>OZ014414.1:1463500-2063500 GCA_963965975.1 Xestospongia bergquistia | reverse complement strand
TGCATAATATATGATAGAAGCCAAAATATAAAGAAAGCATCACTTGAGTAGATGTTAGAACCCAATAAACTTAAAATTTCACTAAAATTAGTATAAACATTGGACCCTATACAATTGTCTGAGACATACAGACTATGCTTACTCAATTAGTTCATATAAGGCATATATAAGTGTTATCATAATATTAAACCTTATTAATTTCACGCAAATATAATATTATTCAGTCAACTTTCTCTCAACTAGGATATAAAATTAATCTTAAAAATAGCTTGTGTAGTGTTAGTTATTTTTTGATAGTAATTTTTTCTTTTTTGCTGAAAATATTCAGTATCTGCAAAAAAGAGACAAATAGGAACAAATATAAGAAGCCAAATATGTTCATAGATACATATCTCTACTATAAACATTGATATTAATATTTATGCCTATTGCTAAATATGTTAGTACTACAATTATAAGCACTGTATGTACCTACATATTTTAACATTAAATATTACATATAATATGCATCTATCTATTCTTCTATATGAGGTATATTAGGTGACCATGGTAAATATTTGCAATAGTCCTATGTGAACAAGGAATATACATAAGCAAAGCAGATATAATTAGTGCTAAAAATATTGTTATGTCTCATACTTTTTATTAGCATTTTCCTTTGATGATTGGGTTGATCAATAATAGACACATGTTGCTCCTCCTCTTAAATAAAACTATAATAGCAACTTCCTGTAAAATGTCATTATGATGTCATAAAATAAAATAAGACATACCCTCCTCTTTACAACATCTACCATTGTTCTCTCTTTTCACTTCAAATCCTGGGGCTAAGCCCCCTGATTTGCACTCAAGACTATGTACACAATAACCTCTTGACTGAAGTGGTTATTTTGTTAATTGGTGTACATTAACAATCAATCACCACATTATTGTGTGGTCATGTTACCTTCTGTAAAATTAATTGCTATAACAAAAGTATTAATAGAACGGAATACATTTTTTTAACCTTACGCCAACTAAAAAATTATCTACAAAGTACAATGACCCAAGAACAACTAAACTATGTCATGCTGTTATGTACAAATAAGGACCATACTGATAACATAAACTTATTAGAAATAGCTAAAGAGTTTGTTTCCTTTAATGACAGACAAATTAACTTTTTGGTCATTTTTGATGTTTAATTAATAATATAATGCAACTAAATTATAAGGTCAGCCCTCCCAACTTAAACTTCATTCCTACCCTTCTGTTCATAACTCGTGTAGTTATGACATCTTGCATTATATTTCCTCATAAGTATGTTAAAAATGAAAACATTAGACGTCACACAAGAAGAATATTTAGTTATTTTGTGTATTTTTCGAGAGATCTTGAAATTCTTTTCCTCTTTGCAGTCACAAGTCCAGAAGACATTAATATATCAACATTGTCCACATTGTTTTCAAAATCTTCTAGATACTCTTCACCATTAGCAAATAGTATGATGATGCTTTGAGACAGATCCCATTATTGTTACCATAATAATATAAACATTATTGATAGTCTAACAGGTATCTTATTTATAATTATTATTTTGGTCTATACAAACATCATCATTCTAATTGCAGATTGATTTGATACACACTATCTCATGTAGGAAATGTTGAGACTTTATTTCTGGTCTTACAGAGTTAGTGGAAGACTGTTGGAAACTTTTAACAGCTGAATGAACCACAGCTCAAGAGGTAATACAGATATAGTGTGGAAGATTAGAGTGATTAGTTCTGTTATGATATTGAGGTAACAGTTGTCAGATTATCAAGAATGTTTGTATATTATTAATGATAAGCAGTTAGAATGATGATCTTTGTATAGATCTCCTTATTGCTTACCATTATCATACAAATATTATTGATATTCTAACAGGTGTCCATTATTTCTGTATTATTATTATTACTATTTTGATCTATGCAAACATCATCATTGCAATTGCAGATCATTAATTATATACACAAATTCATGAAGGAAATGGTCTTCATATTCTGGTCTTACAGGCTCAGGTTAGTTGGCATACAGAACACAGAAGAATCAATGTTAAATCAATGACTGCAGATTGTGATTGGTGGATTACAAATAGGATGTGGTCCTTGGAAAGACTCAAGCTTTCAGGTAAAGAGACATTAGTTTATTACAATAGTGAATAGGAGACATTGTAAACAAAGTCAATTAATGTAGCATCAACAAAAATAGACACACATCACAAAAGATAACAATAAAATAAAAATAGTTAATACAGGTCAGTGATATCTACACTAACAAAACTATTTGGTGCTCTGTAATAAGGTTCAGGTTAATTGTCATACTTCATGAACACACAACTTCATGGTAATAGTAATTCCAGTTATAACTACTATATAAACATTGTTGTACTTTACAACATTCCATACATTCCAATGAAGCAGTAAGCTTAGTTTGCTTCTAGACCCTCCTCCTCAGGTCGACTTTTTGAAAAGAGGAGGTGCTAGCTCGCTAGACCACAACTGTATGTTGGTACAACAATAGCATCAGTACTGAGGTTATTAAAGAAAGAGTTTGATTAGAACATCCATTGTTTCTTTTATATTAGATAAACATGATACTTCAAATATTTTATTGGTAGAGTATTCACAATTTCAACACATCTCAAAATTCCATCTGATCTTGAAGGACCAAGTAGTCTTGAGTATAATTATTATAATCATTTAGGATAAGAATTGCCAGACTAATTAAAGTTTGGTTTTCAAAAATTGTCTGGAGTACTAGTAACATTTTTGATAAGGGAGGACCATTATTATCAAACAAAGCTGGTTTAGGGGAACTACTTTTGGTTTTTAAAAATAACAAGGACAAATGTTTAGACAAGTAAATTACCAAATTATCAGAATAGCTTTTCTAGTCTAAAAAACATGATAGAGTCATCTTTACATGCAGTGAATTTCTTAGCTTGCTGTTGAAAAAATTCTTATTAAAGTCATACAGACTATGTTTACTCTGCTAGTTAATATAAAATATATCATAACATTAAATCTTATCAATATGACATATAATATAATAATGCTTAGTCTATTTTTCTGTAAAGTATAATATATTATTATATAAGGAATACTATATATTCCTTGATTGTTTATGGTGTCAATATTATTCTAATATTAAATTAAATCTATTATAGTTACAGGTGGCATGTAAGTAGTAGTTGACATACGTCCTTTTTCTGTGGTTTTAACATTTACTTTTACTTTCTTATTTCTGCATATTCCTTTCCTCACTGCACAGTGTTCCTGCTAATGTTACAATAATCATTGAAACCCACCTTTACTAGAAAAATGACTTAACTAGTACCTATGAAGAAATTTTCTGAGACATTATAGCCTTTTATACTAGATTTCTTATAGAATTGTTTTAAAATATCATAACAAAACATTATAACTTCATAATATGAAATAATATGTAGGGATATTCATGCAATCATTTCTACATTGAGCTTAATTTGATATGATTTATTTTCATCCACACATTAAAAGATGTTTTATTATAAACAGTTGATTTTTATATAATACTTAATTTTAAGCAACTAGTAGTAATTATGTCTGCTACTTACGACTTTTGCGTTTTTACTGAGTCACGCTCATTAATTTTAACTGATGAAGTTAATCAGTAGTTTAGTGCGTTTAGCGATTGTATCCAGAAAGTTAAAAGTATAGGCAATTAAAATTAGGATTAAGTTATTTGGTAAATAATAATAATAATACATAATAAGGTAACTAACAAAACAACAATACATATCTACATTTTGATATTATGAAAATGATTTGATGACCATCAACAATTTCAAATTAAGATATGTAGCATAATAATTACATGACCAGTTTAGTTTCATTACATTCTTCAGTGTTCTTTACTATCTTCAAAGTATCTGAACAAAAGACTATTACCAACTCTACATATACATACCATCAAATGTTTCTAAACTATATTGTCCAGAGTTATTAACAGAAGGAACTGATGTTTCAGACTTTTTAACAACATTCTGTAAAAAAAAAAAGATATCATGATAAAGAGATTATGGAACTCACTGATGTCCTCAATGAAGTTGCTTTAGTGAAAGAATTTTTGCTGAAAATTTGAGATTTTCTCTGTTTATTATACCACATTTTTAAGTATGCCTCTCTAACCTGTATGTGTATATGTGTGTGTGTGTGTGATATTTATTCTCATTAGTAATGATAGTCCGACTTACAGATTTAGAGAGTGGGACATAAAGTATGAAGATAATAATACCTTGACCAGCAATAAAGACTGTCATTATATATGCAATAAAAAGTAATTTGTCTGAGAAAAAAAGAACATTAGCTAGCCATCCTATACCCATCACTATAGTAAGTGATATAGAAGATTTTATCAGTTGTCTGTGAGAAATATTATAATTAACAAAATGATTACATCATACTTGATGTTAGCAGTTTCATCTTTATGTCGTTGACGGTTTTGATGTCTTCTTATTATCACAATAGACATGATGAAGAACCCAATATTGACCTGAATAGTGTCATCACATTATTATCAATCCATCTATTCATTAAAATTACTAGAAGTATTAAGATAACTGGTGCAATAAATGTCCATATAAATCCACTCTCATAATTTAACCAACATCTATAAACATTGATAAATATATTAAGTTTTTATGACTTTACTACTCACGCAATCAGTTTTTTATTTTTGTAAAATAAGTAGTGGCTGTGGATTTCATGAGTACCAACCAGATACCCAATGGGTACTATAATCAACATATATAGTCCAGGAATACCTAATAATTATCAAAATAATTGATATATCAATGAATATAATTAACAGACCATAACTCAGTAGTGTAAAACGTATTATGTATTGTTTAGGGCGTGACACAAAGACCCTAATCAAAGCAACGTATAAGACCACACCCTCCATTAACATCCACATAAATGTCACTAGAAAGATGTACTGCAGTACTACAGCTATTGCTGAACATACAAACTTAAATCATACACGCCAATAATATCACATGAGAGTCACATGACCACATACCCAATACTTGGTTTGTTCAATGCCCACTACAAACAAGAGTTGTGCTACCAATAAATTACTACATAACATAACATGAATATAGTTCCTCATATTCCACAGTGATCTATTGACATATATATCATCAATGATATATATGTGTGTTTGTATTACCTCATACAAAGATAGGTCAATATTGTCAGTAACATACATATCAAAGAGATAGGTAATAACATAACACCTATAGTTTGAAGGATCTTGAGATCTTTGTCACTAACCTATCAAATGGGCATTTATATATACATACAGACAGACTAATGTACTTGTACTCCTGGACTAAGTAGAATAGCAAAGTGTGTTAGATGATCACATTGACATGTTATTGTTGAGCCTTCTTGACTAATAAGACCACACCCATTAGTATTCCACTCACCACTTGGTAATGTTATATCAGATCTAATAGGAGATATAATACACTCATTATATATTTTCATGTACTATGTACAATTGAAACTTCCAATATACACAAGATAAATTATCAGTACTTGATATCTGTGTAGAGGAACAAGAATTGCTATGACAAGCGACCATGTCTTGTTATACCTGTTGACTAGATAGGTTAAACACAAT
The DNA here is from genome assembly GCA_963965975.1 of Xestospongia bergquistia. Classification (NCBI taxonomy): domain Eukaryota; kingdom Metazoa; phylum Porifera; class Demospongiae; order Haplosclerida; family Petrosiidae; genus Xestospongia; species Xestospongia bergquistia. Next base: position 2,057,809 of record OZ014414.1, on the reverse strand, counting down.
ATTAACCAGAGTATTCAGATCTGTTATAGAGCAGTCTGTACAATTAGTAGAAGAAAGAACTGGAGATATGATAAAATGGTTAGTATGATCAGGAGGTAACCATCTTGATAAGTTCTGGTAGTAAAATGAAGCTATTTTAACTGGTAGATTATCAAATATATCAGGAGGTAATGTAATAGAATTATTATTAAGAGATATTGCTTGAATTGGACCAGTTATAGTTGCAATGTCTTTAACAATAAATGCTATATATACAAGAGAGACATGAAGTAAGCAACTTATGTATATATACACTGTATAAATTTATTGGTTGATTTAAGTATTACTTGGTTATACAAGCTGCAAATAAAAGCTTTTTTTGTTAAAAAGTAAGCACAATACTGTTATTATTACTAATGTACTTGTTTATATTGCTACTTAAATATTACATTAGTAATCAAATTAGCAAAGTGTATAATTATATATTAGTTAAATCAACCAATAAATTTTACACAGTACCTACCAGTAGTATCTCCTATCATTTGTAGTCCTGTAGTATTATAAAGATATAGTGCATATATATCTAATGTTAGGAGGAGTTGACTACCAATTGATCGCCTCTTATCCTGTAAGTATTAATATAATTATCCAGTAATCAATTATAAATTAACCTCATTATTAGGAATGGTCTTGTTTGTCAGTATATTATTAATAACATTATTAAAATACTATGATAATATCATGAACTGTAATTAATTACATTATATTGTACATACCTTAGTGAAATTAATTGAAATGGGTTCTGGTGACTGGTTTAACTGGTTATTAACAATAACAGACAATAAGAAAATGGTTTGATCAACTGTTATCTCTTCATTATTTTCACTTAAAATTTCCAAAGCTATTAAAGAAGAACTATTGATCTGTGTATGTAATAGAGTGAGAGATAATGTTACAAATTATATTATTAGTGCTATACTTTTGATAATATACTATTAAATAGTTTACTAGTAAAACAAAATTTATCATCCCACTTTCCATCTTGTTTACATAGTCTGGTACCTGTTGAAGAGGATTATAATGTAAGGAGAATTATCATTTACCATTAACAGTTCCTTTATAACAGTAAGAACCAGTGACATTATAACCTGGTTGTGTCTCTGGCCATATACTATCAATAGAACAATTTATTGGACTTGGAGATGGTGTAGTTATGATATTATTGCTGGTCATACTTATTATACTTGATACTGATGGTTCAATACTAGAGGTTGCTACAGAACTTAATGATATGTGACAATGATAGGAGAGAGATAGATTAGCACAACGTGGTGATGACCCATTTCCATTATGAAAAAACAATGTACTGTTATTAGTAGATAATGATTGTGATATATTCCCATTATAAAGACTCCAAGATCTACAAAGATATAATTAGAATATAATATAAGAATTATTACTCACTCATTGTTATAACATAACTCATAATGTTTCAATGTTATATTGACTTCACTAAGACTCCAGATATCTTTATTAATAGTATAGTTCTCTTGTATCCAACTCAATGAAAATTGATTGGTATTATAATTAAGACATGATGTAATTAATGTAGTCTGAGTACTACTAGGAGAGTATATTGGAACATTATATAAACTACTACCATTAAAATATGCCCAGTATTTGTTACCCATTGGTACAAAGTATGCCAAAGGTGATGAGGTATCTTCAGAATGTAGAGAGAGAAGGATAGCATTAGGTGAGGTATCAGTACATGGACCAGGTCCAATGAATTGAGTTAATTGAAGTAAGAAACTTATAATTCTGAGAAAAAAATACATTATATTTCTTGATATATAAAGATATTACTTACATTATATTTTCATCATTATTACACATATTCTCTTTATAAGTAGTAGGTGAAGATGGTAGAGTAACAGGTGTAATAACATGAAGATCTAACATTGGGGATGTTGCTTGACGACTTGCTACTACTTTATAGTCAGGACCACCAGTAAAATAAAGACAACCACTTGAACTATCACATTGACTAGATTTAAATGAGATAGTTGAGTTAATAAGATCCCAACCAGGAGTTTTCCAATTGTTAAAATCTTGTTGATATATTTGTCGATAACATCCATTTTGTTGTAGAGATATACTGATGTTGTCTAATGCCCACACATCACAATTAGCACGAGCTGCTATGTATGTCTGATTCCATGCAAAACGTACTGTTTGATTTAACAGTAGATCATTGTTAATGTTAATGTTATAAAGATATGGTCCAGCAGCTGATGAGGCAGTAAATGGAACAGTATATGTAGTATATTTAGCATATGTATTAGCATTATATGGAGTAGTATTATATGTTAAATTAAGGAGTGATGAGCTAATGAAGGTCACTGTGGGAATATGTTTAATTTTATAATTATCTTCTGTTCCATTTACATAATAGAAATGAAGTGGAATAACTGTAGTATTGTCAATTAATGCTTTAATGAGAACACCTTCATTTGGTACATTCAATGGTGAACAATTATAGGCATTATTAGGTGTATATTGGAGAACTAGTGAGAATTCTATGTCGCTAGAGAGAGAGAGAAAAAGAAAAAGAGAGAGAGAGAGAGAGAGAGAGAGAGAGAGATAGGGAGGGAGGGAGGGAGGGAGGGAGGGAGGAGGGAAGGCGAGGGAGAGGGAGAGAGAGGTAGAGAGAGAGAGGGAGAGGGAGAGACAGAGAGAGAGACAGAGAGACAGAGAGACAGAGAAACAGAGAGTTATAGTATTATATCAGCGCTAGTATATAACTTACATTTTAATATCTCCAGCTTTAGTTGACAGATAAATAAGAGATATGATGCAGAGACACACAGCAGTAAACATGACCATGACTAGCTGGCTAACAGCACGAATGCAGACTATTTTCAATTGTCTTTGTAATATCCACTAAAAACTTATGCAACGAGAATGAAGAAACAAGTCAATAAACGTTCAATCACAAATGATGAATATTCATAATAATAGGGTAGAAAGGGGGCAGGGAGGCTTCAGGCCCCCCACTTCAAATCTGGGGGCTGAGCCCCCTGATTTGCACTCGAGACTATGTACACAATAACCTCTTGACTGAAGTGGTTATTGTGTTAATTGGTGTACATTAACAATCAATCACCACATTATTGTGTGGTCATGTTACCTTCTGTAAAATTAATTGCTATAACAAAAGTATTAATAGAACGGAATACATTTTTTTAACCTTACGCCAACTAAAAAAATATCTAGAAAGTACAATGACCCAAGAACAACTAAACTATGTCATGCTGTTATGTACACATAAGGACCATACTGATAACATAAACTTATTAGAAATAGCTAAAGAGTTTGTTTCCTTTAATGACAGACGAATTAGTTTTTGGTCATTTTTAAAGTTTAATAATATAATGCAACTAAATTATAAAGTCAGCCCCCCGAACTTAAACTTCATTCCTACCCCTCTGTTCATAACTCGTGTAGTTATGACATCTTGCATTATATTTCCTCATAAGTATGTTAAAAATGAAAACATTAGACGTCACACAAGAAGAATATTTAGTTATTTTGTGTATTTTTCGAGAGATCTTGAAATTCTTTTCCTCTTTGCAGTTACAAGTCCAGAAGACATTAATATATCAACATTGTCCACATTGTTTTCAAAATCTTCTAGATACTCTTCACCATTAGCAAATAGTATGACGATGCTTTGAGACAGATCCCATTATTGTTACCATAATAATATAAACATTATTGATAGTCTAACAGGTATCTTATTTATAATTATTATTTTGGTCTATACAAACATCATCATTCTAATTGCAGATTGATTTGATACACACTTTGAGACTTTATTTCCTGGTCTTACAGAGTTAGTGGATGACTGTTGGAAACTTTTAACAGCTGAATGAACCACGGCTCATGAGGTAATACAGATATAGTGTGGAAGGCTAGAGTGATTAGTTCTGTTATGATATTGAGGTAACAGCTGTCAGATTATCAAGAATGTTTGTATATTATTAATGATAAACAGTTAGATTGATGATTTTTGTATAGATCTCCTTATTGCTTACCATTATTATAGAAATATTATTGATAGTCTAACAGGTGTCCATTATTTCTGCATTATTATTACTATTTTGATCTATGCAAAAATCATAATTCTAATTGCAGGTCATTAATTATATACACAAGTTCATGAAGGAAATGTTGATGTTGAGTCTTCATTTTCATTAGTAGTCCAGACAAAATTTTGTAGTTAGATTCTCTTGTTTCTAATTACGTAATTTTCAATAATATTAAGCTCATATATATATATATATATATAATATATATATATATATGATGACATCCATCACCTAAACCCTAAACCAAAACCTTATGACACATAGTGATGTCATTGTCATAGTACAAATTACATCATCATAGAAGTTGCACCAAGAAGGACTCAACTAACAGCTCTCATGAAGGCATTTTTACTCATAAAACAAATTCATTAAATCAAGAAACAGTGGAATGAGACAACTAGTGTATCTGGTATTCTATGGACAAGTCAATTCTTAGCTCTGGACGTAAGTGATGCTGCAATTCATATACATTTAATATGAAATTTTATACAAACTGTCCAGTTGAACAATATATAGAGTTTGATATTATTTGGCAGTTCATAATTGGAAATCAGGAGAACCTATCTATGATGTTCTGGTTTGGGCTACTGATTAGATCAAGAAGGAAGTGATATCCATTTCAATAGCTAATGATGAACTTTATGTTAATATAATTTGTAACTGCCATAGCAATGAGCAAAAATTTTTCACACTCAATATTGTATTATTGTTTATTACATTTTGTGTAATATTTGTGATCTTTTATAGTTGTTCTTTTTATTCTCAAAGTTCAATGTCACATGTACATATCAAAGGCACACTATACAATACATCGAGCTGTTCAAAAATATTACATATATGTGTACAAAGCATATGTAGATGTGCATGTATATGTCTATAATCTCCTCTCAAAATGATATTAACGTAATAAAGTATTAATTATAATGTCAAAATGAGGATTTGCTTAATAGAGACCCTATTACTGTATGCTCTCATAGTCATTTTAAAGGCCTGCTAATTATTAACCCAGAAATGTTCTCATGATATCATAGTGAAAGGTCAAAATTGACATTAATTATATTATGTATAATTACAAGTATGTATAGTGTATAGCGTATAAAAGCACCCAAAATGGAAAGAATGCATGACATAACTTAGACATTAGAACCCAATAAACTTAAAACTTCAAGTACATTAGTATACATAAACAATTGACTTCCTTTCAAATATTAGTGACATATACAGACTATGTGCTTAATATACTAGCTCAGCAATAACAATATCACACAAATATAGTGTCAATTAGTCTGACTTTCTGTTAATTATGATCAATCTATCCCTATCAACTTTAAACAAATATAATATTAGTTAGTTTGTCTTTCTTCAATGTACCTTGTGTATATGTAATGTTATACATATATATAATTATTGCTATTGTTCTTTTTTCTCACAAATTTCAAAATCATATATACATATCAACTTGTCTAAGGTAGACTACAATATATTAAGTAGATCAAACAATGCACTATTAAAGCACATATGGTACATAAAAGTATAAACAAACTATGTTTAATCAGATAGCTCATATAAGATACAAACAAGTCTTATCATAACATTAAAACCTATCAAACTCACACAAATAATGTCCATGTTTGTTAATAGTAGAAATATTATTTCTAATACTAAATGAAACCTTGTATAAATTAAAGAAGACGTTAAAGCTTAGACATTAGAAACCAATAAAATTAAAACTTCAATGATATTAGTATAATTATATAAACAGTTAACCTCTTTCCAATCATCAAAGACATACGCAGACTATGTTCATTAGATTAGTTCATATTAGGCGTATACAAATCTTATCATAACCTTTAAAGCAATTAATTTTATCCAAATATAATATTAATTAGTCTGCTAATCGTCGATTATGATATCATACAATGTAGGTAATAGTTCCTGTTTGTTGATAGTGTAAATATAATAAATTAAACTTATAGTAATATTAAACTTAAAGTAATATTAAGGTGGTATCTGAGTGGTTGACTTTTATACATCTACTGTGATATTAACAAGTTGGGACTGCACTAGATTACAAACTATTCCTATCAACTTCAAACAAATATAATATTAATTAGACTGACATTCTACAATACACTTGTGTAATATTAGTTATATTTTACAATTGTTTTTTTTTCATTTCAAAATTCAGTATCACATGTACATCTAAACTTGTCTAAGGTACACTACCACATTCAAGTAAGTTAAATAAATTATCTATCTATACATGTATAATGCACTATTGAAGCATATATATTACATGTATAGGTATGTGTCATCACATTCTCTTCTTGTAATTAACAGAATTAAAGAATCAATTATAATGATCAAATGAAAAGATGTTTGATAAAGAGAAGACTACAGGTTATGATGTCTCAGTCACTTTAAAAGGTCACTAATTATAAAAACAGAAATGTTGCCTTATGTCATGATATCATAGTGAAAGGTCAAAGTTGACATTCTATATATAATACAAGTATGTATAATGTATGAAAGAAGCCAAAATTGAAAGAATGCTAGACATAACTAGGACATATTAACCCAATAAACTTAAAACATCAATTACATTAGTATATATAAACAGCTGACTTTTATCCAATTGTAATTAACATATATAGACTATGTTTATTATATTATTTCCTATTAGGCATTTTCAAATCTTATCAAAGACAAATTTAAATGTTATCATAACATTAAAACCTACCAATTTCACACAAATATAATTAATTGGTCTGTCTTCTATGATGCCATACTATTACATCATACTATGTAAGACTTTCTGTCAACTATGACATCATACTATGCAGGAATTGCTCCATGTTTGTTGATAGAGTGAATATTAATTTTAATACTAAATTATACTTATAAAAGATGACATCTGAATGGTTGACCATGATACATTAACTGTGACATTAATTAGTAAGGACTGTATATACTTGAAGCTTCTCCTATAGTCTTATATATAATCACTGTAATACACGTCGTTATACTAACAGTAACAATATATTAACAAATTTAGACCAAATAGGCATTTAAATTAAAAAATGGAATATGTTATTATATTCATATAATGTTTCCCTGTATTATGTCTACTTCTTGATATAAGCACTGTATGTAACTCCACATATTAATACTATAATTATATATATATTAATATGTATAATTAAATATTGACTGTTTTTATGACTAAAAGTCATACTTGTATATGCGCTTCAATAATGCATTGTACTTGTGAAGGTATGGATTATTTTGATGTGTATCTTAGACAATTTGGCATGTATATATGATATTAAATATTGAGGGAAAAAGAACAATTTCAAAATATCACTGATATTACAGAATGTACATTAAACACCAATACAATATAGAGTATGATAATTATTTGTGTTTCATTGAAAGGATTTTTTGATTTTGTTCTTCTTTTCCTATAGTTATAATCAACAGGAGAATATTTTATTAATTATTAGTGGCTTTTAAAGTGACAATGTAGTCTGTAGTCTGCTCTTTATTATGCACATTTTCATTTGAAAAATGTAATTAGTACTTTTTTCTATTACGAACAGAGTTTGCGAGGAGATATACTAGTACATACGTCCTTAATAAAATATATTCGATCAGTTTGATGTGTTGTCGTTTATCTTAGACAAGTCAATACATATATATGTGATACTGAATGTTAAGAGAAACTTACAAGTTATAAATAACTTTACACAAAGTACATTGAAGAATGTCAGACTAATTAATATTATATTAGTTTGAAGTTGATAGGTTGTAATGTTTAAACTGTATCTACTAGTGTAATTGAAGTATAAAGTTAATCGGGTTCTATTTGTTCGAGTTGCGATCAGACAGTCTATTTAAGCCGACGAATAAGGTACGAAAGATTCAGCATACGACTATTCATTTACTAAATCTCAATTACAATCAACTCTTTGGAAAGTCATTGACAAGAAAATGAATACATTCTCAATTGCAGTTCTTACTACAAGTGTAGTCATGTTTCTGGTAAGCTTTTCCAGTGCTACTAACGACCGAGTGGACACTGGTAATGGCTACATTTATAACCTTAGCGTTACTCAAGACGTTTATATTCACGACAGTTCAAATCATAACAATGAAAAGTTTTTAGCTGTTGCAAAGCACACTGGTTTACCCAAGAGTAGAATATTATTGCAATTTGAAAATCTCCCATCTACATGTCGCAAGATCACGTCAGCAAAAATGTATTTAGGTTACTGGTATTCTTATAAGAAAAGCTCTATGACAGTACAAGAAGTTCCATTTATTTCGCGAGAACTTCAAGTTCATCAAATCAAGCAAGCGTGGCGTGAAGACGAAGCAACTAGTATCAATCGTCAATCTAATACAGCCTGGAATAGTCCTTTCTTAGATCTGGATGGAACTGATTCTGAACGTCATGTGGAAGATACTGTGAATATTTTTACAAACCGTCCAATTGATGATTACATAGAGTTTGATATTACTACAGTAGCTCAGAAATGGAAATCAGGAGAAGATAATTACGGTGTTCTGGTCAGGGCTACTAATGAGGATCAAGATGGACATGAGGCCCGTTTCTTCAGCAAAGAACACACTACTGGCAAGAAAGCTTTTGTTCTTGTCCTTTGTACACAATGAACCAAAAAGCAAACATTCATACTCAATGCTGTATTATTGTTTAATGCCCCTTATAAAATATTAGGAATGTTTTTTTTCTCAATATTTTGCTTTTTAGCTATATTGTGCAAGCATATTTTCTAAAAAAATGTTTTTAGGTATATTGTTCAGGCACCTTTTTTTAAAAATATATTCAATATCATATCTACATATCAACTTGTCTAAAGCATGGTAAAATGCACACAACAGATCAAATATATTACTGATACATGAACAATGTATTATTTAAGCACATATGTACATATACATGTGTACGTCCTCAATAACTCTTCTCTTTAAGATATTAACAGAAAAAGGATTAATTATAATTGTTAAATAAGATAATTGTTAAATAAGATGATTGATCAAGAAGAGATTATATAGTCTATAATGTTTTATAGTCAGGCAACTAAATACTAATACAGAAATGTTTTTCTATGTTATCAAAGCATATAAAAAGGTCAAAGTTGACATTATAATATTATGTATAATACAAACATGTATAATCCATAATGTATAAGAAGCCAAAATATAAAGGCAGTAGAACCCATTAAACTTAAAACATCAATTACATCAATTATATACACTTTCTTCTGATTATCACAGACATAAACAGACTATGTTTAGTTTATAAGTTTTTATAAGGTATATACAAGTGTTATCATGACGATAAAACCTAATAATTTCATACACACTTAATTAATCAGTCTGACTTCTATGATATTGTATTATGTAAGACATATTCCTTGTTTGTTGATAGTATTAATATTATGTCTATAACTAAATTAAACCTACTATAATTAATAAAGACAGCATCTGATGAGTTGTTGACCTTTACTTGATATATCCATTGTGATGTTAATGAGTAAAGACACTTCTTATAGCTTCTCTTATATAGTGAGATAATATATACACATACATATTTTATAACTGAGTACCAACAGATTTTGATATTAAACTGAATGCATTGTCCACTAAAATAACAAACTTTTAAATTATTTGTATATAACTTGCAGTGTCACTTCTATTCGGATCTAAGGAAGTAGACCATGCTTTACAAGATTGACAGAAGACAATCTATTTCACTCCACTGTATTACTTGATTAACAATTAAATAGTTATATGCACACATGAAAATGTTGTTTCAATCCAAAAAATAATACTTATGTTATACATATACATAATCACTTACTTCTTAATTTATTGTTTTAACTTACATGATGGCTGATCCAATTGAGACCAACTATATCAACTCTCATGAATACAAAGTAAGTACTTAATTAAAGCCTTAGTAATTACAAAGAATATTAACATAAGGTTACCAATAGTATGTTCTTGGCTAGTAGAAATGTGTACCAAGCCCTTCTTAATTCTAATTAGTGGCCCAGGTTAGAACACTTTAAATTTCCAATTACAAGATGCATCAGTAATATCAAACTCATGTATTGTTTACTTGGGTGATTAGTAAATTGAAGCACATTATCTTGTACAGTTATATCAGTAACATGAATTCCATTCAGAACTAAGAAGAGATTAGTCTATGCCATATCAGATTGATGATTAACACAAGCAATATAAATATATCTTTGCCTAATTGAACAGTTAATAAGTATGTATGAGATTTTGTAATCGTAATACTATCTTTCCTTGGGATAACATGGGTTTTTTAGCAACAAATTAAAAGTCACAAAAGTTATAATTTGAACTGTTGTAAATATAAACATCTTGAGTAGCTTCAAGTTTATAAATGTAGCCATTACCAGTGTGCATTTGTGCCACAGGGACAAAATACTTTGAGAACAGTGCTGTAAACTATGATGTAAACTCTAGTTTACACCATAGTTTACAATGGTTGACACTTGGAATTTCTACATCTGTAGACTACAGTAGATGAACTGATTTGGACAAAGCATGTACAATGCAATGTACACTTGACATTAATGTCTTTGTAAACTTTATGTACATTAGATAAAGGTCATCATAAATGATACTGCAACAATGTTTTATTGAAAAAAAATTAAGGTTATGCATGTACACAGTCAAAAATCAATCATGATGCAATGCTGAGTTCCATTCAGTTCCAACAGCAAATTTGAGCCTCAAGCACAACTATATAAGAGATGAGAATTAACAGCTATGTTACATCGAATACTGTACATTAGTGTTGTCACGTGTAGCATAATTATGATTGTGTAGGTATAAAGAAAAACTTTTAGTAAATATAGAAGTCCATGATATTAACCTCATAGTATGGAGTGATACATGATATATATACATGTAAGTAATGAGTGTCAAAAATTACAATATCTATCATTTATTGACGTCAATAAATGATAGATATTGTAATTTTCATAAATGATCATACAAGAGGTTACATTTGTACAGCAACCTGTAAAAGTTATCAAAAAGTATGAATAAAGTAATATACCTTCATTCATTTCAGAGATATAATGTAGTTCACACAAACTAAAGGTGTACTAATGTAATTTTCTTATATTTCAATACCCAATATAATGCATGAATGTATCTGCCGATACCATAAATATGAGACTGTCTCATTTTCGCAAAAAAGTACACCAAAATTTTAAAAAATGACAAAACGATGTAAAACATCCAGTTATACACACATAAGTTCATCAGTCATTACTTAACTTGAGGTTCTTATTTAAAAACAGGAGCATTTTCATTTTCTTTGGTAAAATTCTGCTACGTTTGTCTGTTACTATGTTCCTTCCACTACTAAATAGCCTTTCAGATGGAACAGTAGGAAGTTTCTTGGTAGCCAAACCACAAACACACGTATAAATTTTAAATTTTCGCTCAATCAAAATTTCCGGCAAGTTTATTAAAAATTAATAATATCGGTAATTTGGAAAAGTATCGGATTAAGCCGATACTACTTATATCGGTGCCAATACAGATTCAGCTATGTATGGTAAGATGTAATGACTACCATAAATATATGTACCTTAATGAGTGGGAGTTACACTTCTGGCAACAGAATTATCACCTAATAGTATAAAGTGATGATTATAATTATAGTAATTACTATGTTCACCAATTTCAATTTTTATCGCCCATTTAGGTGCATCATTAGGTCGAACAGTAGCGTAAGGTGGTCCTTTCCTTCTGATTTTTGCTTGCTTGTTACTGAATCAATCATCTAAAATTTTTATAAACTCATTAAGTCCTACAACAACATAATAACAGTTTAAATAATTGATTCTTAATACTTACTATCAGAACGCCACAATAATTTGTGTTCAATTATTCCATTAAGGATGTCAGGATCATAATATGATCCTGACATCAGAGAATCATATTATGATTCTTTAGTTACGTATAACAAGTTTAGAAACTGCTAGTGCTTCTTGTGTTCCACTTCAGCTGTCACTGACTCTTGTCTTTGGAATTTCTGTAAAAAATAAAATCAATTATATATAGCATGCAGTCTCAGCTTTTAGCATATTCTTCTAAAGTTAATTCATAATTACTAAACATACACGTTTATGTTGCAATCTGTATTTTTTCTGTTTTGATTAATTCTCTACAAAATCTCCTTTGCCAGACTGATGTTCAAGGAAAGTACAGCACATATTTACATAACAATGTCTTACTGCCACTAAAACATGTTGAAAAAACTCAGATAATTTTTTCAGCTAGTCTTACTTTATATTTTTTTTCAAAAATTTTGCAGCTTGGTTGACCTTGAATTTGTTCAGTAATAGAGATTTGAACAGTTTTGTTTCAATGAGATGAAAATCTAGAAATACAACTTATAACAGTAATTGTTACTTCAATTACCTACCCTTCTGATTCCTTAAATCGATTTTCTAATTTTTTATGGATGGAATACATCCTGCTCTGAAAAAAAGTGGTTGTTAACAACACTACACAGTAATTTAAGTAAACCTACAGATAATGTACTAGTTACTACTTGTTTTCTTTTTTCATCACTGCTACTTAAACTAGTAGTTGATAATGACAGTATGTCAATTTGTGACTATAAAGTTGTCAGTTTTTCTTCTAGTTGATTTTCTCTTAGTTCAAAAGCTTTTTGACCCTCAATAACCTGCTGTAGCATCACTTGTTGTTGTTGTAACATTGCTACAATATCACTATTGCCCAGAAGTGACGGCATTGAAAGATTAGTACCAAATTGAGTACATGATCTTGGTGGAATGTCTTCAAAATTAAAACTATCGTCATCACAATTTCAATCTTTATTACTAGAACTTTTTTCTCTAGTATAATCCTCTGCTATGGATCCTAGTTTCATAAGTTTCTAGTCTGCCACACAACACGTAGTTATTGAAATCTGATTGGCTGAACGCATTGCTTGAAACGTCAAGATAGAAATCGCGTTGAGACCAGTCGCGTTTGTGCGTCGTGCATGCACTGTGTTCGATGTACGTACGCAACGCGACGCGACGCAAGGCTTTGCGTCGTTATGTGAACAAGCAGCTAGAGGATCGTTGAACGACAATTGACGAGGTTGTAAAACTCGGTATCGCTTGACAGAAGAACCTTCCTCTTGAGTGCTGCCAGTATTGTATTAAGTAAACTATCGATGATATATCTATGTAAATGTAGTGTAAATTTGAAGTTTACATATTTTGTACATTGTTTTATGCTACTGCTTTTGGAACTATGTTAATAACTAAGGACTTTATTTGGAGCTTCTCCTATATTTAGATATGTATTTATTGTAATCAGTATATTGTACTAACTTACTTATTGATATGTTACATATAATTATCAATGCTACAATTATCAGCACTGTATAAACATCCAATTCATAGTATCATAAATAATAGGTTAGATATATATACACTGAATTAATAAGATCCCAACCAGGAATTTCTCCATTGTTAAAATCTTTATATATTTGTCGATAACATCCATTGTGGTATACTGATCTTGTCTAATGCCCAGACATCATAATTAGCATGATGTGCTCTGTATGTCTGATTCCATGCAAAACGTACTGTTTGATTTAACAGTAGATTATTGTTAATGATAATGTTATAAAGATATGGTCCAACAGCTGATGAGGCAGTATATGTGACAGTATAATTATCTAGTATGGCAATGTTGAGTCTGCATTTCCAGAATTTGTGGAAGACTATTGGAAACTTTTAGCAGCTGAATGATCCACAGCTGATGAGGTACTACAGATGTAGTGTAGAAGGCTAGAGTGATTTCTTCCTCTAATATTGACTTTATAAGTTTTGTTACAAAGTCAAAAGTCAGTACACAAAAAGTAGTACAGAAATCAGCTCAATTTATAGCAAAACAGACACAAACTAGAAATAGTTTCAACCAAATAAGTAAATTATATACAGTATATCTAACTCTACAGAACCAAGTAGGAGGAGCTGTCTGAGATAGCAAACTTTATGACTCCTTTAGCAACAGGCTCAGAATCCTGTCAAAAACTATATCTCTCTGTGTCTGACAATGTTGACGATGTTGACAAGAGATCTAGATCTTCTCCTGTGACCACTCATACAGGAGTGTTTCAACCTTTTAACCGATGGTCTCATATAGCTGATTTCATGAGTTACTGTATGACTTAAGATCTACTAGTATCGATCCTTAGTATATCGAACACTTGAATAGTGATTACTCAGTAGTGCAGTAATCAAAGTACAGACCACTACTGGGTTCTCTCAACAGAGTGCAGTAAACAAAGTGCAGGACACTCCAATAAACAAGAGTCCTCAACAATGAGAGCTATAGTCCCCAGTGACATAAAATTAACAAGCAATATACAGATTTTATCTGGTACAACCAAGGATAAGACACAGAAAAGCCTTGTACCTCTGTGAATGTCAGGCTTCAGCAATCAATCTGTTACTGGATAGACTTGATCCTTAAACCTTCAAAGTGCAATGAAGGAACACCAACACCTCTAGAAGACCAATGCAGTAAACAAATTGCAGACCACTGATCAGTAAGAGTGTGCATATTATATAAAATAAAAAACTAATGTCTTGTAAATAACCTTCTAGGTACTAATTAAGTCATGTCTCTAGTAAAAGTGAGTTTCAGTAATTATCACAATATTAATAGGAGCAATGTGTGGTGATAAAGAGTGTGTAGAAAAGAACAAATGTCAATATTAAAACCAACATAATAAGGAGGTATGCCCTGTTTAATTATATGACATCATAATAACATTTTACAGGAAGTTGTTATTAGTTTTAATTAAGAGGAGGAGCAACAATGTATGTAGTTATTAATCAACTCCATCACACAAAAGGAAAATGCTAATAAAAATATGATACATAAGAAAATCTTTTAACACTAGTTATATCAGCTTTCCTTATATACACTTCTTTTTAGTAAAGACTTTTAAAGTTCAAAAAGGACTATTAAAATTGTTAACAATGGCCACCTCATATCTCTCATGTAGATGGATTGATGGATGGATGAATAGAGGGATGGATGGATGGATAGATAGATACATAGATGAATGGACAGATAAATAGATGAATAAATAACTATTTCATAGAATATTTAGTATCAAGATATGGAGCTACATGCAGTGCTTTTAATTGTAGTACTATTCGTTACATATTAATAAATAAATACAAATATTAATACATAAATGGTCAAGTGGGTAAAGATGTATTTATATTACTGGTATTCTAATAAGCCCAAGCTATATGACAATGCAAGTTCTTTCTATTGCATGAACACTTTAAGTTCTTGAAGTCAAGAAACAGTGGAGTCATGCACAATCAATGAGTGTTAATCATCTATCTGATAGATCATGGACTGATGCCTTCTTAATTCTGAATAGAAGTGATGCTACAAACAAATAATGTGGAACGTTTTGCAAGCTGAACAATATATGGAGTTTGTTCATTCTCAAGCATCTTGCAATTAGAAATCAGGACAATATAACTGTGTCGTTCTGGTTTGGGCTAATAATGAGAATCAAGAAGGATGTGACCCATTCTATAGATGTGAACATACTACTAACAAACCTTATGTTAACATCATTTGTAACCTTTATGATAATGAGTCAAAAATAATTATTCATACTAAATATTTTATTTCTGTTTAATATGCCTTGTGTACTATTAGTGATATTTTGCAGATGCTTTTTTGCCTCAACATTTGGTACTACATGAACATACTAAAAGTACACTATAATACTACAAGCAAATTAAATATATTAGCTAACATGTATAATGTTTGTTGGCAGTGTAATTAAAATTAATAATTAAAGAAGACATGACATAAATTGGACATTATAACCCAATAAACTTAAAACTTTATACATATTAATATTATATAAAAATTGTTGATTCTCTTCTAATTATTAGTGACATATACAGACTATATTTATTATATTATTTCATATAAGGCATATACAAGTTCTACCATAACATTAACACTATCAATTTCACCCAAATATAATATTAATTAGTCTAACTTTTGTCAATTATAATATTGCATTATGTAGACAATAGTCTCCTGTTTGTTAAAAGCATAAATATTATTTTTAACACTAAATTAAACTCAACAAAATTAAAGGTGCCATCTGACAGCATGGCTGACCCATATATATCCAATGTAGCGAGTAGGAAATGTACTATGATATCAAACTATACCTAGCAAGTTCAAACAAATATAATATTTGTTAATGTGCATATCTTCAATGGACGTTGTGTAATATTAGTAATATTTTGCAATTATTTTTTTCACTCAATATTCAATGTCACATGTGCATATCAATTTATCTAAGGTAGACTACAATGCTTCAGACAGATCAATAAAATTACCTATACATGTACAATTCACTACTGAAGTACATATGGTATATGTATATGTATGTGTCATCATAATCACTTGTCATAAAATATATATTAACAGAATTAAGTATTAATTAAAATGAAAAGATGCTTGATGAAGAGCAGAGTACAGGCTATGCTGTCTTAGGCACTTTAAAAGGCCATAAATTTTCAACACAGAATGTTGTTCTATGTCATAATATCATAGAGAAAGGTCAAAGTTGACATTATATATATATAATACAAGTATGTATAATGTATGAGAGAAGCCAAACTAGAAAGAATGCATAGCATAACAATGATATTAGAAACCAATAAACTTAAACTTTCAATTATATTAGTATAATTATATAAACAGTTGACTCCCTTCCAATTATCAATGACATATACAGACTCTGTTCATTACATTGTTTCATATAAAGTATATTCAAGTCCTATCATAACATTAACACCTATCAATATCAAACTAATATAATATTACTTCGTCTGATTTTCTGTCAACAACATCTTCCTATTCAGGAAATAGTTCATGAAGTTGTTTCATATAAAGTATATTCAAGTCCTATCATAACATTAACACCAATCAATATCAAACTAATATAATATTAGTTAGTCTGACTTTCTGTCAACAACAACATCTTCCTATGCAGGAAATAATCGATGAACACAACATCGTCCTATGCAGGAAATAGTCTATGATTGTTAATAGTGCAAATAATATGTTTAATACTATATTACACCTAGTATAATTATGAAAGACCATCTGAGTAGTTGACCCTGATACATCTACTATGACATAGGGACTGTATTCAGAGCTTCTCGTATAATCTGATATATATTCATTGCAATATATAATAATTATTATTGTACTAACTTACTTATTGATACATTACATATATATGAATACTACAATTATCACTATTTTATGTACCTTCACATCTTAATACCATAAATAGTAAATGAGATATATATACATTGAATATTGACTGCTTTAACGAAAACCAAACCAGTACATGTACGTATGTGCTTCAATAGTACTTGTAAAGGTAAGGATCTGCTTGATATGTATCTTATACAAATTGATATGTACATGTGATATAGAATATTGAGAAAAAACGAAAATTAGATTAAATTAGTGATAAATATCACTAATTTACAAAAGGTACATTAAACAATGTCGAGTATGAATGATTATTTTTGCTTCTTTGCCCTACTTTTGATTGTCATTCTTTATTCCCTATAGTTTGTGTGATCAAACGAGAACAATTGAAAAAATTCTAGCATAGTCTGTAATCTGCTCTTTATCATGCATTTTTATTGGAAAAATTGTAATTAATATTTATTTCTGTTAATATCTTTATAATGAATATTTGTGAGGACATCTATTTATGTGATTCAATAGTGAATTGTACATGTGTATTTAATATGTTTGATCTGTTGATGTGCTATTGTCTACCTTATATAAGTTGATATGTACATTTGATAATGAATATTAAGAGAGAATAGAACAATTACAAATTATAACTAACATAAACAAAGTATATTGAAGAAAGTCAGACTAAGTAATATTATATTACTTTGAAATTAATAGGTTGTAATGTTATAGGATGTCTGCTGCCTTATATGAACTAATAGAGTAAACATGCATAGTCCATATGTCTTCTAAAAGCCATAACCGTATATACTAATATAATTGAAGGTTTATGTTAATTTGGTTCAATTGTTCTCGTTCCGATCATCGGACAGTCTATTTAAGGGGACAAATAATATGCGAAAGATTCAGTATGCGACTCTTTTACAATCAAGTTTTTTGAAAAGCCATAAACAAGAAAATGAATACATTCGTATTTGGAGCTCTCGCTACATGTGTAGTCATGCTTCTGCTAACTTTTTCCAGTGCCACTAATGAACGTGTGGACACTGGTAATGGTTATCTTTATAAACTTGAAGCTACTCAAGATGTTGTTATTTACGATAGTTCAAATCATAACAATGACAATTTTTTAATTGTTGGAAAACACACTGGTTCCTCCGTGAAAAGAATGCTATTGCAATTTGAAAATCTTCCAAGTACATGTACCGAGATCGAGTGGGCAAAATTGTATGTAGGTTATTGGTTCTCTTATAAGGACACTTCTATGACAGTACAACAAGTTCCATTTATTGTACGACCACTTCAAGTTCATCAAATCAAGAAAGAGTGGAGTGAGACAGAAGCAACTAGAATCAATCGTAAATTGAATGTACCATGGAATACTCATTTGTTAGCTCTGGATGGAACTGATGCTGCGAGTCACGTAGAAGACACTGTGAGTATTTATACAAGTCGTCCAGATGAACAATATATAGAGTTTGATATTACTGCAGTGTCTAATAAATGGAAATCAGGAGAAGATAACTACGGTGTTCTGATCCGAGCTACTAATGAAAATTATGAAGGACGTGATGCCCGTTTCTTCAGCCGAGAACGCACTACTGGTAAACCTTTTGTTAACGTCCTTTGCAAGTACTAGGGCGATGAAGCAAAAGCAGTCAGTCATGCTTAATATTAATGTTTAATTCCCCTTGTGTAATATTAGAGATATTTTTCAGTTTTTTTCCCCACAATATTCAATGTACCTATTTTTAAGTTACATTGTGCAAACTTTTTTTTGAAAATATTCAATATCAAATGTATAATTATATCAACTTGTTGAAAGCACGCTACAATACATAAAGCAAAGCAAATATATTTACATATATGTGTACAGTGCCTTATTGGAGCATATATGCATTTATAAATCTATATGTCCTCAATAACTATTCTCATGAAGATATTAATGTGACCAAGTGAATTGAAGAATGAATTATGAAACGCAGCAGTCACAAACTTGAGAAATCGAAGAGTTACTAAAGTCTAATGACCACTGACAACTGACCCAAATGACAACAATAATAATAATAATACTGCCAACAACTATAGCAACTATAACCACTAGGACAACTATGACAAAAATGATAAAAGCACGCGTTTTTATATTGATACAATGATGTCATATATACAAAATAATGAATATAATTAATACATGTAAGTTCAAAGGTTACCAGTTTGCTTAGTATATCACAATTAACAGAATTAAGTATTATATATAATTTTCAAATATGATGTCTGTAAAGAAGAGGTTAAATGGTTTATGATGTCTTATAGGCAAGCCACTAACTATTAACACAGAAATGTTGTCCTATGTCATAATATCGTATAGAAAATTCAAAATTGACATTATACAAGTATGTATAATGTTTAAAAGAAGCCAAAATAGAAACATAATTAGACATTAGATTACAATAAACTTAAAACTTCAATAACATTAGTATATATAAACAGATGTCTTCCTTCCAATTATCAGTGACATAAACAGATTATGTTTATTATATTTTCATATAAGGCATATACAAGTCTACATAACATTAAGCCTATCAATTTCACACAAATTTAATTAAACAGTCTGACTTCTATGATATCATACTATGTAAGACATAGATTGTTGATAAGGTCAATGATATTTATAATATTAAATTAAACTTATCATAATGAGAATAATGAGAGAAAAAGAACAATTACAAAATATCACTGATATTACAAAAGTACATTAAACAGCAATACAATATAGAGTATGAAAATATTTTTGCTTCATTGTACTAGTATCTATGAAGGACTTTTTGATTTTTGTTCTTAGTGTCCTAGTTATAGTCAATAAGAGAATATTTTTATATTAATAATCAGTGGCTTTTAAACTGACAATGTAGGCTGTAATCTGCTCTTTATCATGCAATTTTTCATTTGAAAAATTGTAATTAATCCTTTTTCTATTAATATCTTTGTGACGAAAGTTTGTGAGGACATATACTTGTACATGTACACATGTCCTTCAATAGTGCATATATCATTAATATATTTCAATGTATTTGATCTGTTTAATGTGATGTCATCTACTTTAGACAAGTTAATACATATATATGTGATAATGAATGTTAAGAGAAAATAGAACAATTACAAATTATAACTAACATTACAGAAAGTACATTGAAGAAAGTCAGAATAATTAATATTATATTAGTTTGAAGTTGATAGGTTTTAATGTCTTGTCATGATAGGACTTGTGTATGCCTTATATAAGTTAATAGAGTAAACATGTATGTCCTCTGAGAGCCATAACTGTATATACTAATGTAATTGAAGTATAAAGTTAATTGAGTTCTATTGTTCTAGTTGCGATCAGACAGCCTATTTAAGATGACAAATAACGTACAAAAGACTCAGTATACGACTCTTCCATTACTAAATCTCATATACAATCAAGTCTTTTGAAAGTCGTAGACAAGAAATGAATACATTCTCATTTGCAGCTCTCACTACAAGTGTAGTCATGTTTCTGCTAAGCTTTTCCAGTGCTACTAACGACCCAGTGGACACTGGTAATGGCAAACTTTATACACTTGACGCTACTCAAGATGTTTTTATCCGCGATAGCTCAAATCGTAACATAGACAATTATTTAGCTGTTGCAAAGCACACTGGCTTATCCAATAATAGAATACTAGTACAATTTGACGACCTCCCAACTGGATGTAGCGAGATCAAGTGGGCAAAGGTGTATATAGAATACTGGTTTTCTTACAAGGACAGTTCTATGACCGTACAACAAGTTCCATTTATTGTGCGAACACTTCAAGTTCATAAAATCAAGAAAGAGTGGAGTGAGACAGAAGCAACTAGAGTCAATCGTAAATCTAATGAAGTCTGGAGTGCTCCTTTCTTAGCTTTGGATGGAACCGATGCTGCAAGTCGCGTAGAAGATACTGTAAAAATTTTTACAGGTCGTCCAGTTCAACAATACATAGAGTTTGATATTACAGAGGCATCTCGTGAATGGAAATCACAAGGAAATAATTACGGTGTTCTGATCAGGGCTACTAACGAGATTGAAGATGGACGCGAAGTCCGTTTCGCTAGCCGAGAACACACTACTCGTGGCAAACCTTTTGTTAATGTCCTTTGTAGCTACTAGGACAATGAAGCAAAAAACAAACATTAATACTCCATGCTGTATTACTGTTTAATACCCCTTGTAAAATATCAGTGATCTTTTTTATCTCAATATTTTTAATGTACATTGCTTTTTAGGTATATCATGCAGGCATTTTTTATAAAAAATTTTTTAGGTATATTGTGCAAGCACATTTTAAAAAAAAATATTCAATATCATATCTACTTATCAACTTGTCAAACCATGGTACAACGCATACAGCAGATCAAATATATTACCTATACATGTACAATGTACTAATTGAACACATACATACATATACAAGTACATTTCCTCAATAACTCTTCTTTTATTAGATATTAACAGAAAAATATTAGTTATAATTATCAAATAAAATGTTTGATAAAGAAAAGATTGTATAGTCTGTGCTGTCTTATAGTCAGGTCACTAATTATTAATACAGAAATGTTTTGTTCAATGTCATGGAAACATAAGAAAAGGTCAAAGTTGACATTATATGTACAATACAAGTATGTAAACTATATAATGTATGAAGAAGCTAAAATATAAAAAGGTATTAGAACTCAATAAAATTAATACTTCAATACATAAGTATATATAAACTGTTGACTTCCTTCCAATTATCAGTATCATATGCAGACTATATTTATTTTATTAGATTATATAAGGTATATACAAATGTTATCATAACATTAAAACCTATCAATTTAATGCAAATGTAATTAATTAGTCTGGCTTTTATGATATCATACTATGTAGGACATAGTCTTTGATTGTTGATAGTAGTGTAAGTATTATGTCTAATATTAGATTAAACTTACTATAATTTTATGAAGACAGTATCTGAATTGTTGACCTTAATATATTCACTGTGATATTAACAAGTAGGGACAATATTTTGAGCCACCTTGATAATATTAAATTATCTTGAATATAACTTACAGCATCACTTCCATTCAGATTTAAAGAGGGAGTAGTCCATGCCACTCCAAATTGCCAGAAGATATTATTGTATGTTACTCTATTGTTTCTTGATTACGATTTAAATACTTTGTGTGCACATATAAAAATGTTGTTTTTATTAAAAAATTAATATTCCATTATACATATACAGAATCATTTGTGCGTCTTAATTTAGTTATTGTTTAACCTTACAAGATGGCTGATTTAATTGAGGCCACCTATAGCAACTCTCATGCATACAAAATAACTGTTTAATTAAAGCTCTAGTAGTTGTAAAGGACATTAACATAAGGCTATCAGTAGTCTAATATGCTGTTGGCTAGTAGAAACGAAAGTCACGGCCTATCTTTATTCTAATTAGCAGTCCAGACCTAAACATCGGTAGTTAGGCACTCCAGATTTCCAATTACAAGATGTTTCAATTTCAACTGTCTGGAATATGAAGTATACATGGTAATATTATACTACGTCATTATACGTAATTCTCATTTTTATTATTTTACATGTAAACACTATAATCATTTTACAAATTAATATGTATGTATAGCTACATATGCATGGACAATTTCCGTAAATGCTATATATTTCATTACACACTGTATACTATATAGTAGTTGTAAGTATACATAATATATGTAGGTACATCTGCATTATTATAAAGATTTAGAATTGTTGGTTGTTCTCAAATGTATATTGTTAATGATCAGCAATTAGATTATGATGTTTGTATAGATCAAATGATATTAATTATACTAAAATATTGGACATCTGTCAAATTAGCAAGAGTGTTTGTACATCATTAATGATCAACAATTAAAAATGATGATGTTTACATAGATCAAAAAAATAGCAAGTATACAGTAATATTGTACACCTATCAGATTGTTAAGAGTGTTTGTATATTATTAGTGGACATCAGCTGGAATGATGATGTTTGTATAGATCAAAATGTTTGACATCCATCAACTGATCTTAATACCTACATGTATGTATATACCTTCTTATAAGTGGTACAAAAAATATTGCTCTGTAATTATGAGTGCTGACAAATAATTGTTACTAAATGAACTGTTGAATTATAAGCTGGTTAATACAAGTCAATGATATATATGCTAACAAAACTGTTTGGGTCTTTATGATCAGGCTCAGGTTTGTTGCCACACTCATGAACACAGAGGAGTTAATGTTAAACCAATGACTGCATATTGGTGGATTACAGTTAGGATGTGGTCGATGGAAAGACTTAAGATTTTCAGATATAAAAGACATTAGTTTATTAAAATGTTACATAGCAGACGTTGTAAAAACAAATCAACAACTGAATGAACTAGCCTCTTGATAAGCTGACGGGCAAAGAAAGGACAAGAAGTTAACTGCCACATTGAAGTAAGTAAAATGTGGGTGGAACCACAATGTTTACATAGTGATTATATAAACTGTTATTCATAAACCCATGAGTACTTTATATATATATATATATATATATATATATATATATATATATATATATCTACATTGTAATATATATCTAACTGAGTACAAACAGATTAGGACTAACAATAGGCAAGTAAAAATATGTTTAATATGTTGATAGTTTCATATAATATTTTCATACTGTAAATATACATATTAATGTTACATATGTTAGTACTACAATTAAAACCACAGCTTATACTCCCATATCTTAATTCTAAACATGATTTATCTATTTATTCATCTGTCAATCTGTCCATCCATGTGAACTTTAAAAGTCTTTACTAAAAAGGAGTGTATAAAAGCAAATCTGATATAAATAGTGTTAAAAGCTCCTCCTCTTAATTAAAACTAATAATAACTTCCTGTAAAATGTTATTACGATGTCATATAATTAAACAGGACATACCTCCTCTTTATTATGATTTCAACCATCTACTTTTGCTCTTTCTTTTCTACACATTTTTTATCACCACATAGTGTTCCTATTAATGTTGTGATAAACACTGAGACTCACCTTTACAAGAGAAATGACTTAATTATTACCTATAAGGTTATTTAATTAGACATTATAGCCTTTATTTTAGATTTCTTATAGCACTGATTGCCTTAAAAATCTGCTATAACTATCAAAGCAAAACATTATACCTTTGATAGTATAGTATAATATGCAAGGATGTTCATACAACCATTTCTACATTGTGCTTGATTGATTTGTTTTCACTGCTATCCCAACATTAAATGATTTTTAATTGTAAACAGTTGATATTTATGTAATATATACTTTTAAGCATCTAGCAACTAGATCTATTATTTAAATTTTAGTGATTTATTACTGAGTAAAGCCCATTAGTTTAACTTGTGAAGTTACTTAATAAGTTAGTGTATATTTTCAGTAAATATATTCACCAAAATTGTATAATATAAGCAAGTAAAATTAGGATTAAGTTATACAATAAAAAATAATATTAATAATGTGAACAGGTAACTAAGATAACCACAATACATTACTACATTTTGATATTAGGAATGTCATGATTATTGTCAATGGCTTAAAAATAAGATCTAATCTCAGCTTCTTCATTGGAAATGATAATTACATGGCAAGCTCAGTTTCATTTCTTTGTTCAGCATTCTTTAATTTCTTCAAAGTATCTGATGTACCCTCTAACAATCAACAACAAATCATTACCAGCTGTACATATATACATCCATACATACCATCAAATGCTCCTAGAGTATATTGTCCGGAGTTATTAGCAGCAGGAACTGATCTTTCAGAATGTTTAACATCATTCTGTAAGAATATAAGATGTAATGATAATGAAATCATTGTAACTGACTGATGTCTGGATTGAAGTTGGTTTAGTGAAATATATTCTGTTGAATAATTGAGATTTTCTCTTTTTATTATACCACCATTTTGAGTATGCCTCTCTTACCTGTATGTATGTGTGTGTAATAGTATGTGTGACATTTATATACACTAATAATCATAATTACACTTACAGGTTTAGAGAGAGGGACATAAAGTATGAAGATAATAATACCTTGACCAGCAATAAAGGCTGTCATTATATATGCAATAAAGAGTAATTTGTCTGAGAAAAAAAGAACATTAGCTAGCCATCCTATACCCATCACTATAGTAAGTGATATAGAAGCTTTTATCATTTGTCTGTGGAGAAAAATGATAAAAAAGAAAATAAATACATCATACTTGACATTAGCAATTTCATCTTTATGTAGTTGACGATTTTGATGTTTTCTTATCATCACAATAGCCATAATGAAGAACCCAATATTGACCTGAAAAGTGTCATCACATGATTATCAATCCATCTATCCATTAAAATTACTAGAAGTATTAAGACAACTGGTGCAATAAATGTCCATATAAATCCACTCTCATAATTTAACCAACATCTATAAAATTAATAAAATTTTCATTAAATTATAACAACTTTATTACTCACGCAACAAGCTTTTCATTTTCATATAACAAGTAGTGGGTGTGGATTTCATCAGTACCAACAAGATACCCAATGGGTACTATAATCAACATATATACTCCTGGAATACCTAATAATTATAATAATAATTAGTATCTCAATGAAATACTTAACAGACCATAACTCAGTAGTGTAAAACTCATTATGTATTGCTTAGGATGTGTGACAAAGACTCTAACCAGAGCAATGTATAAGACCATGCCCTCCATTAACATCCACATAAATGTCGCTAGAAACATGTACTGCAGTATTACAGCTATTGTTGAGCATACAAACTAAATAATATACACCAATAATAATCACATGAGAGTCACATGACCACATACCCAATACTTGGTTTGTTCAATGCCCACTACAAACAAGAGTTGTGCTATAAATAAATTACTACATAACATAACATGAATATAGTTGCTCATATTCCACAGTGATCTATGAACACATATATAATCAGTGATATATATATGTGTGTGTGCCTTACCTCATACAAAGATAAGTCAATATTGTCAGTAACATACATATCAGAGAGATAGGTAATAACACAACGCCTATAATTGGAAGGATCTTGCGATCTTTATCACTAACCTATAAAATGGAAAGTTATATATACAGATACACAGACAGACTAATGTACTTGTACTCCTGGACTAAGTAAAATAGCAAAGTGAGTTAAATGATCACATTGACATGTCACTGTTGAACCTTCTTGACCAATAAGACCACACCCATTAGAGTTCCACTCACCACTTGGTAATGTTGTATCAGATCTAATAAGAGATATAATACACTCATTATATATTTAGAGTACTATGTACAATTTAAATGTCCAATATACACAAGATAAATTATCAGTACTTGATATCTGTTTAGAGGAAGAAGAGATAACATTGCTATGACAATTATTAAGTATGTTTTGCTATACCAGTTGTCTAGACAAGTTAAACACGATATTAACAGGTGTTGTCAGACCTGTTATAGAACAGTCTGTACAATTAGTAGAGGAGAGAACTGGAGATATGATAGATTGGTTAGGATGATCAGGAGGTAACCATCTTGATAAGTTTTGGTAGTAAAATGATGCAATTTTAACTGGTAGATTATCAAATATATCAGGAGGTAATGTAATAGAATTATTATTGAGAGATATTGCTTGAATTGGACCAGTTATAGTTGTAATCTCTTTAACAGTAAATGCTATATATATATACAAGAGAGACATAAAGTAACCAACTTATGTATATATATATACCAATAAAATCTCCTATCATCTGTAGTCCTGTAGTATTATAAAGATATAGTGCAAATATATCTAATGTTAGGAGGAGTTGACTACCAATAGATCGCCTCTTATCCTGTAATTATTAATGTAATCATCCAGTAATCAATTATAAATTAACCTTATTATTAGGAATGGTCTTGTTTGTCAGTACAATATTAATAACACTATTAAAATACTGTAATAATATCATAAATTGTAATTCATTATACTTATTTTACATACCTTAGTGAAATTAATTGAAACGGGTTCTGGTGACTGGTTTAGCTGATAATTAACAATAGTAGACAATAAGAAAATGGTTTGATCAACTGTTATATCTTCATTATTTTCACTTAATATTTTCAAAGCTATTAGAGAAGAACTATTGATCTGTGTATGTAATAGAGTGAGAGATAATGTTACAAATTATATTATTAGTGCTATACCTTTGATAAGACAGTATTAAATTGTTTACTAGTAAAACAATAAATATTATCATCCCATTTTCCATCTTGTTTACATAGTCTAGTACCTGTTAAAGAGGATTATAATGTAAGAAGAATTTATCATTTACCATTAACAGTTCCTTTATAACAATATGACCCAGTGACGTTATAACCTGGTTGTGTCTCTGGCCATATACCATCACTAGAACAATTTATAGGACTTGGAGAAGGAGTAAATATAACATTAGTGCTAATAATACTGATTACAGTTGATACTGAGGGTTCAATACTAGAGGTTGTTACATAACAACAACTCATAGGACTTGGAGATGGTGTAGATATAACATCAGTACTGGTCATACTGATTATACTTGATACTGAGGGTTCAATAGTAGAGGTTGCTACAGCGGGTGATGATATGTCACAATGATAGGAAAGAGAAAGATTAGTACTACGTGGTAATGACCCATTTCCATTATGAAACATCAATGTACTGTTATTAGAAGATAATGATTGTGATATATTGCCATTATAAAGACTCCAAGATCTACAAAAATATGATTATAAGATAATATAAACAGTTACTACTCACACATTGTTGTAACATAATTCATTTTGTTTCAATGTTATATTGACTTCACTAAGGCTCCAGATATCTTTATTAATAGTATAGTTCTCTTGTTCCCAACTCAATGAGAATTGATTGATATTATTATTAAGACATGTTGTAATTAATGTTTTCTGAGTACTACTAGGAGAGTATATTGGAACATTATATAAACTACTACCATTAAAATAAGGCCAGTATTTGTTACCCACTGGTACAAAGTATGCCAAAGGTGATGAGGTATCTTCAGTATGTAGAGAGAGAAGGATAGCATTAGGTGAGGCATCAGTACATGGAGCAGGTCCAATGAATTGTCTTAATTGAAGTAAGAAATTTATAATTCTGAGAAGATTGAAATATATTAAATTATTGACATATAAAGATAATACTTACATTATATTTTCATCATTATTACATATATTCTCTTTATAAGTAGTAGGTGAAGATGATAGAGTAACAGGTGTAATAACATGAAGATCTAACATTGGGGATGTTGCTTGACAACTTGCTACACCTCTGTAGTCAGAACCACCAGTAAAATAAAGACAACCACCTGAACTATCACATTGACTAGAGTTAAATGAGATATCTGAGTTAATAAGATCCCAACCAGGAATTTCCCCATTGTTAAAATCTTGTTGATATATTTGTCGATAACATCCATTGTGTTGTAGAGATATATCAATGTTGTCTAATGCCCACACATCACAATTAGCCCCTTTTGTTCTGTATGTCTGATTCCATGCAAAACGTACTGTTTGATTTAACAGTAGATCATTGTTAATGTTAATGTTATAAAGATGTGGTCCAACAGCTGATGATGCAGTAAATGGGACAATATATGTAGCAGTAATATATGTTAAATTAAGGAATGATGAGTTAATGAAGAACACTGTTGGAATATGTTTCTTTTTGTAGTCAGTTTCTGTTCCATTTACATAATAGAAATGAAGTGGAACAACTGTAGTATTGTCTATTAATGCTTTAACGAGAACACCTTCATTTGGTACACTCAATTTTAAACATGATTTATTAGGTGGATCTGTTGTATACTGAAGAACTAGTGAGAATTCTATGTCACTAGAGAGAGAGAGAGACAGACAGACAGACGAGAGAGACAGACAGAGAAAGAGACGACAGAGAGAGAGACAGAGAGAGAAAGACAGAACGAGAGAGACGACAGAGAGACAGAGAGAGAAAGACAGAGAGAGAGAGTACTATGTTAGCACTAGTATACAACTTACATTTTAACATCTCCAGCTTTAGCTGAGAGATAAATAATAGACATGATGCAGAGCCACACAGCAGTAAACATGACTGGCACACTATTGTCAACTGATTATGTGATATATACTAAAGACAACAAGAATAAAGAGACACGTCGATATTGTCAACCACAAATGATAAAATTCATAACTTCCTTGTAGTTACGACATTATTACATTGTATTTCCTCACAAGTAGAAGTGAAAGTGAAAAGAATACGTCACACATAAAAATATTTAGTTTTATTGTGTTCATCTCGGGAGATCATGAAATTTGGCTACTGTTTGTAGTTACATGTCTAGAAGATATTAATGTATCAACATTGTTCACATTGCTTTCAGAATCTTCTAGAAACTCTCCACCAATTATCTGCATAATATATACAAGTATGTATAATGTATGAAGAAGCCAAAATGCATGACATAACCATGATATTAGATCCCAATAAACTTAAAATTTCATTTACATTAGTATATATGAACAGCTGGCTTCTATCCAAGTATCAGTGACATATATAGACTATGTTTATTATACTATTTCCTAGGCATATTCAAATCTTATCAAAGACAAATTTAAATGTTATCATAATATTAAAACCTATTAATTTCACACAAATATAATTAATTGGTCTTTCTTCTATGATACCATACTATGACATCATACTATGCAAGACTTTCTGTCAACTATGACATCATACTATGCAGGAATTGCTCCATAGTGTAAATATTAGTTTTAATATTAAATTTTACTTAGCATAATTATAAAAGATGGCATCTGAGTGGTTGACCATGATATATTTACTGTGACATTAATTATAATGATAATATATATAGATCTATTAATTAGTAAGGACTGTACTTGGAGCTTCTCCTATAGTCTGCTATACATTCACTGTAATATATATCATTATACTGACTGTATATTAACAAATTTAGACCAACAGGATACAAATAGGCATTTAAATTAAAAATTGAATATGTTAATATATCCATGTAATGTTTCTCTGTATTTACGTCTATTTATTGATATGTCATATATGTCAATACTAAAATTATAGCCACTGTATGTAGCTCCACATATTAATACTATAAATATGTAATAATATGTATAATCAAATATTGACTGTTTTTATGACAAAATGCAATATTTGTATATGTGCTTCAATAATGTATTGTACTTGAAAGGTATGGATCATCATCATTTAATTGCTGATCATCAATAATATACAAACACTCTTGATAATCTGACAGATGTCCAATATTTTATTTTAATTAATATCACTCCATCTTTATTCTATTTAGTAGCCAAGACCAGAACAAAGTAGGTAGGCACTCCAGATTCCCAATTATGAGATATCACAGTTTCAACTCCCTGGAATGTGAAGAATACATGATAATACTATATTACTGCTTATGTCTGAATACATCTAGATTTTGTGCTGACAATTACTAGATTCTTTAATACTCGTCATTATACGTAATTCTCATTTTTATTATTGCACATGTAAACAATATAATCATTTACAAATTAATATGTATGTATAGCTATATATACATGGACAATTTCCATAAATGCTATGTATTTCATTACCCACTGTATACCATATTGTAGTGGTAAGAATACATAATATATGTAGGTACAGGTGCATTCATATAAAGATTTAGAATTATTGGTTGGTCTCAAATGTATATCAGTAATGATCAGCAATTAGATGATGACGTTTGCATAGATCAAATGATATTAGTTATACTAAAATATTGGACATCTTCAGATTATCAAGAGTGTTTGTATATTATTAGTGAACATCAGCTAGAATGATGACGTTTGTATAGATCAAAATATTTGCAAAACGTTTGCAATCCATCAACTGTCTTAATACCTACATGTATGTATGTATATCTTAAGTTGTACAAAAAATGTTGCCTTGTAATTATGATTGTTGACAATTAATTGTTACTAAATGAACTGTTGAATTATAAGCTGGTTAATACATGTCAATGATATATATGCTAACAAAGGGTCTTTGATCAGGCTCAGGTTAGTTGCCACACTCGTGAAGAAAGAGGAATTAATGTTAAATCTATAACTGCACATTGGTGGATTACAGTTAGGATGTGGTCCCTGGAAAGACTTAAGATTTTCAGATATAAAAGACATTAGTTTATTAAAATGTTACATAGCAGACATTGTAAAAACAAATCAACAACTGAATTAGTCTAGTGAGCTAGCCTCTTGATAAGCTGACGGGCAAAGAAAGTACAAGAAGTTAACTGACACAATGAAGTAAGTAAAATGTGGGTGGAACCACAATATTCACATAGTGGTTATATAAACTGTTATTCATAGACCCATGAGTATATATATATATACACATTGTAATATATCATTGTACTAACTGAGTACAAACAAATTTGGACTAACAAGAGACAAGTAAAATATGTTTAATATGTTGATAGTTTCATATAATATTTTCCTACTATAAATATATCTATTTATGTCTATTTATCGATATGCTACATATGTTAGTACTACAATTAAAACCACAGCTTATACTTCCATATCTTAATTCTAAACATGATTTAACTATTTATTCATCTGTCAATCTGTCCATCCATCAGTCTATATATCTATCCATCCATCCATGTGAGGGATATGAGGTGGTCATAGTCAACAATTGCAATAGTCAGTCTTTACTAAAAAGGAGTGTATAAAAGCAAAGCTGATATAAATAGTGTTAAAACGTTTTCTTATGTGTCAAATTTTTATTAGCATTTTCCTTTTATGTGATGGAGTTGCTCAATAACAGATATAAGTATATAGCTCCTCCTTTTAATTAAAACTAATAATAACTTTCTGTAAAATGCTATTATGATTTTAACCATCTACTTTGTTCTTTCTTTTCTATAAATTTTCTTATCACCACATAGTGTTCGTATTAATGTTGTGTTAATCACTTAAACTCACCTTTACGAGAGTAATGACTTAATTATTACCTATAAGGTTATTTAATGATACATTATAGCCTATATTTAAAATTTTTTATAGCACTGATTGCCTTAAAATTTTGCTATAACTATCGTAGCAAAACATTATACCTTTGATAGCATTTTATAATATGTAAGGATGTTCATACAACTATTCTTATATTGAGCTTGATTGAGTTGTTTTCACTGCTATACCCACATTAAATGATTTTAATTATAAGCAGTTGATATTTATATAATATGTACTTTTAAGCAACTAGCAAACTAGATCTATTATTTAAATTTAGCGATTTATTACTGAGTAAAGCCCATTAATTTTAACTTGTGAAGTTACTTAAATAGCATAGTGTATATTTTCAGTGAATATATTCAACAAAATTGTACAATATAAAGAAGTAAAATTAGGATTAAGTTATAAAGTAAATGATAATATTAATGATGTGAACAGGTAACTAAGATAACCATAATACATTACTACATTTTGATATTAGGAATGTCATGATTTATTGTCATGACAGTCAGTAACTTAAAACTAAGATCCAATCTCATTGGAAGATGATAATTACATTGCTAGCTCAGTTTCATTTCTTTGTTCAGCATTCTTTAATTTCTTCAAAGTGACTGATGTACTCTCTAACAATGAACAATAGATCATACCATCTGTACATATATATATATGCATACATACCATCAAATGTTCCTAGAGTATATTGTCCAGAGTTATTAACAGCAGGAACTGATCTTTCAGACTGTTTAACATCATTCTTTAAGAAAATAAGATGTGATGATAATGAAATTATTGTAACTGACTGATGTCTGGATTGAAGTTGGTTTAGTGAAATATATTCTGTTGAAAAATTGAGATTTTCTCTTTTTATTATACCACCATTTTGAGTATGCCTCTCTTACCTGGGTATGCACACATCATACACAGGAACATATGTGTGTATGTGTGAGACATATGTATTTATGTGTAAATACGTGTGTGTGTAATAGTATGTGTGACATTTATATACACTAATAATAATAATTAGACTTACAGGTTTAGAGAGAGGGACATAAAGGATGAAGATAATAATACCCTCACTAGCAATAAAGACTGTCATTATATATGCAATAAACAGTAATTTGTCAGTAAAGAAAAGAACATTAGCTAGCCATCCTATACCCATCACTATAGTAAGTGTTATAGAAGCTTTTATAATTTGCCTGTTGAGAAAAATGATAAAAAAGAAAATAAATACATCATACTTGACATTAGCAATTTCATCTTTATGTAGTTGCTGTTTTTGATGTTTTCTTATCATCACAATAGCCATAATGAAGAACCAAATATTGACCTGAAAAGTGTCATCACATGATTATCAATCCATCTATCCATTAAAATTACTAGAAGTATTAAGACAACTGGTACAATAAATGTCCATATAAATCCACTCTCGTAATTTAACCAACATCTATAAAATTAATAAATATTTTCATTAAATTATAACAACTTTATTACTCACGCAACAAGCTTTTCATTTTCATATAACAAGTAGTGCGTGCGGATTTCATCAGTACCAACAAGATACCCAATGGGTACTATAATCAACATATATACTCCAGGAATACCTAATAATTTTCATAATAATTAATATCTCAATGAAATACTTAACAGACCATAACTCAGTAGTGTAAAACTCATTATGTATTGCTTAGGATGTGTGACAAAGACTCTAACCAGAGCAAAGTATAAGACCACACCCTCCATTAACATCCACATAAATGTCACTAGAAACATGTACTGCAATACTACAGCTATTGTTGAACATACAAACTAAATAATACACACCAATAATAATCACATGAGAGTCACATGACCACATACCCAATACTTGGTTTGTTCAATACCCACAACAAACAAGAGTTGTGCTATAAATAAATTACTACATAACATAACATGAATATAGTTGCTCATATTCCACAGTGATCTATAGACATATACATTATCAGTGATATATATGTGTGTGTGACTTACCTCATACAAAGATAGATCAATATCGTCAGTAACATATATATCAGAGAGATAGGTAATAACACAACACCTATAGTTTGAAGGATCTTATGATCTTTGTCACTAACCTATAAAATCGACAGTTATATATACAGATATACAGACAGACTAATGTACTTGTAATCCTGGACTAAGTAGAATAGCAAAGTGAGTTAAATGATCACATTGACATGTCACTGTTGAACGTTCTTGACCAATAAGACCACACCCATTAGTATTCCACTCACCACTTGGTAATGTTATATCAGATCTAATAGGAGATATAATAAACTCATTATATATTTAGTATACTATGTACAATTTAAATGTCCAATATACACAAGATAAATTATCAGTACTTGATATCTGTGTAGAGGGAGAGACATAACATTGCTATGACAATTATTAAGTATGTTTTGCTATACCTGTTGTTTAGACAAGTTAAACACAATATTAACAGGTGTAGTCAGATCTGTTATAGAGCAGTCTGTACAATTAGTAGAGGAGAGAATTGGAGATATGATTGATTTGTTAGGATGATCAGGAGGTAACCATCTTGATAAGTTTTGGTAATAAAATGATGCAATTTTAACTGGTAGATTATCAAATATATCAGGAGGTAATGTAATAGAATTATTATTAAGAGATATTGCTTGAATTGGACCAGTTATAGTTGTAATATCTTTAACAATAAATGCTATATATACAAAAGAGACAAAGTATACGATTAATATATGTGCATATATATGTGATTTGATTTGTGAAAAGATCACTGTTAAAAAAAAACAACAGCTTTCTATGTATGCATAACTATTCTATATGTATGTTCTGTTTCCTCATATGTTTTAAAAGTGGGTTTTGTCACAAATAAGGTCAGAAATGATTTGACAGAAGTGGACCCTTTTTGAAAATCAGGTCACAATTTTTTATATATATATACAAGAGAGACATAAAGTAACCAACTAATTTATATATACCTACCAATATTATCTCCTATCATTTGTAGTCCTGTAGTATTATAAAGATATAGTGCAAATATATCTAATGTTAGGAGGAGTTGACTACCAATAGATCGCCTCTTATCCTGTAGTTATTAATGTAATTATCCAGTAATCAATTATAAATTAACCTCATTATTAGGAATGGTCTTGTTTGTCAGTATATCATTAATAACATTATTAAAATACTATAATAATATTATAAATTGTAATTCATTACATTTTATTATACATACCTTAGTGAAATTAATTGAAACAGGTTCTGGTGACTGGTTTAATTGATAATTAACAATAGTAGACAATAAGAAAATGGTTTGATCAACTGCTATCTCTTCATTATTTTCACTTAAAATTTCCAAAGCCATTACAGAAGAACTATTGATCTGTGTATATAATAGAGTGAAAGATAATGTTACAAATTATATTAGTGCTACCTTTGATAATACAGTATTAAATTGTTTACTAGTAAAACAATAAATATTATCATCCCATTTTCCATCTTGTTTACATAGTCTCGTACCTTTTTAAGAGGATTATAATGTAAGGAGAAGTTATCATTTACCATTAACAGTTCCTTTATAACAGTAAAAACCAGTGATATTATGACCTGGTTGTGTCACTGGCCATATACCATCAGCAGAACAACTAATAGGTCTTGGAAATGGTGTAGATATAAGATCAGTGCTGGTCATACTGGTTATACTTGTTACTGAGGGTTCAATAGTAGATGTTGGTACAGCAGGTGATGATATGTCACAATGATAGGAGAAAGAAAGATTAGCACTACGTGGTAATGTCCCATTTCCATCATAAAACATCAAAGTACTGCTATTAGTATAAAATGATTGTGATATATTCTCATTATAAAGACTCCAAGATCTACAAGGTATTATTAGAATATAATATAAAGAATTACTACTCACTCATTTTTATAACATAACTCATATTGTTTCAATGTTATATTGACTTGACTAAGACTCCAGATATCTTTATTAATAGTATAGTTCTCTTGTATCCAACTCAATGAGAATTGACTGATATTATTATTAAGACATGTTGTAATTAATGTATTCTGAGTACTACTAGGAAAGTATATTGGAACATTATATAAACTACTACCATCAAAGTAAGGCCAGTATTTGTTGCCCATTTGTACAAAAAATGCCAAAGGTGATGAGATATCTTCAGTATGTAGAGAGAGAAGGATAGTATTAGGTGAGATATCGTTACATGGACCAGGTCCGATGAATTGACTTAATTGAAGTAAGAAACTTATAATTCTGAGAAGAAAGAAATACATTCTATTTATTGATATATGAAGATATTACTAACATTATATTTTCATCAGTATCGCATATATACTCTTTATAAGTAGTAGGTGAAGATGGTATAGTAACAGGTGTAATAACTTGAAGATCTAACATCGGGGATGTTGCTTGACGACTTGCTACTCCTCTGTAGTCGGGACCACCAGTAAAATAAAGACAACCACTTGAACTATCACATTGACTAGAGTTAAATGAGATAGTTGAGTTAATAAGATCCCATCCAGGATTTTCCTTATTATTGAAATCTTGTTGATATATTTGTCGATAACATCCATTGTGTTGTAGAGATATACTGATGTTGTCTAACGCCCACACATCACAATTAGCCCCTTTTGCTTTGTATGTCTGATTCCATGCAAAACGTAATGTTTGATTTAACAGTAGATCATTGTCAATGGTAATGTTATAAAGATATGGTCCAACAGCTGATGAGTTAGTAAATGGGACAGTATATGTAGTATATTTAGCATATGTATTAGTATTATATGCAGTAGTATTATATGTTAAATTAAGGAATGATGAGTTAATAAAGGACACTGTGGGAATATGTTTCTTACAGTAATTATCTTCTGTTCCATTTACATAATAGAAATGAAGTGGAACAACTGTAGTATTGTCAATTAATGCTTTAATGAGAACACCTTCATTTGGTACATTCAATGGTGAACAATTATAGGTATTGTTAGGTGTATACTGGAGAGCTACTGAGAATTCTATGTCACTAGAGAGAGAAGGAGAGAGAGAGAGAGAGAGAGAGAGAGAGAGAGAGAGAGAGAGAGACAGAGACAGAGACAGAGACAGAGACAGAGACAGACAGAGAGTTAGTTATCAGTACTAGTATATAACGTACATTTCAACATCTCCAGCTTTAGTTGACAGATAAATAAGAGACAAGAGACAGAGGCACACAGTAGTAAACATAACTATCTCACTAAATGTGAGAATATAGAATTAATTATCTATTATCTACTATCGGCACTCAATAACTTTACGACGAGAATGTAGCGATCAACGTCAATATAATAAATTTCATAGCCTAGTAGTTACGACATTATTACGTCACATTTCCTTTAAGTACATTAAAATAAAAATATTAGACGTTACACATGATAAAATATTTAGTTATATTGTGTATCTTTCAAAAGATCTTCAAATTCAGCTACTCTTTGTGATTACATTAATGTATTGACATTGTCCTCACTGATTTTAGTATCTCATAGAAACTCCCCACCATTAATGATTAGCAATTAGAATAATAACATTTGCATAGATCATAATAATAGTAATTATATAGAAATAATGGACATCTATCAAACTATTAAGAGTGTTTGTGTGTTATTAATGATCAGCAATTAGCTAGAATGATGATGTTTGGAGAAAGATCTCATTCTTGCTGACCATTATAATACAAACATTATTTGTTGTGTCTTGCTACTTTTAATAGTAACTGACAAATTTTATAAAACAACCATAACATGATAACTAAACTAAACAACCAAAACATGATATTAAATACTACTCACAAAACATATTACATCATAGAGTAATGCATTAATTACTAAATGAAATACCACATTATTGATAGTCTGTCAGGTATCCATCATTTCTATATAATTATTATTTTTTAATCTATACAAATAGTAGAATTGCAAAGTGTGTTAACATTTCCAAAGCCATTAGAAAAGAACTATTTATCTGTGTATGTAATAGAATGAGAGATGATATTACAAATTATATTAGTGCTATACTTTTGAAATACAGTATTAAATTTTTAATTGGTAAAACAATAAATATTATCATCCCAATTTCCTTCTGTTTGCCTTAAAATTCCGCTGTAACTATCATAACAAAACATTATACCTTTGATAGTATGGAATAACATGTAGGGATGTTCATACAACCATTTCTACATTGAGCTTAATTAATATATTTTTACCTTTATTCCCACGTTAAATGATTTTTAATTTTAATCAGTTGATATTAATTTTATATAATATATACTTTTGATTAACTAGTAACTAGATCTATTTTCAGAGATTATATACAGAAAATTATAGATAACTGTAATTAGGATTAACTAATGTAATAAATGATAAATGATAATAATAACAACAACGTAATCTCTACATTTTGATATTATGAATGATTATAATTTTTTGACACTCAATAATTTAAAACTAATAGACACAATCTCAGTTCTTTCATTGTAACACAATAATTAAATGACCAGCTCAGTTGTATTACTTTGTTAAGCATTCTTTTATTTCTTCAAAGCATCTAATGTACTTTCTGATACTGAACAATAGATCATTACCAGCTGTACATATATACATACATGCCTTAAATTGTTCTTAGAGAATATTGTCCAGAACTGTTAACAGGAGGAACTGATCTTTCTGACATTTTAACAACATAATGCCATTATTGGAACTCACTGATGTCCTCAGTGAAGTTGTGTTAGAGAAATAATTTTTGCTAAATACTTGAGATTTTCACTATTTATTATACAACCATTTTTAATATGTCTCTCTTAGCTGTGTATGCGTGTGTGTGTAACATTAATTTATACCCACTAGTAATGATAGTCAGACTTACAGGTTTAGAGAGAGGGACATAAAGTATGAAGATAATAATACCTTGACCAGCAATAAAGACTGTCATTATATATGCAATAAATTTAAAGAGTAATTTGTCAGTAAAGAAAAGAACATTAGCTAGCCATCCTATACCCATCACTATAGTAAGTGATATAGAAGCTTTTATAAGTTATCTGCAGGAAAAAATGACCATTAATAAAATTACTACATCTTTTACTTGACATTACCAGTTTCATGTTTATGTAGTTGATGTTTTTGATGTCTTATTATTATAATACAATAGACATGATGTAACATAGACATAACAGTAAAACCTCTATTTTACACACAAATATAATATTAGTTAGTCTGCCTTTTTGTCAATATGATATTATATTATGTAAGAAGTATTGTATAGTGTGTGATTGTCAGTGCCTAAATGTTTTTTTATCACTGCCCAAGACCCTAAGCATAAGCCGTAACTAGAGCATGCATTAATCAGTGAGAGGAGACTTTGAAGAAAGGTTACAATCACATGACATACAATTATTTAAACACAAGTGTTATAATAGAAATCAAAATTTGACTATGGGAGGTGTTACTGAGTCAGAGTTACTGGAGGAAGTTCCGAAAAATTTTGCCACATATTCTTGGTGCATGAAATTGGTAATATCTCTGTCATGAACTTTTTTCCTTTCGGCTCTTGACAGCCACAGATCTACAGATCTTATATGTCAAATTTAGCAGTCAAAGCTATAAAAAGGGCCTTGGAGGCTTGGATTGTTGGACATTTATCACTACCCAATTTTAGATTATCACTACCCATTTGAGCAGTGATACCCCATATTTTAGGCCGTGATGATAGTTCATAGTATAAACATTATATTTAATACTACACAAATCTATTATAATTAAAGGTTTCATCTGAATAGTGACATTAATATGCATAGATTTTACTTCTCTTAGAGTCATAAAAATACACATTGCAATACAAATGATTGTATTAACTAAATACTAACAAATTTGGACTTGCAAGAGACAAATAGCCACAAATATAAGAAGACGAATATGTTGATTGATGCATATAATATTTCTCTGCTATAAACTTGGATACTAATATTTATGCCTATTTTTTATAAGTTACATATATTATTACTGTATGTACATCTGTATATTAATAGTTAATATCACATAAATATCTATCTATCCATCCATTCACACCTCTATCCGTCATCCATATATTATATGCATCTATGTGAGGTATATGAGGTGACCATGGTAGATATTTGCAATGAGCCTTTTTGAACTTGAAATGTCTAAATTGGAGTGCATATGAGCAAGTTGATATGTCTCGTACTTTTTATTAGCATTTCTTCTTAAGTAATGGAGTTCCTCAATAACAGACAAATGTAGCTCCTCCACTTAATCTAGAACTAATAACAACTTCCTGTAAAATGTCATTATAATGTCATATAATAAACCAAGAGATACCTCCTCTTTTTAGGGTTTAACATTTACTTTTGTTTTCTCTTCTGTGCGCACTCTTTCTCCTCACCACATAGTGCTCCTATTAATGTTGTGATAATCACTGAAACTCACCTTAATTAGAAAAAAGAATTAATGCCTACAAAGTTATTTACTGAGACATTATAGCCTTTTATTTAGAATTCTTATAGCACGTTTTGTCTTAAAATTGCATAATAACTATTGCAACAAACAATTGTTCCTTTGATAGTGCATTTATTATAGAGGAATATCCATACAACATCCTATATATGATTGAGTTGTTTTTACTGACATACACACATTAAAAGATTTTTTAGATATATACATTATAGTAACTACACCTACTATTTAA
Source organism: Xestospongia bergquistia (assembly GCA_963965975.1). Lineage (NCBI taxonomy): Eukaryota > Metazoa > Porifera > Demospongiae > Haplosclerida > Petrosiidae > Xestospongia > Xestospongia bergquistia. The sequence goes on along the minus strand of OZ014414.1, from coordinate 2,016,334 downwards.
ATTTAACGTATTCATTACTGAGTCAGGTCCATTAATTTTAACTCATTAAGTTAATCAATAATAATTTAGTGTGTACATTTTTTGGAGAATATATATTTGGTGAAATTGTAATGTATAGGCAACTAAAAAGTTAATCTATAAAAACAATATTAACGACATAATCAGGTAACTAATAAAACGACAATACATTATTACATTTTGATATTATAAACGTCATGATTTATTGACTTTCAATAATTTCAAGCTAAGATACAATCTCAGCTCCTTCATTAGAATATGACAATTACACGGTCAGCTTAGTTTCACTACTTTATTCATAATTTCTTCAGAGTATCTGATCTACCCTCTAATATTAAACAATACGATCAAGTTATATTGGCTATACTTGTTAACAGCAGGAACTGATCTGTCAGATTTTGTAACATTATTCTGTAAGGAAATAAGATGTCATGATAATAACATTATTGTAACTCACTGATGTCTGTAATGAAGTTGGATTAGTGAAATATATTTTATTGAAAAAGTGAGATTTTCTCTTTTTATTATACCACCATTTTGAGTATGCCTCCCTTACCTGTATGTATGTGAATGCATGCATGTGTGTGTGTGTGTGTGTGTGTGTGTGTGCGACATTTATTTTCAATAATAGTGATACTCAGACTTGATGTCCTTAATGAAGCTGCGTTAGTGTAATAATTTTTGCTAAAGGCTTGAGATTTTCTTTTTTTATTATACAACCATTTTAAGTATGCCTCTCTAACCTGTATTCACATATATGTACATGTGTGTCTGTGTGATATTTATCTTCACTAGTAGTGACAATCGGACTTACAGGTTTAGAGAGAGGGACATAAAGTATGAAGATAATAAGACCTTGACCAGAAATAAAGACTGTCATTATATATGCAATAAAGAGTAATTTGATTGAGAAAAAAGAACATTAGCTAGCCATCCTATACCCATCACTATAGTAAGTGATATAGAAGCCTTTATAAATTGTCTGCAAAAAAAATGACAATAACATTTACAAAAATAATTACATCATACTTGACATTAGCAGTTTCATGTTTATGTAGTTGGCGTTTTTGATGTCTTCTCACTATCATAATAGATTTGATGAATAATCCAATATTTACCTGACAGATGTCATTATGTTATCATTAATTCATTTAAACATTAACATAGTATTAGGATAACTGGTGCAATAAATGTCCATATAAATCCACTCTCATAATTTAACCATCATCTATAAAATTAATGAAATTAATATTATTATTTTGTAATTATGACTTTTATACTCACGCAACCAGTTCTTCATTTTCATATAACTAGTTGGTGTGGTTTTTATCAGTACCAACAAGATATCCAATGGGTACTATAATCAACATATATACTCCAGGAATACCTAATAACAATAGTCATAATAATTGATATATCAATGAATATAATTAACAGACCATAACTTGGTTTGTTCAATACCCACTACAAACAAGAGTTGTGCTATAAATAAATTACTACATAACATAACATGAATGAAGTTCCTCATATTCCACAATGATCTATATACATTTATGTCATCAGCAATATATGTGTTTGTGAATCTTACTTCATAAAAAGATAGGTAAATATTGTCATATCAGAGAGGTGGGTATTAATACAACACCTATAATTTGAAGGATCTTTTGATCTTTGTCACTAACCTATAAAATTGGTATTTTTATATGTAGACAAATTGACTAATGTACTGGTACTCCTGGACTAAGTAGAATAGCAAAGTGTGTTAAATGATCACATTGACAAGTTACTGTTGAACCCTCTTGACTAACAAGACCACACCCATTAGTGTTCCACTCACCACTTGGTAATGTTATATCAGATCTAACAGGAGATATAATATAAATATATATTTAACCTGATGTACAATAAGGGACTACTTCTGTCAAAACAATCATGATATAATTTATGACAAAGGATCATTGTTAAACACCTCAAGAAACAGATATGCATACATATATGCAGTTACCATGCATGAACTGTTGTAAATGCATATAATCTGTATGTATACAAAACTGGTTTTGAAATGTTTTATAAATCACATCTGAAATGTTTGCCAAAATTGGTGTCTTTTTTGCATATCAGGTCACATATTACTAAGTTTACTATGTACAATTCAAACTTCCAATGTACACAAGATAAAGTATCAGTAATTGATATCTGTTTAGAGAAAGAAGAGATATGGTTACTATGACAACTGAGCATGTACTCTTATACCTGTTGTAGACTATTTTAAAAGAAATTGATTTAGTCAAATATGTTTTGCTGAAAAATTGAGATTTTGTCCTTTCATTATACCACCATTTTAAGTATGCCTCTCTTACCTGTGTATGTATTCATACACATAGAGATATGTGTGTATGTGTATGACATATGTATTTATGTGTAAATACGTGTGTGCGTGACATTTATATCCACTAGTAATAATAATCAGACTTACATGTTTAGAGAGAGGGACATAAAGTATGAAGATAATAATACCTTGACCAGCAATAAAGACTGTCATTATATATGCAATAAAGAGTAATTTGTCAGTAAAGAAAAGAACATTAGCTAGCCATCCTATACCCATCACTATAGTAAGTGATATAGAAGATTTTATCAGTTGTCTGTGGGAAAAATGATAAATAAAAAAATAAATACATCATACTTGATATTAGCAGTTTCATCTTTATGTAGTTGATGTTTTTGATGTTTTCTTATTATCACAATAGACATGATGAAGAACCCAATATTGACCTGAAAGATGTCATTATGTTATCATCAATCCATCTATCTATTAAAATTACTAGAAGTATTAGAATAACTGGTGCAATAAATGTCCATATAAATCCACTCTCATAATTTAACCAACATCTATAAAATAAATAAACATCATCATTTAGTTATTATGACTTTATTACTCACACAACAAGCTCCTTATTTTCGTATAACAAGTACTGGGTGGAGTTTTCATCAGTACCAACAAGATACCCAATGGGTACTATAAACAACATATATACTCCAGGAATACCTAATAATTATAATAATAATTGATATATCAATGAATATAATTAACAGACCATAACTCAGTAGTGTAAAACACATCAAGTTCTGATTAGGATGTTTGACAAAGACTCTAACCAAAGCAACATATAAGACCACACCCTCCATTAACATCCACATAAATGTCACTAGAAACATGTACTGCAGTACTACAGCTATTGCTGAACATATAAACTAAATCATATACACCAATAATAATCACATGAGAGTCACATGACCACATACCAAATACTCCGTTTGTTCAATACCCACTACAAACAAGAGTTGTGCTATCAATAAATTACTACATAACATAACATGAATATAGTTCCTCATATTCCACAGTGATCTATAGATGTATATATATATATATATATATCATCAGTGATATGTGTGTGTGTGACTTACCTCATACAAAGATAGGTCAATATTGCTAGTAACATACACATCAGAGAGATACACAGCACCTATAGTTTGAAGGATCTTAAGATCTTTGTCACTAACCTATAATATGGACAGTTATATATATAGACAGACAGACTAATATACTTGTGTTCCTGGACTTAGTAGAATAGCAAAGTGTGTTAGATGATCACATTGACATTTTATTGTTAAACCCTCTTGACTAATGAGACCACACCCATTGGCATTCCACTCACCACTTGGTAATGTTGTATGAGGCAGTAAATGGGACAGTATATGTAGTATATTTAGCATATGTAGTAGCATTATATGCAGTAGTACGGTATTATATGTTAAATTAAGGAATGATGAGTTAATGAAGGACACTGTGGAAATATGCTTTGTCTTATAATTATCTTCTGTTCTATTTACACAATAGAAATGAAGTGGAACAACTGTAGTATTGTCTATTAATGCTTTAATGAGAACACCTTCATTTGGTACATTCAATGGTGAACAATTATAGGTATTGTTAGGTGTATACTGGAGAACTAGTGAGAATTCTATGTTACTAGAGAGAGAGAGAGAGAGTTATAGTAGTATATCATCACTAGTATACAACTTACATCTTAACATCTCCAGCTTTAGTTTATAAAGAAGAAAAATGACACAGAGACACACAGCAATAAACAAGACTAGCTCACTAACTGCACGAATATAGACTTTTGTCAACTGATTATGTAATATCTACTATCAGCATTCAATAACTTTACAAGAATAAAGAGATGACGTCATTATATAGTCAACAGTAAATGATTAATATTCATATTTTCCTAGTAATTAACACATTATTACATTTGCTTCCTTTAAATGTAAATTTTTAAATTAAAAGATTTGACGTCACAAATAATTAATAACTTTTAAAATACTTAATTAAACTTTATACTTCCGGGAAGTCTTGAAATTCGACTACTCTTTGTATTTGCATATTAAACGATTAATAATGTATTGACATTGTCCTCATTGTCTTCAGAATCTTATAGAAACTTTCAAGCTTTAATAATCCACAATTAAAACGATGATGTTTGCATAAATCAAATATTAATAATAATACAGAAATGTTGAAAACCTGTCAGATTATAATTCATAATAATCTGACACGTCCAACAATTCAATGTTATCATGTAGTTTGTTTACTTTATTAAATAACTACTATACATGGACAAGTCCATATGTATATATGGACAGGTGAACATTTTAATTTAATTTGTTATCTTAACAACTACTTTGTAGCTAATGTGGCTGGATTATGCTGCTATACGATTTCCTTGTGAATTACTCAATAAACAATTTTTGGTATGTTGTAAGCATCAAAATTACAATGAGTAATTTACATTAATACTAGATTTCGTAGTAATCAATCAACTAACTACAAATTAGTTGTTAAATGAATAGATTACTTTATTATGATAAATGTTTAGTACATCATTAGTGAATAGTAATCACAATGACAATAATTCATTGATCAAAATGTTTGACATCCAAAAACCTGATCTTAATACTTTTATGCATGTACCTTCTAAAATGATAAATAAAACGTTTCTTTCTAATTATATTCATAAATTATGAATATAATTATGTAAAAATTTAACATATAGTATATATACATAATATAAGTTTGTAACTGTTGTCATAAAAACATAACAAAGAGTCAAAGTTGACATTAAAATTAAATTATAATAAGAGTAATTATAATACATGATATAAGATAGAAGCCAAAATATAAAGAAAACATTACATTAGTAGATATTAAAACACAATAAACTTAACCAATTAAGTATAAACAGTTGACTTCCTTACAATTATTAAAGACATACAGACTATGTTTATTCTACTAGTAATGCATTATGTCCTTGATAGTGTGGTTAGAATGTAGAGATGTTTATACAACTATTTCTACCTTTAGCTTAATTGATGTGTTTTTATCGTCATCCCAATATTAAATCATTTTTAATATAAGCAATTGATTTTTATATAATATATACTTTTAAGCAACTAGTAACCATCTCTACTACTTTCCTGCTATTAGCAACTACTGTATTTTAATGAGTCACAGAAATTAATTTTAACTGATGAAGTTAAGTTTAGTGTGTATATTTTCAGTGATTGTATACGGAAAATTATAAGTGTAGGCAACTAAAATTAGGATTAAGTTTTGTGATAAATAAGAATAGTAACAATGTAATGTTGTTTTGTTGTTTGTACTGAAATTAAATGATTTTTAGTTATAAATAGTTTATAATTATATAATATATACTTTTGAGCAACTAGAAACTTTACTTCTAAAATTTACCCACGTTTGCGTTTTTACTGAGTCAAGCCTATTAATTTTAACTTGTGAAGTTAATCAATAATTTAATGTGTGCATATTCAGTAATAATATTATATTCAATAAAATTGTAAATATAGGGAATAAAAATTGGGATTAAGTTTTGTGATAAACAAATAGTAACAAGATAATCGGGTAGTTAGGAAAACCACAATATTTTACTACATTAAGATAGTACGAATGTCACGATTTGACTGTAAGTAATTACTAAGATATTATCTCAGCTTTTTCAAAGGAATGTGATAATTACATCGCTACCTCAGTTTCATTACTTCAGATTTCTTCAAACTGTCTGATGTACTCTCTAATACAGAGCAATAGACAATACTGGTACCTGCTCTACATAATTATACAAACATACCGTCAAATGTTCCTAGAGTATATTGTCCAGACTTATTGACAGTAGGAACTGATCTTTCAGACTGTTTAACATCAAGAAATTAACATATCATGATAATGACATTATTGCAACTCACAGATTTCTCGTAAGAAGTTGATTTAGTCAAATATGTTTTGCTGAAAAATTGAGATTTTATCCTTTCATTATACCACCATTTTAAGTATGCCTCTCTTACCTGTGTATATATATACAAACATGCGCGCGCGTGTGTGTGTGTGTGTGTGTGTGTGTGTGTGTGTGTGTGTGTGTGTGTGTGTGTGTGTGTATGACATTTATACCTACTAGTAATGATTACCAGACTTACATGTTTAGAGAGAGGGACATAAAGTATGAAGATAATAATACCTTGACCAGCAATAAAGACTGTCATTATGTATGCAATAAAGAGTAATTTGTCAGTAAAGAAAAGAACATTAGCTAGCCATCCTATACCCATCACTATAGTAAGTGATATAGAAGATTTTATCAGTTGTCTGTGGGAAAAATGATAAATAAAAAAATAAATACCCCATACTTGATATTAGCAGTTTCATCTTTATGTAGTTGATGTTTTTGATGTTTTCTTATTATCACAATAGACATGATGAAGAACCCAATATTGACCTGAAAGATGTCATTATGTTATCATCAATCTATCTACCCATTAAAATTACTAAAAGTATTAGGATAACTGGTGCAATAAATGTCCATATAAATCCACTCTCATAACTTAACCAACATCTATAAAATAAATAAACATCATCATTTAGTTATTATGACTTTATTACTCACGCAACAAGTTCCTTATTTTCGTATAACAAGTACTGGGTGTGGTTTTCATCAGTACCAACAAGATATCCAATGGGTACTATAATCAACATATATACTCCAGGAATACCTAATAATTATCAAAATAATTGATATATCAAAGAATATAATTAACAGACCATAACTTAGTAGTGTAAAACACATCAAGTACTGATTAGGATGTTTGACAAAGACCCTAACCAAAGCAACGTATAAGACCACACCCTCCATTAACATCCACATAAATGTCACTAGAAACATGTACTGCAGTACTACAGCTATTGCTGAACATATAAACTAAATCATATACACCAATAATAATCACATGAGAGTCACATGACCACTTACCCAATACTCCGTTTGTTCAATACCCACTACAAACAAGAGTTGTGCTATCAATAAATTACTACATAACATAACATGAATATAGCTCCTCATATTCCACAGTGATCTATAGACATATATATATATATATATATATCATCAGTGATATGTGTGTGTATTACCTCATACAAAGATAGGTTAATATTGTTAGTAACATACATATCAGAGAGATAGGTATTAACACAGCACCTATAGTTTGAAGGATCTTAAGATCTTTGTCACTAAGCTATAATATGGACAGTTATATATATAGACAGACAGACTAATATACTTGTACTCCTGGACTTAGCAGAATAGCAAAGTGTGTAAGATGATCACATTGACACTTTATTGTTAAACCCTCTTGACTAATGAGACCACACCCATTGGTGTTCCACTCACCACTTGGTAATGTTGTATCAGATCTAATTGGAGATATAATACACTCATTATATATTTTAGAATACTATGTACAATTCAAACTTCCAATATACACAAGATAAATTATCAGTACTTGATATCTGTGTAGATTAAGAAGAGATATTGTTGCTATGACTTCAAACCATGTATTTTCATACCTGTTGACTAGACAGGTTAAACACAATGTTAACTGGTGTAGTCAGATCTGTTATAGAGCAATCTGTACAATTAGTAGAGGAGAGAACTGGAGATATGATAGATTGGTTAGGATGATCAGGAGGTAACCATCTTGATATGTTATGGTAGTAAAATGAAGCTATTTTAACTGGTAGATTATCAAATATATCAGGAGGTAATGTAATAGAATTATTATTAACAGATATTGCTTGAATTGGACCAGTTATAGTTGTAATATCTTTAACAATAAATGCTACATATACAAGAGAGACAAAAAATAAACAACTTATTTTTGTATCCCTACCAATATTATCTCCTATCATCTGTAGTCCTGTTGCTTTATAGAGATATAGTGTAAATTTATCTAATGTTAGAAGGAGTTGACTACCAATAGATCGCCTCTTATCCTGTAATTATTAATATAATTATCCAGTATTAAATTATAAATTAACCTCATTATATGGAATGTTCTTGTTTGTCAGTAAATTATTAATAATATCATTAAAATACTATAATAATATCATGAACTGTAATTAATTACATTATATTGTACATACCTTAGTGAAATTAATTGAAACAGGTTCTGGTGACTGGTTTAGCTGGTTATTAACAATAGTAGACAATAAGAAAATGGTTTGATCGACTGTTATATCTTCATTATTTTCACTTAATATTTCCAAAGCCATTAGAGAAGAACTATTGATCTGTGTATGTAATAGAGTGAGAGATGAAATAACAAATAATATTAGTGCTATACCTTTGATAATACAGTACAAAATTGCTCACTAGGAAAACAACAAAAATTATCATCCCACTTTCCATCTTGTTTACATAGTCTGGTACCTGTTGAAGAGGATTATAATGTAAGGAGAATCTATCATTTACCATTAACAGTTCCTTCATAACAATATGACCCAGTGACGTTATAACCTGGTTGTGTCTCTGGCCATATACCATTAGTAGAACAATTTATAGGACTTGGAGATGGGATAAATATAACATTAGTGCTAATCATATTGATTACAATTGATACTGAGGGTTCAATATTAGACGTTGTTGCATAACAACAACTCATAGAACTTGGAGATGGTGTAGATATAACATCAGTACTGGTCATACTGGTTATACTTGATACTGACGGTTCAATAGTAGAGGTTGCTACAGCAGATGATGATATGTCACAATGATAGGAGAGAGAAAGATTAGCACTACGTGGTAATGACCCATTTTCATTATCAAACATCAAAGTACTGTTATTAGTAGATAATGATTGTGATATATTCCCATTATAAAGACTCCAAGATCTACAAAGATAATAATTAGAATATAATATAAACAGTTACTACTCACTCATTTTTATAACATAACTCATACTGTTCCAATGTTATATTGACTTGACTAAGACTCCAGATATCTTTATTGATAGTATAGTTCTCTTGTACCCAACTCAATGAGAATTGATTGATATTATTCTTAAGACATGATGTAATTAATGTAGTCCGAGTACTACTAGGAGAGTATATTGGAACATTATATAAACTACTACCATTAAAATATGGCCAGTATTTGTTACCCATTGGTACAAAATATGCCAAATGTGATGAGGTATCTTCAGAATGTAGAGAGAGAAGGATAGCATTAGGTGAGGTATCAGTACATGGACCAGGTCCAATGAATTGAGTTAATTGAAGAAAGAAATTGATGATTCTGAGAAGATAGAAATACATTTTATTTATTGATATATAAAGATATTACTTACATTATATTTTCATCATTATTACATATATTCTCTTTATAAGTAGTAGGTGAAGATGATAAAGTAACAGGTGTAATAACATGAAGATCTAACATTGGGGATGTTGCTTGACGACTTGCTACTACTTTATAGTCAGGACCACCAGTAAAATAAAGACAACCACTTGAACTATCACATTGACTAGAGTTAAATGAGATAGTTGAGTTAATAAGATCCCAACCAGGAATTTCCCCATTGTTGAAATCTTGTTGATATATTTGACGATAACATCCATTGTGTTGTAGAGATATACTGATGTTGTCTAATGCCCACACATCACAATTAGCACGAGCTGCTATGTATGTTTGATTCCATGCAAAACGTACTGTTTGATTTAACAGTTGATCATTGTTAATGGTAATGTTATAAAGATATGGTCCAACAGCTGATGAGGCAGTAAATGGAACAGTATATGTAGTATATTTAGCATATGTATTAGCATTATATGGAGTAGTATTATATGTTAAATTAAGGAATGATGAGCTAATGAAGGACACTGTGGGAATATGTTTAATTTTATAATTTTCTTCTTTTCCATTTACATAATAGAAATGAAGTGGAACAACTGTAGTATTGTCTATTAATGCTTTAATGAGAACACCTTCATTTGGTACATTCAATGGTGAACAATTATAGGTATTATTAGGTGTATATTGGAGAACTAGTGAGAATTCCATGTCACTAAAGATATATATATATATATAGAGAGAGAGAGAGAGAGAGAGAGAGAGAGAGAGTGAGAGAGATAGAAAGAGAGTGAGTGTGTGTGAGAGAAAGAGAGAGAGAGAGACAGAGAAAGACACAGAGAGAGACAGAGATAGAGACAGAGAGAGACAGACAGTATGAGAGAGAGACAGAGAGACAGAGAGACAAAGAGAGAGACACAGAGAGAGTACTATAATACCAAAAACTAGTATACAACTTACATTTCAACATCTCCAGCTTTAGTTGACATATAAATAAGAGACAAGAGACAGAGACACACAGCGGTAAACATGATTACCTTGATTAGCTCGATTAGCTTACTAACAGCACGAATGTACAACTGATTCAGGGCCTCCAACCTCAAAATTTGATTTTCCCCTAGGGGAACTAAAATTTTTCCCTTTATTTCCCTAAATACAAAATTAGTAAGCCCCTAAACCCCCCCTTAAGTTTTACAATATTTCCTTGAATTTTCCCTAGAAAAACCAATACTTATCTTTGTGGTAACTTAAACCACTGAATTCACAAAGTATGATTTAGAAATAAATCTTTCTATCTCTCTATATTCAATAACAACATCAAGCAAGTTTATATAGAAAACTCAACAAGAAAGGTGTAACTAAAAAGTAACACATAGCATAAAAGAAAGAGTATTAACACAACTAACATTGTCACCTATAACAAAAGAAACATAGTAAGCACCTATTAACAAATACACAGTAAATCAAACATAACAAAAGATACAATTATACACAATAAGTAAGTGCTAAGTAATATACAATTACATTCCTCCCTTTTTAAATTGAACTAATTGAGTTATTAAAAATATCGATCAGGAGGTCGAGAAATTCTTGTTGAACGACGTAATGTAGGTTGGGGTGCTTCAACTGAAACAGGTGATGAATCTTCATGTAAAGGAGGTGTCGGGATAGAGATATCAGCTAAGTCATCATCAGAACCATTTAACGGAGCTGATACATCAGTAGGAAGTGAACATGAATTAGATGTACATGCTCGAATATGGTCAACATGTCGTCGAACAATTCGTCCATCCTCAAGTTCCACTAAATAGGAACATGGACCTTTAGTAGATATAATTTTTCCAGAGAGCCAATGTTTACGATCTGGAAAATCACAAATAAATACAAAATCACCAACCTGAAATGTTCTCTCTTTAGAACGAACATCATGGTTTTCTTTCTGCTTTTCTTGCTTTCTAAGCACTCTTCCCGCTAAAGTTGGCTTCAGTAAGTCCAAATGTGAACGTGGAAGTCTACTGAATAAGAGTTCAGCTGGGCTAGTGCCAGTTGTTGTATGAGGAGTAATACGGTAGCTAAAGAGAAAACGAGCTATACGAGTATTGAGAGAGTCTTTTGACTGTTTCCTCATGCTTTCTTTAAATGTCTGAACAGCTCTCTCTGCCAGCCCATTAGATGCTGGATGATATGGAGCAGACTTAACGTGACGTACTCCATTTCTCCTCATGAATTCCGCAAATTCAGTACTTGTAAATGCAGTGCCATTGTCAGTAACTAGCACTTCAGGTAAACCGTGTATGGAGAATATAGATCTGAACTGTTCAATTGTTGAGAGAGATGTAGCAGAACTCACAGGTATAACTTCTAGCCATTTCGAGTAAGCATCTACGACGATAAGAAACATCTTACCTAAAAATGGACCTGCATAGTCTGCGTGTAATCGTGACCATGGACGTTCTGGCCATTCCCACGGGTGTAGAGGATCTGTAGTACTAAGAGCATGGAGATCTGACCATTCTACTTTTATCTGCCGTAGCCAGTCTCGGCCTAACAGTGATGGACCATCTCCTGGTACTACTAACAGCGGTAATCGTCTCTTTTGAGTCTGGTAGGTCACATTGACATCAATAGACCCTAATACATTAATCTGTTCACCAGTATACGTTTTTAACGTAGCGTGAGAGAACTTTAACAACGGAGCCAGCTTTTGTGTGGGCCATAGCCTCTCGTATGTCTTTTTGCTGATTATAGATAGAGTAGCTCCTGTGTCGACTTCCATCTGTAAGTCGGCGTTATTTATCTTCACTTTCACTGTAAGTGGGTGGTTTTTGCCTGTAGTGAGAGCATGCAAGGGATACTCCACTTTATCGGGTTCAGCAACAGTGTTTGTACCATGTGGAGTCGCCATACGTTTACCTTGTTGACTCCATGTCTTCTTACGGCAAACTTTGGATATGTGTCCTTTCTTGTGACAAAAGTGACACTCCGAGTCCTTAAATCGGCACTCCTTGGGCTCGTGCTTTCCGCCACAACGAAAACACGGTACAATCTGTGGAAGTGTGTCTTGTCTCTTGGGTCTCTGGGATTGCCAAGGCTTGCGGACATGGTGTATCTTTGTAGCACCTTGAAGTTCTTTCACTTGGCTGTCTGCTGATTCTAGTGCTAGAACAATTTTCATAGCACTCTTGTACGTGAGATCTTCCTCACCGAGTAGACGACGCTGCCAGCGTTCGTTGCCTATTCCGCAAACAATACGATCACGGAGCATCGGTTCGAGCGTATCTCCAAAATTACAGAACTCAGCCAGCTTTTTCAGCTCAGCTACATACATCGAGACTGATTCGCCTGCTCTTCGGGTCCTGGAGTAAAACAGGTATCGTTGTACCGTCTCAGAACGAGTCGGGTGAAAATGTGTCCTCATTTGTGTGACAATGTCATCAAAAGGGACGTCTGTAGGCCTATTAGGGGCCAGTACATTTTTGATGAGTCGATAAGTTGATGCACCACAGCAGCTAAGAAGGATTGCCCTTTGCTTTTCCGCATCTTGGACATCATTTGCTGTGAAGTATTGCTCTAGACGCTCAGTGTACGTCTCCCATTCTTCCTGAGTACTGTCGAACTCTCCCAGGTGACCATGTGTAGCAGCCATTGAGACCCTCGTCGCCAAATATGTGGTAACTTAAACCACTGAATTCACAAAGTATGATTTAGAAATAAATCTTTCTATCTCTCTATATTCAATAACAACATCAAGCAAGTTTATATAGAAAACTCAACAAGAAAGGTGTAACTAAAAAGTAACACATAGCATAAAAGAAAGAGTATTAACACAACTAACATTGTCACCTATAACAAAAGAAACATAGTAAGCACCTATTAACAAATACACAGTAAATCAAACATAACAAAAGATACAATTATACACAATAAGTAAGTGCTAAGTAATATACAATTACAATATATTACAATCTTATACTTAAACCAATACTTAGTCATTGTCAGAGTCAGAACTTTCATCACCATCATATATTTCTAAGTCGACACATTTGCACATGGAACTGTCAGGTTTAAATTCCACACAAGTGCAAGGCAAGCTTCGTTTAGTCAAAATAATAGCATCTAAAGTTTTTGTTTTCATACTATTTCTTGTCTTTGTTTTGTAGTATACCTGCTAATCAGTAAATTTTACATGTATGTAATCATGCATGTTTATCAAAAATAGATTTTAAACAGGCTATGAATTTATTATTAGTTATGAATATTATTAAAAGTTTGAAATTATAAAATCCCTAAATTACTTAATTTTTAAAAATTCCTCCCCTGGACCCTAAGTTAATCAATTATTCCCTAGTTTTAGGGAAATTTCCCTAACATTGGAGGCCCTGAACTGATTATGCAATATCTACTATCGGTATTCAATTACTTTACTAGCATGAAGAGATCACACTATATTCAGTCAACCACAAATGATAAATATTCATAACTTCCTAGTTATTACGACTTTATTACTTCCTCATAAGTAAATTTAAAATTAAAAGAACTGATATCACAAATATTAGAAAATATTTAGTTATATTTTATGCTTCTTGGGAAGTCTTGAAATTCGGTTACTCTTTGTAGTTGCATATCAAAAACTTAGTGATGTATTGACCTTGTCCTCATTGAATTCGGAATCTTATAGAATCTCTCAAACCTAATGATCAGCAATTAAAGTGATAATGTTTGCATAAATGAAATGATAATAATTATGCAGAAATGTTGACACCTGTCAGATTATAATTCATGATAATCTATTACATTGTTTTTTTTATTATGCTTGAACAGGATACTTCAAATATTTTACTGGTAGAAAATTCACATTTTCAAGACATCCCAAAATTCCCATTGAACTGATCTTGAAAGACCAAGTAGTTGTGATTATAATTATTACAATCATCTATGATAAGAATTGCTGGAATAATTAAAGTTTGGTCACTAAAAATTGTCTGGTTTAATATTTTAGGTAAGGGAGGACCATTAATATCAAACAAAGCTGGTCTAGGAAATTAATTTTGGTCATCAAAATAACACAAACATGTATTTAGACAAGTAAATAGTCAAATTATCATAATAGCTCCCATAGTCTATAAAACTTTACATACAATGAATTTCTTAATCTGTTTTAGAAAAAATCTTAACCAAAGCAACGTATAAGACCACACCCTCCATTAATATCCACATAAATGTCACTAGAAACATGTACTGCAGTACTACAGCTATTGCTGAACATATAAACTAAATCATATACACCAATAATAATCACATGAGAGTCACATGACCACTTACCCAATACTCCGTTTGTTCAATACCACTACAAACAAGAGTTGTGCTATCAATAAATTACTACATAACATAACATGAATATAGCTCCTCATATTCCACAGTGATCTATAGACATATATATATATATATATATATATCATCAGTGATATGTGTGTGTATTACCTCATACAAAGATAGGTTAATATTGTTAGTAACATACATATCAGAGAGATAGGTATTAACACAGCACCTATAGTTTGAAGGATCTTAAGATCTTTGTCACTAAGCTATAATATGGACAGTTATATATATAGACAGACAGACTAATATACTTGTACTCTTGGACTTAGCAGAATAGCAAAGTGTGTAAGATGATCACATTGACACTTTATTGTTAAACCCTCTTGACTAATGAGACCACACCCATTGGTGTTCCACTCACCACTTGGTAATGTTGTATCAGATCTAATTGGAGATATAATACACTCATTATATATTTTAGAATACTATGTACAATTGAAACTTCCAATATACACAAGATAAATTATCAGTACTTGATATCTGTGTAGAGAAAGAAGAGATATGGTTGGTATGACCACTAAATGTGTTTTGCTATACCTGTTGACTGGACAGGTTAAACACAATATTAACCAGCGTATTCAGATCTGTTATAGAGCAGTCTGTACAATTAGTAGAGGAGAGAATTGGAGATATGATTGTTTGGTTAGGATGATCAGTAGGTAGCCATCTTGATATGTTATGGTAGTAAAATGAAGCTATTTTAACTGGTAGATTATCAAATATATCAGGAGGTAATATAATAGAATTATTGTTAACAGATATTGCTTGAATTGGACCAGTTATAGTTGTAATCTCTTTAACGATAAATGCTACATATACAAGAGAGACAAAAAATAAACAACTAATTTTTGTATCCCTACCAATATTATCTTCTATAATCTGTAGTCCTATAGTATTATAAAGATATAGTGCAAATATATCTAACGTTAGGAGGAGTTGACTACCAATAGATCGCCTCTTATCCTGTAGTTGTTAATGTAATTATCCAGTAATAAATTATAAATTAACGTCATTATCAGAAATGGTCTTGTTTGACAGTATATTATTAATAATATTATTAAAATACAATAATAATATCATAAATTGTCATTAATTACATTATATTGTACATACCTTAGTGAAATTAATTGAAACAGGTTCTGGTGACTGGTTTAGCTGGTTATTAACAAAAGTAGACAATAAGAAAATGGTTTGATCAACTGTTATCTCTTCATTATTTTCACTTAATATTTCCAAAGCTATTAGAGAAGAACTATTGATCTGTGTATGTAATAGAGTGAGAGATGATATTATTAATGCTATACTTTTGATAATACAGAATTAAATAGTTCACTAGTAAAACAAAAATTATCATCCCACTTTCCATCTTGTTTACATAGTCTGGTACCTGTTAAAGAGGATTATAATGTAAGAAGAATTTTTATCATTTACCATTAACAGTTCCTTTATAACAATATGACCCAGTGACATTATAACCTGGTTGTGTCTCTGGCCATATACCATCAGTAAAACAATTTATAGGATTTGGAGATGGTGTAAATATAACATTAGTACTGGTCATGCTGATTATACTTGATACTGAGGGTTCAATACTAGAGGTCGTTACAGCAGGTGTAGTTGATGCTGAGCGTTCAATACTAGAGGTTGTTACAGCAGGTGTAGTTGATGCTGAGCGTTCAATACTAGAGGTTGTTACAGCAGGTGTAGTTGATGCTGAGCGTTCAATACTAGAGGTTGTTACAGCAGGTGATGATATGTCACAATGATAGGAGAAAGAAAGATTAGCACTACGTGGTGATGACCCATTTCCATTATCAAACATCAACGTACTGTTATTAGTAGATAATGATTGTGATATATTCCCGTTATAAAGATTCCAAGATCTATAAGGTATTATTAGAATATAATATAAAGAATTACTACTCACTCATTTTTATAACATAACTCATATTGTTCCAATGTTATATTGACTTGACTAAGACTCCAGATATCTTTATTAATAGTATAGTTCTCTTGTATCCAACTCAATGAGAATTGATTGATATTATTATTAAGACATGTTGTAATTAATGTATTCTGAGTACTACTAGGAGAGTATATTGGAACATTATATAAACTACTACCATTAAAATATGCCCAGTATTTGTTACCCATTGGTACAAAATATGCCAAATGTGATGAGGTATCTTCAGTATGTAGAGAGAGAAGGATAGCATTAGGTGAGGTATCAGTACATGGACCAGGTCCAATGAATTGAGTTAATTGAAGTAAGAAATTGATGATTCTGAGATGATAGAAATACATTATATTTATTGACATATAAAGATATTACTTACATTATATTTTCATCATTATTACATATATTCTCTTTATAAGTAGTAGGTGAAGATGATAGAGTAACAGGTGTAATAACATGAAGATCTAACATTGGGGATGTTGCTTGACGACTTGCTACTTTAAAATTGCCAGGACCACCAGTAAAATAAAGACAACCACTTGAACTATCACATTGACTAGAGTTAAATGAGATAGTTGAGTTAATAAGATCCCAACCAGGAATTTCCCCATTGTTGAAATCTTGTTGATATATTTGTCGATAACATCCATTTTGTTGTAGAGATATACTGATGTTGTCTAACGCCCACACATCACAATTAGCACGAGCTGCTCTGTATGTTTGATTCCATGCAAAACGTACTGTTTGATTTAACAGTTGATCATTGTTAATGTTAATGTTATAAAGATATGGTCCAACAGCTGATGAGGCAGTAAATGGGACAGTATATGTAGTATATTTAGCATATGTATTAGCATTATATGGAGTAGCATTATATGTTAAATTAAGGAATGATGAGCTAATGAAGGTCACTGTGGGAATATGTTTAATTTTATAATTATCTTCTGTCCATTTACATAATAGAAATGAAGTGGAACAACTGTAGTATTGTCTATTAATGCTTTAATGAGAACACCTTCATTTGGTACATTCAATGGTGAACAATTATAGGTATTGTTAGGTGTATATTGGAGAACTAGTGAGAATTCTATGTCACTAGAGATATATATATATAGAGTGAGAGAGATAGAAAGAGAGTGTGTGTGTGTGTGTGTGTGTGTGAGAGAGAGAGAGAGAGAGAGCGAGAGAGAGAGAAAGACAGAGACAGAGACAGAGAGACAGAGAGAGACAGAGAGACAGAGACAGAGAGAGACAGACAGACAGACAGTGTGAGAGAGAGAGACAGAGAGAGAGTACTATAATACCGGAAACTAGTATACAACTTACATTTCAGCATCTTCAGCTTTAGTTGACATATAAATAAGAGACAAAAGACAGAGACACACAGCGGTAAACATGATTAGCTCACTAACAGTACGAATGTACAACTGATTATGCAATATCTACTATCGGTATTCGATTACTTTACTAGCATGAAGAGATCACACTATATTCAGTCAACCACAAATGATAAATATTCATAACTTCCTAGTAATTACGACTTTATTACTTCCTCATAAGTAAATTTAAAATTAAAAGAATTGATATCACAAATATTAGAAAATATTTAGTTATATTTTATGCTTCTCGGGAAGTCTTGAAATTCGGTTACTCTTTGTAATTGCATATCAAAAAGTTAGTGATGTATTGACCTTGTCCTCATTGAATTCAGAATCTTATAGAAACTCTCAAACCTAATGATCAGCAATTAGAGTGATAATGTTTGCATAAATAAAATGATAATAATTATGCAGAAATGTTGACACCTGTCAGATTATAATTCATGATAATCTATTACATTGTTTTTATTATTATGCTTGAACAGGATACTTCAAATATTTTATTGGTAGAGAATTCACATTTTCAACATATCTCAAAATTCCCATTGAATTGATCTTGAAAGACCAAGTAGTTGTGATTGTAATTATTACAATCATCTATGATAAGAATTGTTGGACTAATTAAAGTTTGGTCACTAAAAATTGTCTGGCTTAATATTTTAGGTAAGGGAGGACCATTAATATCAAACAAAGCTGGTCTAGGGAATTAATTTTGGTCATCCAATTAAAATAACACAAACATGTATTTAGACAAGTAAATTGTCAAATTATCATAATAGCTCACATAGTCTATAAAACTTTACATACAATAAATCTGTTTTAGAAAAAATCTTATTAAAGTCATACAGACTATGATTACTCTAATATTTTATATACAAGTCTTATCATAATATTAAATCTTATCAATATGACATATAATATAATAATGCTTAGTCTATTTTTCTGTCAACTATAATAATATACTATTACATAATATTACATATATGCCTTAATGATAGCTGTCAAAACAGTTATACTAAAGTTTCTGACCTATACTTCTCAAAGGAGATGCAGTGAATATTCAGGAAGAAGGATGGACTGCCCTAATGCTAGCCAGTAAAACAGTCAAATCGAGATTGCTGAACTACTGTTAAAAGGAGATGCAGACATGAACATCCAGGCAAAGAATGGAGTGACAGCCAAAAAGTTAACTAGTCAAGAAGGTTATAAGCAAGCAGCTGAATTATTAGTAAAAGAGCTTGTAGATGATGATGCTCAGAGAAAAACTGGTTGACTGCCCTCTTTCAATCTAGAGCCAAAAATTAATCTCGAGTCAGAATACTTTCAAAACTAAAAACTAATATAATATATAAAAGATATAATACTATATCAGGAAAACTATATATTCCTTGATTGTTCATAGTGTAAATATTATTCTAAAATTAAATTAAATTTATTATATTAAAGATGGAATGTAAGTAGTAGGTGACGTATTCCTCTTTCTGTGGATTAACATTTATCTTTGTTCTATCTTTTCTGCACATCTTTATCTCTCTGCATTGTGTTCCTTATTAAAGTTGTAATAATCACTGCAACTCACCTTTACTTAACTTGTACCTATGAAGAAATTTACTGAAGCATTATAGCCTTTTATTTTAGATTTTTTATAGTATTGTTTGCCTTAAAATTCCACTATAATATTGTAACAAAACATTATACCTTTGATAGTATTATATAATATGTAGGGATGTTCATACAATTATTCCTACATTGAGCTAATTAATATATTTTACCATCATCACTACATTAAATGGTGTTTAATTATATGCTGTTGATATTAATATATACTTTAAGCAACTAGGAACAATGTCTGCTACTTAAATTTAGCAGCTTTTGTGTATTTACTGAGTCACTCTCATTAATATTAACTGATGAAGTTAATCAAGTGTATATTTCAGCAATTGTATTTAGAAAATTATAAGTATAGGCAACTAAAATTACAATTAAGTTATGTGATAAATAATAATAATAACAACGTAATCAGGTAACCGACAAAACAACAATACATTTTGATATTATGAATGTTTATAATTTGTTGACTATCAACAATTTAAAACTACAATACAATCTTAGCTCCTTCATTGGAACATGATAATTACATGACCAGTTTAGTTTCGTTACTTTGTTCAGCATTCTTTAATTTCTTAAAAGTATCTACTGCACTTTCTGATACTAAACAATAGATCATTACCAGCTATACATATATACATACATACCATCAACTGTTCCTAGAGTATATTGTCCAGAGTTATTAACAGAAGGAACTGATCTTTCAGACTTTTTAACAATATTCTGTAAAAAATAAGATATCATGATAATGACATTATTGAAACTTACTGATGTCCTCAATGAAGCTGCGTTAGTGAAATAATTTTTGCTAAAGACTTGAGATTTTCTTTCTTTATTATACAACCATTTTAAGTATGCCTCTCTAACCTGTATTTACATATGTGTACATGTGTGTCTTTGTGATATTTATCTTCACTAGTAATGATAATCAGACTTACAGGTTTAGAGAGAGGGACATAAAGTATGAAGATAATAATACCTTGACCAGCAATAAAGACTGTCATTATATATGCAATAAAGAGTAATTTGTCTGAGAAAAAAAGAACATTAGCTAGCCATCCTATACCCATCACTATAGTAAGTGATATAGAAGCTTTTATAAATTGTCTGCAGAAAAAATGACCAAAAACAAAATAAATACATCATACTTGATATTAGCAGTTTCATCTTTATGTTGTTGACGTTTTTGATGTTTTCCTATTATCACAATAGACATGATGAAGAACCCAATATTGACCTAAAAAGTGTCATCATATTATTATCAATCAATCTATTCATTAAAATTACTAAAAGTATTAGTATAACTGGTGCAATAAATGTCCATATAAATCCACTCTCATAATTTAACCAACATCTATAAAATAAATAAATTTAGTTATTACATCTTCATTACTCACGCAATCAGTTTTTGATTTTTGTAAAATAAGTAGTGGGTGTGGATTTCATCGGTACCAACAAGATACCCAATGGGTACTATAATCAACATATATACTCCAGGAATACCTAATAATTATCATAATAATTTATATGTCAATGAATAGAATTAACAAACCATAACTCAGTAGTGTAAAACGCATTATGTGTTGTTTAGGGCGTGACACAAAGACTCTAACCAAAGCAACATATAAGACAACACCCTCCATTAACATCCACATAAATGTCACTAGATACATGTACTGTAGTACTACAGCTATTGCTGAACATACAAACTAAATAATATACACCAATAATAATCACATGAGAGTCACATGACCACATACCCAATACTCCGTTTGTTCAATACCCACTACAAACAAGAGTTGTGCTATCAATAAATTACTACATAACATAACATGAATATAATTCCTCATATTCCACAGTGATCTATGGACATATATAAATTATCTGCAATATGCATGTGTATCATACCTCATACAAACATAGGTTAATATTGTCAGTAACATACATATCAGAGAGATAGGTATTAACATAACACCTATAGTTTGAAGGATCTTACGATCTTTGTCACTAACCTATAAAATAGACAGGTATATATATAGACAGACAGACTAATGTACTTGTACTCCTGGACTAAGTAGAATAGCAAAATGTGTTAGATGATCACATTGACATTTTATTGTTAAACCCTCTCGACTAATAAGACCACACCCATTGGTGTTCCACTCACCACTTGGTAATGTTATATCAGATCTAATTGGAGATATAATACACTCATTATATATTTTCAAGTACTATGTACAATTGAAACTTCCAATATACACAAGATAAATCATCAGTACTTGATATCTGTGTAGAGAAAAAATATGGTTGGTATGACCACTGAATGTATTTTGCTATACCTGTTGACTGGACAGGTTAAACACAATGTTAACTGGTTTAGTCAAACCTGTTATAGAACAGTTTGTACAATTAGCAGAGGAGAGAACTGGAGATATGACTGATTGGTTAGGATGATGAACTGGTAACCATCTTGATAAGTTCTGGTAGTAAAATGAGGCTATTTTAACAGATATATTATCAAATATATCAGGAGGTAATGTAATAGAATTATTATTAAGAGATATTGCTTGAATTGGACCAGTTATAGTTGTAATCTCTTTAACAATAAATGCTATATATACAAGAGAGACATAAATTAACCAACTTATGGATATATACCTACCAATATTATCTCCTATCATTTGTAGTCCTGTAGTATTATAAAGATATAGTGCAAATATATCTAACGTTAGAAGTAGTTGACTACCAATAGATCGCCTCTTATCCTGTAACTATTGATATGATTATCCAGTAATCAATTATAAATTAACCTCATTATCAGGAATGGTCTTGTTTGTCAGTACATTATTAATAATATTATTGAAATACTATGATAATATCATTAATTGTCATTAATTATTACATTATATTGTACATACCTTAGTGAAATTAATTGAAACAGGTTCTGGTGACTGGTTTAACTGGTTATTAATAATAGTAGACAATAAGAAAATGGTTTGATCAACTGTTATCTCTTCATTATTTTCACTTAATAGTTCCAAAGCTATTAGAGAAGAACTATTGATCTGTGTATGTAATAGAGTGAATGATAATGTTATAAATTACATTAGTGCTATACTTTTGATAATACAGTATTAAATTGTTTACTAGTAAAACAATAAATATTATCATCCCACTTTCCATCTTGTTTACATAGTCTGGTACCTGTTAAAGAGGATTATAATGTAAAGAGAAATTATCATTTACCATTAACAGTTCCTTTATAACAATATGACCCAGTGACATTATAACCAGGTTGTGTCTCTGGCCATATACCATCAGTAAAACAATTTATAGGACTTGGAGATGGGGTAAATATAACATTAGTGCTAATCAAACTGACTATAGTTGATACTGAGGGTTCAATAGTAGAGGTTGTTACAGCAGGTGCAGATATGTCACAATGATTGGAGAAAGAATGATTAGCACTACGTGGTGATGACCCATTTCCATTATCAAACATCAATGTACTCTTATTAGTATTTAATGATTGTGATATATTCCCATTATAAAGACTCCAAGATCTACAAGGTATTATTAGAATATAATATAAAGAATTACTACTCACTCATTTTTATAACATAACTCGTATTGTTCCAATGTTATATTGACTTGACTAAGACTCCAGATATCTTTATTAATAGTATAGTTCTCTTGTATCCAACTCAATGAAAATTGATTGATATTATTATTAAGACATGTTATAATTACTGTATTCTGAGTACTACTAGGAGAGTATATTGGAACATTATATAAACTACTTCCATTAAAATAAGGCCAGTATTTGTTACCCACTGGTACAAAATATGCCAAAGCTGATGAGGTATCTTCAGTATGTAGAGAGAGAAGGATAGCATTAGGTGAGGTATCATTACATGGACCAGGTCCAATGAATTGAGTTAATTGAAGTAAGAAACTTATAATTCTGAGAAAAAAGAAGTATACTGTACTTATTGATATATAAAGATATTACTTACATTATATTGTCATCATTATTACATATATTCTCTTTATAAGTAGTAGGTGAAGATGGTAGAGTAACAGGTGTAATAACATGAAGATCTAACATTGGGGATGTTGCTTGACGACTTGCTACTACATTATAGTCAGGACCACCAGTAAAATAAAGACAACCACTTGAACTATCACATTGACTAGAATTAAATGAGATAGTTGAGTTAATAAGATCCCAATCAGGAATTTCCCCACTGTTAAAATCCAGTTGATATATTTGTCGATAACATCCATTTTGTTGTAGAGATATACTGATGTTGTCTAATGCCCACACATCACAATTAGCACGAGCTGCTATGTATGTTTGATTCCATGCAAAACGTACTGTTTGATTTAACAGTAGATCATTGTCAATGCTAATGTTATAAAGATATGGTCCAACAGCTGATGAGGCAGTAAATGGGACAGTATATGTGGTATATTTAGCATATGTATTAGCATTATATGGAGTAGCATTATATGTTAAATTAAGAAATGATGAGCTAATGAAGGTCACTGTGGGAATATGTTTAATTTTATAATTATCTTCTGTTCCATTTACATAATAGAAATGAAGTGGAACAACTGTAGTATTGTCTATTAATGCTTTAATGAGAACACCTTCATTTGGTACATTCAATGGTGAACAATTATAGGTATTATTAGGTGTATATTGGAGAACTAGTGAGAATTCTATGTTACTAAAGATATATATATATAGAGAGAGAGAGATAGATAGATAGAAAGAGAGAGAGAGAGATAGAAAGAGAGAGAGAGAGAAAGATAGATAGAGAGAGAGAGAGAGAAAGAGAGAGAGAGAGAGAGAGAGAGAGAGAGAGTTACAGTACTATATTAGCACTCTTAGGGGTAGGAAAGGGGGGTGGGGTTGAAGCCCCCTCCCCAACATCAAATCAGGGTGTGTAAACCCCCCTGATTTGCACTCAAGACTATGTACACAATAACCTTATTGTGCTAATTTGTGTACATTAACAATCAATCACCACATTATTGTGTGGTCATGTTACCTTCTATAAAATTAATTCCTATAACAAAAGCATTAATAGAACGGAACGCTCTTTTTTAAACTTACGCTGACTAAATAATTACCTACAAAGTACTATGATCCAAGAACAAATAAACCATGTCATGCTGTTACATACACATAAGGACTGTACTAATAACATAAACTTATTAGAAATAGCTAAAGAGTTTGTTTCCTTTAACAACAGACAAATTAATTTTTTGGTCATTTTTGGTATTTAATAATATAACGCAATTAATATAAGGTCAGCCCCCTAACTTAAACTTCATTCCTACCCCTCTCTCAGCACTAGTATATAACTTACATTTTAACATCTCCAGCTTTAGTTGTCAGATAACTAAGAGATATGATGTAGAGACACACAGCAGTAAACATGACTAGCTCACTAATAACATGAATGCAGACTATTGTCAACTGATTATATTATATCTACTATTAGCACTTATGTTTGAATAGATGATAATAATAATACAGAAACAATGGACATCTGTTAGACTATCAATAATGTTTGTATTGTTATTGTTGGTAAGAATGAGATCTGTTTCTAAACATCATCATAATAATTGCTTATCATTAATAATATACAACACTCTTGGTAGTTTGACAGGTGTCCAATATTTCTGTATATGTAATTATAAAGAGTATATATAAGAATCTTAAGATCTCCCAAAAATACACATTAAAACTAAGTGTTCTTCTTGTAAACATCTAATCATTTCAGTTTTAATATACTTATGAGGTAATATAATGTAATGATGTCATAGCTACAAGATATGAATATTCATCACTTTTGCTGACTATATTACTGATCATTAATTGTATACACAAGTTTACAGAATTAGTGGAAGACTGTTGGAGACATTTAGCAGCTGAAGATCCACAGCTGAGGTACTACAGATATTGTGTAGAAGGGTAGAGCATAGGGATAGGAAATGTGGTGACAAGGGGGTTGAAGGCCCTCCAACTTCAAATCAGGGGGGGGGCTAAGCGACCCATGATTAGCACTCAAGACTATATACACAATAATGTCTTGACTGAAGTGGTTATTGTGTTAATTTTTGTACATTAACAATCAATCACCACATTATTGTGTGGTCATGTTACCTTCTGTAAAATTAATTGCTATAACAAAAGTATTAATAGAACAGAACACACTTTTTCAACAATCTTATGCCGACTAAAAAGTTACCTACGAAGTAGTATGACCCAAGAATGACTAAACCATGTCATGCTGTTAGATACACATAACAGCCGTACTGACAATGTAAACTTATTAGAAATAGTTAATGAGATTGTTTCCTTTAATGACAGACGAATTAATTTTTTTGGTCATTTTTAATGTTTAATAATATAACACAACTAAATATAAGGTCAGCCCCCAAGACTTAAACTTCATTCCTACCCCACTGGGGTAGAGTGATTTGTTCTGCTATGATGTTGAGTTAACAGCTGTCAGATTATTAAGAATGTTTTTATATTATTAATGATCAACAATTAGAATGATGATGTTTGCATAGCTGTCACACTTGCAAGCATAATAATGCAAACATTATTGATAGTCTATAACAGGTGTCCATTATTTCTGTATTATTATGATGATCTATGCAAAGATCATCATTCCAATTACTGATCATTAATAGTATATCATGAAGGAAATATTGAATATTCATTTCTTGGTCTTACAGAATTACTGGAAGACTCTTGGAGACATTTAGCAGCTGAAGATCCACAGGTACTACAGATATAGTGTAGAAGGCTAAAGTGATTTGTTCTGTTGTGATATTGTGGTAACAGCTGTCAAATTATCAAGAATCTTTGTATATTATTAATGATCAGAAATTAGAATGATGATATTTCCATATATAGATCAAAATATTTGACATTCATTTGACTGATCTAAATATCTACATGTATATGACATTACTAAACAAACTGTTACAATATAAACTGGTTAATACAAGAGGCGGAGTTAACTAGGTTTATGCATTAGCTTTGGAATGTGTGGCAGAACCTCAATGTTTACATAGTGGTTATCTAAACTGTTGGACCAATTGAGTTAATTTTTCTGTTTTATTGTCGTTCAATTCTTCACGATGAAAAGAATGAAATAAGGAAGCTCACTAAGAAATATTATTTTCATCAACCTCGTAAACATTGTGGTATTGCCCCAAATTCCATACATTCCAATAAGAAAAATTGTTTCTAGATCCTCCTTCGTCCCTCAGTTTACCCGTTCAGGATACATAGACCTTCATCAACTGTAGGCCTATCTCAGTAGGAGGAACAAAACCTACTGCTTCTAGTAATGGAGCTAGTGGTAAGCAATGTAATATTGGAAGTGTTGTTATATCTCATTATCTATTTTAGTAATAAGTAATGGAACTATTGTTGGTATTACTATCAACAATCAGGGCTTTTTCCTACATAGTATGATATCTTAGTTAAAAGGAATTCAGACTAATATTACATGTTTGAAGTTGATAGCAATAGTATGATATCATAGTTGACAGAAATCAGACTAATTAATATTATATTTTTGTGAAGTCATTATAGTTTAATGTTATAATCAGACATAATATATATGTTTCATATGTGTTTTATATATAAATAATGTTTACACTATCAAATTATTGAAGACTATACCCTACATTTTGATATCACGGTTGACAGAATATCAGACTTAATAATAGTATTGAATTTGATTCAAAAGTTGATAAGGTTGTAATGTCAAAATCGGATATGTACATGTATATATTATATAGGTATAATATATGAGGTAAAGCCAAGTTCATAGAATGACATTGTGTGTTACATTTGTAGCTAAAACATAGTCTGTATATGTTTATACTAATATAATTGAATTTAAAATTAATTATGTTATAATAACAAAGTCATCTTTTTATTCTGGCTTCTTTTATATATTATACATAATTGTATTATACATATAAACTTCACTTAGAGCTTTACTTGTGATATCATGATATTGGACAACATCTCTATTATATAGTGACATACTAATTAAGACAGCATAGCCTATATTAGCTTTTAATCACACATTTTCTCATTTGAACATTGTAATTGATACTTAATTCTGTTAATATCTTTATTAATAGCAAATTTAGTGCATTGTATGTCAAAAGTATATTTAATATGATTGGATCCTGTAGCATGTTTAGACATGAATAATTGTTTTTCTTTGATTGCCCTAATATGTACAAAGGATATTAACATAACTGTATGGCCAACAACTCTTATGATTGAATATGTACTTATAAAACATACATATATAAGTTGCCACTACAATTATGCTACTATGTGTGCAAATTATACAAATAGTTACATGAAAATTATACATGATTTATGTTTGCAAGCATTATAAAAGGCCAAAGTTGACATAAAATGCATACTAAGAGTAATTATAATGCATAATATATGATAGAAGCCAAAATATATATATATTAAAGAAAGCATCACTTGAGTAGATGTTAGAACCCAATAAACTTAAAATTTCACTAAAATTAGTATAAACATTGGACCCTATACAATTGTCTGAGACATACAGACTATGCTTACTCAATTAGTTCATATAAGGCATATATAAGTGTTATCATAATATTAAACCTTATTAATTTCACGCAAATATAATATTATTCAGTCAACTTTCTCTCAACTAGGATATAAAATTAATCTTAAAAATAGCTTGTGTAGTGTTAGTTATTTTTTGATAGTAATTTTTTCTTTTTTGCTGAAAATATTCAGTATCTGCAAAAAAGAGACAAATAGGAACAAATATAAGAAGCCAAATATGTTCATAGATACATATCTCTACTATAAACATTGATATTAATATTTATGCCTATTGCTAAATATGTTAGTACTACAATTATAAGCACTGTATGTACCTACATATTTTAACATTAAATATTACATATAATATGCATCTATCTATTCTTCTATATGAGGTATATTAGGTGACCATGGTAAATATTTGCAATAGTCCTATGTGAACAAGGAATATACATAAGCAAAGCAGATATAATTAGTGCTAAAAATATTGTTATGTCTCATACTTTTTATTAGCATTTTCCTTTGATGATTGGGTTGATCAATAATAGACACATGTTGCTCCTCCTCTTAAATAAAACTATAATAGCAACTTCCTGTAAAATGTCATTATGATGTCATAAAATAAAATAAGACATACCCTCCTCTTTACAACATCTACCATTGTTCTCTCTTTTCACTTCAAATCTGGGGCTAAGCCCCCTGATTTGCACTCAAGACTATGTACACAATAACCTCTTGACTGAAGTGGTTATTTTGTTAATTGGTGTACATTAACAATCAATCACCACATTATTGTGTGGTCATGTTACCTTCTGTAAAATTAATTGCTATAACAAAAGTATTAATAGAACGGAATACATTTTTTTAACCTTACGCCAACTAAAAAATTATCTACAAAGTACAATGACCCAAGAACAACTAAACTATGTCATGCTGTTATGTACAAATAAGGACCATACTGATAACATAAACTTATTAGAAATAGCTAAAGAGTTCGTTTCCTTTAATGACAGACAAATTAACTTTTTGGTCATTTTTGATGTTTAATTAATAATATAATGCAACTAAATTATAAGGTCAGCCCTCCCAACTTAAACTTCATTCCTACCCTTCTGTTCATAACTCGTGTAGTTATGACATCTTGCATTATATTTCCTCATAAGTATGTTAAAAATGAAAACATTAGACGTCACACAAGAAGAATATTTAGTTATTTTGTGTATTTTTCGAGAGATCTTGAAATTCTTTTCCTCTTTGCAGTCACAAGTCCAGAAGACATTAATATATCAACATTGTCCACATTGTTTTCAAAATCTTCTAGATACTCTTCACCATTAGCAAATAGTATGATGATGCTTTGAGACAGATCCCATTATTGTTACCATAATAATAAAAACATTATTGATAGTCTAACAGGTATCTTATTTATAATTATTATTTTGGTCTATACAAACATCATCATTCTAATTGCAGATTGATTTGATACACACTATCTCATGTAGGAAATGTTGAGACTTTATTTCTGGTCTTACAGAGTTAGTGGAAGACTGTTGGAAACTTTTAACAGCTGAATGAACCACAGCTCAAGAGGTAATACAGATATAGTGTGGAAGATTAGAGTGATTAGTTCTGTTATGATATTGAGGTAACAGTTGTCAGATTATCAAGAATGTTTGTATATTATTAATGATAAGCAGTTAGAATGATGATCTTTGTATAGATCTCCTTATTGCTTACCATTATCATACAAATATTATTGATATTCTAACAGGTGTCCATTATTTCTGTATTATTATTATTACTATTTTGATCTATGCAAACATCATCATTGCAATTGCAGATCATTAATTATATACACAAATTCATGAAGGAAATGGTCTTCATATTCTGGTCTTACAGGCTCAGGTTAGTTGACATACAGAACACAGAAGAATCAATGTTAAATCAATGACTGCAGATTGTGATTGGTGGATTACAAATAGGATGTGGTCCTTGGAAAGACTCAAGCTTTCAGGTAAAGAGACATTAGTTTATTACAATAGTGAATAGGAGACATTGTAAACAAAGTCAATTAATGTAGCATCAACAAAAATAGACACACATCACAAAAGATAACAATAAAATAAAAATAGTTAATACAGGTCAGTGATATCTACACTAACAAAACTATTTGGTGCTCTGTAATAAGGTTCAGGTTAATTGTCATACTTCATGAACACACAACTTCATGGTAATAGTAATTCCAGTTATAACTACTATATAAACATTGTTGTACTTTACAACATTCCATACATTCCAATGAAGCAGTAAGCTTAGTTTGCTTCTAGACCCTCCTCCTCAGGTCGACTTTTTGAAAAGAGGAGGTGCTAGCTCGCTAGACCACAACTGTATGTTGGTACAACAATAGCATCAGTACTGAGGTTATTAAAGAAAGAGTTTGATTAGAACATCCATTGTTTCTTTTATATTAGATAAACATGATACTTCAAATATTTTATTGGTAGAGTATTCACAATTTCAACACATCTCAAAATTCCATCTGATCTTGAAGGACCAAGTAGTCTTGAGTATAATTATTATAATCATTTAGGATAAGAATTGCCAGACTAATTAAAGTTTGGTTTTCAAAAATTGTCTGGAGTACTAGTAACATTTTTGATAAGGGAGGACCATTATTATCAAACAAAGCTGGTTTAGGGGAACTACTTTTGGTTTTTAAAAATAACAAGGACAAATGTTTAGACAAGTAAATTACCAAATTATCAGAATAGCTTTTCTAGTCTAAAAAACATGATAGAGTCAACTTTACATGCAGTGAATTTCTTAGCTTGCTGTTGAAAAAATTCTTATTAAAGTCATACAGACTATGTTTACTCTGCTAGTTAATATAAAATATATACAAGTCTTATCATAACATTAAATCTTATCAATATGACATATAATATAATAATGCTTAGTCTATTTTTCTGTAAAGTATAATATATTATTATATAAGGAATACTATATATTCCTTGATTGTTTATGGTGTCAATATTATTCTAATATTAAATTAAATCTATTATAGTTACAGGTGGCATGTAAGTAGTAGTTGACATACGTCCTTTTTCTGTGGTTTTAACATTTACTTTTACTTTCTTATTTCTGCATATTCCTTTCCTCTCTGGACAGTGTTCCTGTTAATGTTACAATAATCATTGAAACCCACCTTTACTAGAAAAATGACTTAACTAGTACCTATGAAGAAATTTTCTGAGACATTATAGCCTTTTATACTAGATTTCTTATAGAATTGTTTTAAAATATCATAACAAAACATTATAACTTCATAATATGGAATAATATGTAGGGATATTCATGCAATCATTTCTACATTGAGCTTAATTTGATATGATTTATTTTCATCCACACATTAAAAGATGTTTTATTATAAACAGTTGATTTTTATATAATACTTAATTTTAAGCAACTAGTAGTAATTATGTCTGCTACTTACGACTTTTGCGTTTTTACTGAGTCACGCTCATTAATTTTAACTGATGAAGTTAATCAGTAGTTTAGTGCGTTTAGCGATTGTATCCAGAAAGTTAAAAGTATAGGCAATTAAAATTAGGATTAAGTTATTTGGTAAATAATAATAATAATACATAATAAGGTAACTAACAAAACAACAATACATATCTACATTTTGATATTATGAAAATGATTTGATGACCATCAACAATTTCAAATTAAGATATGTAGCATAATAATTACATGACCAGTTTAGTTTCATTACATTCTTCAGTGTTCTTTACTATCTTCAAAGTATCTGAACAAAAGACTATTACCAACTCTACATTTTATACATATACATACCATCAAATGTTTCTAAACTATATTGTCCAGAGTTATTAACAGAAGGAACTGATGTTTCAGACTTTTTAACAACATTCTGTAAAAAAAAAAAGATATCATGATAAAGAGATTATGGAACTCACTGATGTCCTCAATGAAGTTGCTTTAGTGAAAGAATTTTTGCTGAAAATTTGAGATTTTCTCTGTTTATTATACCACATTTTTAAGTATGCCTCTCTAACCTGTATGTGTATATGTGTGTGTGTGTGTGATATTTATTCTCATTAGTAATGATAGTCCGACTTACAGATTTAGAGAGTGGGACATAAAGTATGAAGATAATAATACCTTGACCAGCAATAAAGACTGTCATTATATATGCAATAAAAAGTAATTTGTCTGAGAAAAAAAGAACATTAGCTAGCCATCCTATACCCATCACTATAGTAAGTGATATAGAAGATTTTATCAGTTGTCTGTGAGAAATATTATAATTAACAAAATGATTACATCATACTTGATGTTAGCAGTTTCATCTTTATGTCGTTGACGGTTTTGATGTCTTCTTATTATCACAATAGACATGATGAAGAACCCAATATTGACCTGAATAGTGTCATCACATTATTATCAATCCATCTATTCATTAAAATTACTAGAAGTATTAGGATAACTGGTGCAATAAATGTCCATATAAATCCACTCTCATAATTTAACCAACATCTATAAACATTGATAAATATATTAAGTTTTTATGACTTTACTACTCACGCAATCAGTTTTTTATTTTTGTAAAATAAGTAGTGGCTGTGGATTTCATGAGTACCAACCAGATACCCAATGGGTACTATAATCAACATATATAGTCCAGGAATACCTAATAATTATCAAAATAATTGATATATCAATGAATATAATTAACAGACCATAACTCAGTAGTGTAAAACGTATAATGTATTGTTTAGGGCGTGACACAAAGACCCTAATCAAAGCAACGTATAAGACCACACCCTCCATTAACATCCACATAAATGTCACTAGAAACATGTACTGCAGTACTACAGCTATTGCTGAACATACAAACTTAAATCATACACGCCAATAATATCACATGAGAGTCACATGACCACATACCCAATACTTGGTTTGTTCAATGCCCACTACAAACAAGAGTTGTGCTACCAATAAATTACTACATAACATAACATGAATATAGTTCCTTATATTCCACAGTGATCTATTGACATATATATCATCAATGATATATATGTGTGTTTGTATTACCTCATACAAAGATAGGTCAATATTGTCAGTAACATACATATCAAAGAGATAGGTAATAACATAACACCTATAGTTTGAAGGATCTTGAGATCTTTGTCACTAACCTATCAAATGGGCATTTATATATACATACAGACAGACTAATGTACTTGTACTCCTGGACTAAGTAGAATAGCAAAGTGTGTTAGATGATCACATTGACATGTTATTGTTGAGCCTTCTTGACTAATAAGACCACACCCATTAGTATTCCACTCACCACTTGGTAATGTTATATCAGATCTAATAGGAGATATAATACACTCATTATATATTTTCATGTACTATGTACAATTGAAACTTCCAATATACACAAGATAAATTATCAGTACTTGATATCTGTGTAGAGGAACAAGAATTGCTATGACAAGCGACCATGTCTTGTTATACCTGTTGACTAGATAGGTTAAACACAATATTAACCAGAGTATTCAGATCTGTTATAGAGCAGTCTGTACAATTAGTAGAAGAAAGAACTGGAGATATGATAAAATGGTTAGTATGATCAGGAGGTAACCATCTTGATAAGTTCTGGTAGTAAAATGAAGCTATTTTAACTGGTAGATTATCAAATATATCAGGAGGTAATGTAATAGAATTATTATTAAGAGATATTGCTTGAATTGGACCAGTTATAGTTGCAATGTCTTTAACAATAAATGCTATATATACAAGAGAGACATGAAGTAAGCAACTTATGTATATATACACTGTATAAATTTATTGGTTGATTTAAGTATTACTTGGTTATACAAGCTGCAAATAAAAGCTTTTTTTGTTAAAAAGTAAGCACAATACTGTTATTATTACTAATGTACTTGTTTATATTGCTACTTAAATATTACATTAGTAATCAAATTAGCAAAGTGTATAATTATATATTAGTTAAATCAACCAATAAATTTTACACAGTACCTACCAGTAGTATCTCCTATCATTTGTAGTCCTGTAGTATTATAAAGATATAGTGCATATATATCTAATGTTAGGAGGAGTTGACTACCAATTGATCGCCTCTTATCCTGTAAGTATTAATATAATTATCCAGTAATCAATTATAAATTAACCTCATTATTAGGAATGGTCTTGTTTGTCAGTATATTATTAATAACATTATTAAAATACTATGATAATATCATGAACTGTAATTAATTACATTATATTGTACATACCTTAGTGAAATTAATTGAAATGGGTTCTGGTGACTGGTTTAACTGGTTATTAACAATAACAGACAATAAGAAAATGGTTTGATCAACTGTTATCTCTTCATTATTTTCACTTAAAATTTCCAAAGCTATTAAAGAAGAACTATTGATCTGTGTATGTAATAGAGTGAGAGATAATGTTACAAATTATATTATTAGTGCTATACTTTTGATAATATACTATTAAATAGTTTACTAGTAAAACAAAATTTATCATCCCACTTTCCATCTTGTTTACATAGTCTGGTACCTGTTGAAGAGGATTATAATGTAAGGAGAATTATCATTTACCATTAACAGTTCCTTTATAACAGTAAGAACCAGTGACATTATAACCTGGTTGTGTCTCTGGCCATATACTATCAATAGAACAATTTATTGGACTTGGAGATGGTGTAGTTATGATATTATTGCTGGTCATACTTATTATACTTGATACTGATGGTTCAATACTAGAGGTTGCTACAGAACTTAATGATATGTGACAATGATAGGAGAGAGATAGATTAGCACAACGTGGTGATGACCCATTTCCATTATGAAAAAACAATGTACTGTTATTAGTAGATAATGATTGTGATATATTCCCATTATAAAGACTCCAAGATCTACAAAGATATAATTAGAATATAATATAAGAATTATTACTCACTCATTGTTATAACATAACTCATAATGTTTCAATGTTATATTGACTTCACTAAGACTCCAGATATCTTTATTAATAGTATAGTTCTCTTGTATCCAACTCAATGAAAATTGATTGGTATTATAATTAAGACATGATGTAATTAATGTAGTCTGAGTACTACTAGGAGAGTATATTGGAACATTATATAAACTACTACCATTAAAATATGCCCAGTATTTGTTACCCATTGGTACAAAGTATGCCAAAGGTGATGAGGTATCTTCAGAATGTAGAGAGAGAAGGATAGCATTAGGTGAGGTATCAGTACATGGACCAGGTCCAATGAATTGAGTTAATTGAAGTAAGAAACTTATAATTCTGAGAAAAAAATACATTATATTTCTTGATATATAAAGATATTACTTACATTATATTTTCATCATTATTACACATATTCTCTTTATAAGTAGTAGGTGAAGATGGTAGAGTAACAGGTGTAATAACATGAAGATCTAACATTGGGGATGTTGCTTGACGACTTGCTACTACTTTATAGTCAGGACCACCAGTAAAATAAAGACAACCACTTGAACTATCACATTGACTAGATTTAAATGAGATAGTTGAGTTAATAAGATCCCAACCAGGAGTTTTCCAATTGTTAAAATCTTGTTGATATATTTGTCGATAACATCCATTTTGTTGTAGAGATATACTGATGTTGTCTAATGCCCACACATCACAATTAGCACGAGGTGCTCTGTATGTCTGATTCCATGCAAAACGTACTGTTTGATTTAACAGTAGATCATTGTTAATGTTAATGTTATAAAGATATGGTCCAGCAGCTGATGAGGCAGTAAATGGAACAGTATATGTAGTATATTTAGCATATGTATTAGCATTATATGGAGTAGTATTATATGTTAAATTAAGGAGTGATGAGCTAATGAAGGTCACTGTGGGAATATGTTTAATTTTATAATTATCTTCTGTTCCATTTACATAATAGAAATGAAGTGGAATAACTGTAGTATTGTCAATTAATGCTTTAATGAGAACACCTTCATTTGGTACATTCAATGGTGAACAATTATAGGCATTATTAGGTGTATATTGGAGAACTAGTGAGAATTCTATGTCGCTAGAGAGAGAGAGAAAAAGAAAAAGAGAGAGAGAGAGAGAGAGAGAGAGAGATAGGGAGGGAGGGAGGGAGGGAGGGAGGAGGGAAGGCGAGGGAGAGGGAGAGAGAGGTAGAGAGAGAGAGGGAGAGACAGAGAGAGAGACAGAGAGACAGAGAGACAGAGAAACAGAGAGTTATAGTATTATATCAGCGCTAGTATATAACTTACATTTTAATATCTCCAGCTTTAGTTGACAGATAAATAAGAGATATGATGCAGAGACACACAGCAGTAAACATGACCATGACTAGCTGGCTAACAGCACGAATGCAGACTATTTTCAATTGTCTTTGTAATATCCACTAAAAACTTATGCAACGAGAATGAAGAAACAAGTCAATAAACGTTCAATCACAAATGATGAATATTCATAATAATAGGGTAGAAAGGGGGCAGGGAGGCTTCAGGCCCCCCACTTCAAATCTGGGGGCTGAGCCCCCTGATTTGCACTCGAGACTATGTACACAATAACCTCTTGACTGAAGTGGTTATTGTGTTAATTGGTGTACATTAACAATCAATCACCACATTATTGTGTGGTCATGTTACCTTCTGTAAAATTAATTGCTATAACAAAAGTATTAATAGAACGGAATACATTTTTTTAACCTTACGCCAACTAAAAAAATATCTAGAAAGTACAATGACCCAAGAACAACTAAACTATGTCATGCTGTTATGTACACATAAGGACCATACTGATAACATAAACTTATTAGAAATAGCTAAAGAGTTTGTTTCCTTTAATGACAGACGAATTAGTTTTTGGTCATTTTTAAAGTTTAATAATATAATGCAACTAAATTATAAAGTCAGCCCCCCGAACTTAAACTTCATTCCTACCCCTCTGTTCATAACTCGTGTAGTTATGACATCTTGCATTATATTTCCTCATAAGTATGTTAAAAATGAAAACATTAGACGTCACACAAGAAGAATATTTAGTTATTTTGTGTATTTTTCGAGAGATCTTGAAATTCTTTTCCTCTTTGCAGTTACAAGTCCAGAAGACATTAATATATCAACATTGTCCACATTGTTTTCAAAATCTTCTAGATACTCTTCACCATTAGCAAATAGTATGATGATGCTTTGAGACAGATCCCATTATTGTTACCATAATAATATAAACATTATTGATAGTCTAACAGGTATCTTATTTATAATTATTATTTTGGTCTATACAAACATCATCATTCTAATTGCAGATTGATTTGATACACACTTTGAGACTTTATTTCCTGGTCTTACAGAGTTAGTGGATGACTGTTGGAAACTTTTAACAGCTGAATGAACCACGGCTCATGAGGTAATACAGATATAGTGTGGAAGGCTAGAGTGATTAGTTCTGTTATGATATTGAGGTAACAGCTGTCAGATTATCAAGAATGTTTGTATATTATTAATGATAAGCAGTTAGATTGATGATTTTTGTATAGATCTCCTTATTGCTTACCATTATTATAGAAATATTATTGATAGTCTAACAGGTGTCCATTATTTCTGCATTATTATTACTATTTTGATCTATGCAAAAATCATAATTCTAATTGCAGGTCATTAATTATATACACAAGTTCATGAAGGAAATGTTGATGTTGAGTCTTCATTTTCATTAGTAGTCCAGACAAAATTTTGTAGTTAGATTCTCTTGTTTCTAATTACGTAATTTTCAATAATATTAAGCCCATATATATATATATATATAATATATATATATATATGATGACATCCATCACCTAAACCCTAAACCAAAACCTTATGACACATAGTGATGTCATTGTCATAGTACAAATTACATCATCATAGAAGTTGCACCAAGAAGGACTCAACTAACAGCTCTCATGAAGGCATTTTTACTCATAAAACAAATTCATTAAATCAAGAAACAGTGGAATGAGACAACTAGTGTATCTGGTATTCTATGGACAAGTCAATTCTTAGCTCTGGACGTAAGTGATGCTGCAATTCATATACATTTAATATGAAATTTTATACAAACTGTCCAGTTGAACAATATATAGAGTTTGATATTATTTGGCAGTTCATAATTGGAAATCAGGAGAACCTATCTATGATGTTCTGGTTTGGGCTACTGATTAGATCAAGAAGGAAGTGATATCCATTTCAATAGCTAATGATGAACTTTATGTTAATATAATTTGTAACTGCCATAGCAATGAGCAAAAATTTTTCACACTCAATACTGTATTATTGTTTATTGCATTTTGTGTAATATTTGTGATCTTTTATAGTTGTTCTTTTTATTCTCAAAGTTCAATGTCACATGTACATATCAAAGGCACACTATACAATACATCGAGCTGTTCAAAAATATTACATATATGTGTACAAAGCATATGTAGATGTGCATGTATATGTCTATAATCTCCTCTCAAAATGATATTAACGTAATAAAGTATTAATTATAATGTCAAAATGAGGATTTGCTTAATAGAGACCCTATTACTGTATGCTCTCATAGTCATTTTAAAGGCCTGCTAATTATTAACCCAGAAATGTTCTCATGATATCATAGTGAAAGGTCAAAATTGACATTAATTATATTATGTATAATTACAAGTATGTATAATGTATAGCGTATAAAAGCACCCAAAATGGAAAGAATGCATGACATAACTTAGACATTAGAACCCAATAAACTTAAAACTTCAAGTACATTAGTATACATAAACAATTGACTTCCTTTCAAATATTAGTGACATATACAGACTATGTGCTTAATATACTAGCTCAGCAATAACAATATCACACAAATATAGTGTCAATTAGTCTGACTTTCTGTTAATTATGATCAATCTATCCCTATCAACTTTAAACAAATATAATATTAGTTAGTTTGTCTTTCTTCAATGTACCTTGTGTATATGTAATGTTATACATATATATAATTATTGCTATTGTTCTTTTTTCTCACAAATTTCAAAATCATATATACATATCAACTTGTCTAAGGTAGACTACAATATATTAAGTAGATCAAACAATGCACTATTAAAGCACATATGGTACATAAAAGTATAAACAAACTATGTTTAATCAGATAGCTCATATAAGATACAAACAAGTCTTATCATAACATTAAAACCTATCAAACTCACACAAATAATGTCCATGTTTGTTAATAGTAGAAATATTATTTCTAATACTAAATGAAACCTTGTATAAATTAAAGAAGACGTTAAAGCTTAGACATTAGAAACCAATAAAATTAAAACTTCAATGATATTAGTATAATTATATAAACAGTTAACCTCTTTCCAATCATCAAAGACATACGCAGACTATGTTCATTAGATTAGTTCATATTAGGCGTATACAAATCTTATCATAACCTTTAAAGCAATTAATTTTATCCAAATATAATATTAATTAGTCTGCTAATCGTCGATTATGATATCATACAATGTAGGTAATAGTTCCTGTTTGTTGATAGTGTAAATATAATAAATTAAACTTATAGTAATATTAAACTTAAAGTAATATTAAGGTGGTATC
The DNA here is from genome assembly GCA_963965975.1 of Xestospongia bergquistia. Taxonomy (NCBI): domain Eukaryota; kingdom Metazoa; phylum Porifera; class Demospongiae; order Haplosclerida; family Petrosiidae; genus Xestospongia; species Xestospongia bergquistia. The sequence continues at coordinate 1,975,895 of OZ014414.1, read as the reverse complement.
TGAGTGGTTGACTTTTATACATCTACTGTGATATTAACAAGTTGGGACTGCACTAGATTACAAACTATTCCTATCAACTTCAAACAAATATAATATTAATTAGACTGACATTCTACAATACACTTGTGTAATATTAGTTATATTTTACAATTGTTTTTTTTTCATTTCAAAATTCAGTATCACATGTACATCTAAACTTGTCTAAGGTACACTACCACATTCAAGTAAGTTAAATAAATTATCTATCTATACATGTATAATGCACTATTGAAGCATATATATTACATGTATAGGTATGTGTCATCACATTCTCTTCTTGTAATTAACAGAATTAAAGAATCAATTATAATGATCAAATGAAAAGATGTTTGATAAAGAGAAGACTACAGGTTATGATGTCTCAGTCACTTTAAAAGGTCACTAATTATAAAAACAGAAATGTTGCCTTATGTCATGATATCATAGTGAAAGGTCAAAGTTGACATTCTATATATAATACAAGTATGTATAATGTATGAAAGAAGCCAAAATTGAAAGAATGCTAGACATAACTAGGACATATTAACCCAATAAACTTAAAACATCAATTACATTAGTATATATAAACAGCTGACTTTTATCCAATTGTAATTAACATATATAGACTATGTTTATTATATTATTTCCTATTAGGCATTTTCAAATCTTATCAAAGACAAATTTAAATGTTATCACAACATTAAAACCTACCAATTTCACACAAATATAATTAATTGGTCTGTCTTCTATGATGCCATACTATGACATCATACTATGTAAGACTTTCTGTCAACTATGACATCATACTATGCAGGAATTGCTCCATGTTTGTTGATAGAGTGAATATTAATTTTAATACTAAATTATACTTATAAAATATGACATCTGAATGGTTGACCATGATACATTAACTGTGACATTAATTAGTAAGGACTGTATATACTTGAAGCTTCTCCTATAGTCTTATATATAATCACTGTAATACACGTCGTTATACTAACAGTAACAATATATTAACAAATTTAGACCAAATAGGCATTTAAATTAAAAAATGGAATATGTTATTATATTCATATAATGTTTCCCTGTATTATGTCTACTTCTTGATATAAGCACTGTATGTAACTCCACATATTAATACTATAATTATATATATATTAATATGTATAATTAAATATTGACTGTTTTTATGACTAAAAGTCATACTTGTATATGCGCTTCAATAATGCATTGTACTTGTGAAGGTATGGATTATTTTGATGTGTATCTTAGACAATTTGGCATGTATATATAATATTAAATATTGAGGGAAAAAGAACAATTTCAAAATATCACTGATATTACAGAATGTACATTAAACACCAATACAATATAGAGTATGATAATTATTTGTGTTTCATTGAAAGGATTTTTTGATTTTGTTCTTCTTTTCCTATAGTTATAATCAACAGGAGAATATTTTATTAATTATTAGTGGCTTTTAAAGTGACAATGTAGTCTGTAGTCTGCTCTTTATTATGCACATTTTCATTTGAAAAATGTAATTAGTACTTTTTTCTATTACGAACAGAGTTTGCGAGGAGATATACTAGTACATACGTCCTTAATAAAATATATTCGATCAGTTTGATGTGTTGTCGTTTATCTTAGACAAGTCAATACATATATATGTGATACTGAATGTTAAGAGAAACTTACAAGTTATAAATAACTTTACACAAAGTACATTGAAGAATGTCAGACTAATTAATATTATATTAGTTTGAAGTTGATAGGTTGTAATGTTTAAACTGTATCTACTAGTGTAATTGAAGTATAAAGTTAATCGGGTTCTATTTGTTCGAGTTGCGATCAGACAGTCTATTTAAGCCGACGAATAAGGTACGAAAGATTCAGCATACGACTATTCATTTACTAAATCTCAATTACAATCAACTCTTTGGAAAGTCATTGACAAGAAAATGAATACATTCTCAATTGCAGTTCTTACTACAAGTGTAGTCATGTTTCTGGTAAGCTTTTCCAGTGCTACTAACGACCGAGTGGACACTGGTAATGGCTACATTTATAACCTTAGCGTTACTCAAGACGTTTATATTCACGACAGTTCAAATCATAACAATGAAAAGTTTTTAGCTGTTGCAAAGCACACTGGTTTACCCAAGAGTAGAATATTATTGCAATTTGAAAATCTCCCATCTACATGTCGCAAGATCACGTCAGCAAAAATGTATTTAGGTTACTGGTATTCTTATAAGAAAAGCTCTATGACAGTACAAGAAGTTCCATTTATTTCGCGAGAACTTCAAGTTCATCAAATCAAGCAAGCGTGGCGTGAAGACGAAGCAACTAGTATCAATCGTCAATCTAATACAGCCTGGAATAGTCCTTTCTTAGATCTGGATGGAACTGATTTTGAACGTCATGTGGAAGATACTGTGAATATTTTTACAAACCGTCCAATTGATGATTACATAGAGTTTGATATTACTACAGTAGCTCAGAAATGGAAATCAGGAGAAGATAATTACGGTGTTCTGGTCAGGGCTACTAATGAGGATCAAGATGGACATGAGGCCCGTTTCTTCAGCAAAGAACACACTACTGGCAAGAAAGCTTTTGTTCTTGTCCTTTGTACACAATGAACCAAAAAGCAAACATTCATACTCAATGCTGTATTATTGTTTAATGCCCCTTATAAAATATTAGGAATGTTTTTTTTCTCAATATTTTGCTTTTTAGCTATATTGTGCAAGCATATTTTCTAAAAAAATGTTTTTAGGTATATTGTTCAGGCACCTTTTTTTAAAAATATATTCAATATCATATCTACATATCAACTTGTCTAAAGCATGGTAAAATGCACACAACAGATCAAATATATTACTGATACATGAACAATGTATTATTTAAGCACATATGTACATATACATGTGTACGTCCTCAATAACTCTTCTCTTTAAGATATTAACAGAAAAAGGATTAATTATAATTGTTAAATAAGATAATTGTTAAATAAGATGATTGATCAAGAAGAGATTATATAGTCTATAATGTTTTATAGTCAGGCAACTAAATACTAATACAGAAATGTTTTTCTATGTTATCAAAGCATATAAAAAGGTCAAAGTTGACATTATAATATTATGTATAATACAAACATGTATAATCCATAATGTATAAGAAGCCAAAATATAAAGGCAGTAGAACCCATTAAACTTAAAACATCAATTACATCAATTATATACACTTTCTTCTGATTATCACAGACATAAACAGACTATGTTTAGTTTATAAGTTTTTATAAGGTATATACAAGTGTTATCATGACGATAAAACCTAATAATTTCATACACACTTAATTAATCAGTCTGACTTCTATGATATTGTATTATGTAAGACATATTCCTTGTTTGTTGATAGTATTAATATTATGTCTATAACTAAATTAAACCTACTATAATTAATAAAGACAGCATCTGATGAGTTGTTGACCTTTACTTGATATATCCATTGTGATGTTAATGAGTAAAGACACTTCTTATAGCTTCTCTTATATAGTGAGATAATATATACACATACATATTTTATAACTGAGTACCAACAGATTTTGATATTAAACTGAATGCATTGTCCACTAAAATAACAAACTTTTAAATTATTTGTATATAACTTGCAGTGTCACTTCTATTCGGATCTAAGGAAGTAGACCATGCTTTACAAGATTGACAGAAGACAATCTATTTCACTCCACTGTATTACTTGATTAACAATTAAATAGTTATATGCACACATGAAAATGTTGTTTCAATCCAAAAAATAATACTTATGTTATACATATACATAATCACTTACTTCTTAATTTATTGTTTTAACTTACATGATGGCTGATCCAATTGAGACCAACTATATCAACTCTCATGAATACAAAGTAAGTACTTAATTAAAGCCTTAGTAATTACAAAGAATATTAACATAAGGTTACCAATAGTATGTTCTTGGCTAGTAGAAATGTGTACCAAGCCCTTCTTAATTCTAATTAGTGGCCCAGGTTAGAACACTTTAAATTTCCAATTACAAGATGCATCAGTAATATCAAACTCATGTATTGTTTACTTGGGTGATTAGTAAATTGAAGCACATTATCTTGTACAGTTATATCAGTAACATGAATTCCATTCAGAACTAAGAAGAGATTAGTCTATGCCATATCAGATTGATGATTAACACAAGCAATATAAATATATCTTTGCCTAATTGAACAGTTAATAAGTATGTATGAGATTTTGTAATCGTAATACTATCTTTCCTTGGGATAACATGGGTTTTTTAGCAACAAATTAAAAGTCACAAAAGTTATAATTTGAACTGTTGTAAATATAAACATCTTGAGTAGCTTCAAGTTTATAAATGTAGCCATTACCAGTGTGCATTTGTGCCACAGGGACAAAATACTTTGAGAACAGTGCTGTAAACTATGATGTAAACTCTAGTTTACACCATAGTTTACAATGGTTGACACTTGGAATTTCTACATCTGTAGACTACAGTAGATGAACTGATTTGGACAAAGCATGTACAATGCAATGTACACTTGACATTAATGTCTTTGTAAACTTTATGTACATTAGATAAAGGTCATCATAAATGATACTGCAACAATGTTTTATTGAAAAAATATTAAGGTTATGCATGTACACAGTCAAAAATCAATCATGATGCAATGCTGAGTTCCATTCAGTTCCAACAGCAAATTTGAGCCTCAAGCACAACTATATAAGAGATGAGAATTAACAGCTATGTTACATCGAATACTGTACATTAGTGTTGTCAAGTGTAGCATAATTATGATTGTGTAGGTATAAAGAAAAACTTTTAGTAAATATAGAAGTCCATGATATTAACCTCATAGTATGGAGTGATACATGATATATATACATGTAAGTAATGAGTGTCAAAAATTACAATATCTATCATTTATTGACGTCAATAAATGATAGATATTGTAATTTTCATAAATGATCACACAAGAGGTTACATTTGTACAGCAACCTGTAAAAGTTATCAAAAAGTATGAATAAAGTAATATACCTTCATTCATTTCAGAGATATAATGTAGTTCACACAAACTAAAGGTGTACTAATGTAATTTTCTTATATTTCAATACCCAATATAATGCATGAATGTATCTGCCGATACCATAAATATGAGACTGTCTCATTTTCGCAAAAAAGTACACCAAAATTTTAAAAAATGACAAAACGATGTAAAACATCCAGTTATACACACATAAGTTCATCAGTCATTACTTAACTTGAGGTTCTTATTTAAAAACAGGAGCATTTTCATTTTCTTTGGTAAAATTCTGCTACGTTTGTCTGTTACTATGTTCCTTCCACTACTAAATAGCCTTTCAGATGGAACAGTAGGAAGTTTCTTGGTAGCCAAACCACAAACACACGTATAAATTTTAAATTTTCGCTCAATCAAAATTTCCGGCAAGTTTATTAAAAATTAATAATATCGGTAATTTGGAAAAGTATCGGATTAAGCCGATACTACTTATATCGGTGCCAATACAGATTCAGCTATGTATGGTAAGATGTAATGACTACCATAAATATATGTACCTTAATGAGTGGGAGTTACACTTCTGGCAACAGAATTATCACCTAATAGTATAAAGTGATGATTATAATTATAGTAATTACTATGTTCACCAATTTCAATTTTTATCGCCCATTTAGGTGCATCATTAGGTCGAACAGTAGCGTAAGGTGGTCCTTTCCTTCTGATTTTTGCTTGCTTGTTACTGAATCAATCATCTAAAATTTTTATAAACTCATTAAGTCCTACAACAACATAATAACAGTTTAAATAATTGATTCTTAATACTTACTATCAGAACGCCACAATAATTTGTGTTCAATTATTCCATTAAGGATGTCAGGATCATAATATGATCCTGACATCAGAGAATCATATTATGATTCTTTAGTTACGTATAACAAGTTTAGAAACTGCTAGTGCTTCTTGTGTTCCACTTCAGCTGTCACTGACTCTTGTCTTTGGAATTTCTGTAAAAAATAAAATCAATTATATATAGCATGCAGTCTCAGCTTTTAGCATATTCTTCTAAAGTTAATTCATAATTACTAAACATACACGTTTATGTTGCAATCTGTATTTTTTCTGTTTTGATTAATTCTCTACAAAATCTCCTTTGCCAGACTGATGTTCAAGGAAAGTACAGCACATATTTACATAACAATGTCTTACTGCCACTAAAACATGTTGAAAAAACTCAGATAATTTTTTCAGCTAGTCTTACTTTATATTTTTTTTCAAAAATTTTGCAGCTTGGTTGACCTTGAATTTGTTCAGTAATAGAGATTTGAACAGTTTTGTTTCAATGAGATGAAAATCTAGAAATACAACTTATAACAGTAATTGTTACTTCAATTACCTACCCTTCTGATTCCTTAAATCGATTTTCTAATTTTTTATGGATGGAATACATCCTGCTCTGAAAAAAAGTGGTTGTTAACAACACTACACAGTAATTTAAGTAAACCTACAGATAATGTACTAGTTACTACTTGTTTTCTTTTTTCATCACTGCTACTTAAACTAGTAGTTGATAATGACAGTATGTCAATTTGTGACTATAAAGTTGTCAGTTTTTCTTCTAGTTGATTTTCTCTTAGTTCAAAAGCTTTTTGACCCTCAATAACCTGCTGTAGCATCACTTGTTGTTGTTGTAACATTGCTACAATATCACTATTGCCCAGAAGTGACGGCATTGAAAGATTAGTACCAAATTGAGTACATGATCTTGGTGGAATGTCTTCAAAATTAAAACTATCGTCATCACAATTTCAATCTTTATTACTAGAACTTTTTTCTCTAGTATAATCCTCTGCTATGGATCCTAGTTTCATAAGTTTCTAGTCTGCCACACAACACGTAGTTATTGAAATCTGATTGGCTGAACGCATTGCTTGAAACGTCAAGATAGAAATCGCGTTGAGACCAGTCGCGTTTGTGCGTCGTGCATGCACTGTGTTCGATGTACGTACGCAACGCGACGCGACGCAAGGCTTTGCGTCGTTATGTGAACAAGCAGCTAGAGGATCGTTGAACGATAATTGACGAGGTTGTAAAACTCGGTATCGCTTGACAGAAGAACCTTCCTCTTGAGTGCAGCCAGTATTGTATTAAGTAAACTATCGATGATATATCTATGTAAATGTAGTGTAAATTTGAAGTTTACATATTTTGTACATTGTTGTATGCTACTGCTTTTGGAACTATGTTAATAACTAAGGACTTTATTTGGAGCTTCTCCTATATTTAGATATGTATTTATTGTAATCAGTATATTGTACTAACTTACTTATTGATATGTTACATATAATTATCAATGCTACAATTATCAGCACTGTATAAACATCCAATTCATAGTATCATAAATAATAGGTTAGATATAATATATACACTGAATTAATAAGATCCCAACCAGGAATTTCTCCATTGTTAAAATCTTTATATATTTGTCGATAACATCCATTGTGGTATACTGATCTTGTCTAACGCCCAGACATCATAATTAGCATGATGTGCTCTGTATGTCTGATTCCATGCAAAACGTACTGTTTGATTTAACAGTAGATTATTGTTAATGATAATGTTATAAAGATATGGTCCAACAGCTGATGAGGCAGTATATGTGACAGTATAATTATCTAGTATGGCAATGTTGAGTCTGCATTTCCAGAATTTGTGGAAGACTATTGGAAACTTTTAGCAGCTGAATGATCCACAGCTGATGAGGTACTACAGATATAGTGTAGAAGGCTAGAGTGATTTCTTCCTCTAATATTGACTTTATAAGTTTTGTTACAAAGTCAAAAGTCAGTACACAAAAAGTAGTACAGAAATCAGCTCAATTTATAGCAAAACAGACACAAACTAGAAATAGTTTCAACCAAATAAGTAAATTATATACAGTATATCTAACTCTACAGAACCAAGTAGGAGGAGCTGTCTGAGATAGCAAACTTTATGACTCCTTTAGCAACAGGCTCAGAATCCTGTCAAAAACTATATCTCTCTGTGTCTGACAATGTTGACGATGTTGACAAGAGATCTAGATCTTCTCCTGTGACCACTCATACAGGAGTGTTTCAACCTTTTAACCGATGGTCTCATATAGCTGATTTCATGAGTTACTGTATGACTTAAGATCTACTAGTATCGATCCTTAGTATATCGAACACTTGAATAGTGATTACTCAGTAGTGCAGTAATCAAAGTACAGACCACTACTGGGTTCTCTCAACAGAGTGCAGTAAACAAAGTGCAGGACACTCCAATAAACAAGAGTCCTCAACAATGAGAGCTATAGTCCCCAGTGACATAAAATTAACAAGCAATATACAGATTTTATCTGGTACAACCAAGGATAAGACACAGAAAAGCCTTGTACCTCTGTGAATGTCAGGCTTCAGCAATCAATCTGTTACTGGATAGACTTGATCCTTAAACCTTCAAAGTGCAATGAAGGAACACCAACACCTCTAGAAGACCAATGCAGTAAACAAATTGCAGACCACTGATCAGTAAGAGTGTGCATATTATATAAAATAAAAAACTAATGTCTTGTAAATAACCTTCTAGGTACTAATTAAGTCATGTCTCTAGTAAAAGTGAGTTTCAGTAATTATCACAATATTAATAGGAGCAATGTGTGGTGATAAAGAGTGTGTAGAAAAGAACAAATGTCAATATTAAAACCAACATAATAAGGAGGTATGCCCTGTTTAATTATATGACATCATATTAATAACATTTTACAGGAAGTTGTTATTAGTTTTAATTAAGAGGAGGAGCAACAATGTATGTAGTTATTAATCAACTCCATCACACAAAAGGAAAATGCTAATAAAAATATGATACATAAGAAAATCTTTTAACACTAGTTATATCAGCTTTCCTTATATACACTTCTTTTTAGTAAAGACTTTTAAAGTTCAAAAAGGACTATTAAAATTGTTAACAATGGCCACCTCATATCTCTCATGTAGATGGATTGATGGATGGATGAATAGAGGGATGGATGGATGGATAGATAGATACATAGATGAATGGACAGATAAATAGATGAATAAATAACTATTTCATAGAATATTTAGTATCAAGATATGGAGCTACATGCAGTGCTTTTAATTGTAGTACTATTCGTTACATATTAATAAATAAATACAAATATTAATACGTAAATGGTCAAGTGGGTAAAGATGTATTTATATTACTGGTATTCTAATAAGCCCAAGCTATATGACAATGCAAGTTCTTTCTATTGCATGAACACTTTAAGTTCTTGAAGTCAAGAAACAGTGGAGTCATGCACAATCAATGAGTGTTAATCATCTATCTGATAGATCATGGACTAATGCCTTTTAATTCTGAATAGAAGTGATGCTACAAACAAATAATGTGGAACGTTTTGCAAGCTGAACAATATATGGAGTTTGTTCATTCTCAAGCATCTTGCAATTAGAAATCAGGACAATATAACTGTGTCGTTCTGGTTTGGGCTACTAATGAGAATCAAGAAGGATGTGACCAACTCTATAGATGTGAACATACTACTAACAAACCTTATGTTAACATCATTTGTAACCTTTATGATAATGAGTCAAAAATAATTATTCATACTACATATTGTATGTCTGTTTAACATGCCTTGTGTACTATTAGTGACATTTTGCAGATGCTTTTTTGCCTCAACATTTGGTACTACATGAACATACTAAAAGTACACTATAATACTACAAGCAAATTAAATATATTAGCTAACATGTATAATGTTTGTTGGCAGTGTAATTAAAATTAATATTTAAACCTATAGATAATTAAAGAAGGCATGACATAAATTGGACATTATAACCCAATAAACTTAAAACTTCATACATATTAATGTATATAAAGTGTTGATTCTCTTCTAATTATTAGTGACATATACAGACTATATTTATTATATTATTTCATATAAGGCATATACAAGTCTTACCGTAACATTAACACTATCAATTTCACCCAAATATAATATTAATTAGTCTAACTTTTGTCAATTATATTATTGCATTATGTAGACAATAGTCCCTGTTTGTTAAAAGCATAAATATTATATTTAATACTAAATTAAACTCAACAAAATTAAAGGTGCCATCTGACAGCATGGCTGACCCATATATATCCAATGTAACAAGTAGGAAATGTACTATGATATCAAACTATAACTAGCAAGTTCAAACAAATATAATATTTGTTAATGTGCATATTTTCAATGGACGTTGTGTAATATTAGTAATATTTTGCAATTGTTTTTTTCACTCAATATTCAATATCACATGTGGATATCAATTTATCTAAGGTAGACTACAATGCTTCAGACAGATCAATAAAATTACCTATACATGTACAATTCACTACTGAAGCACATATGGTACATGTATATGTATGTGTCATCATAATCACTTGTCATAAAATATATATTAACAGAATTAAGTATTAATTAAAATGAAAAGATGCTTGATAAAGAGCAGAGTACAGGCTATGTTGTCTTAGGCACTTTAAAAGGCCATTAATTTTCAACATAGAAATGTTGTTCTATGTCATAATATCATAGAGAAAGGTCAAAGTTGACATTATATATATAATACAAGTATGTATAATGTATGAAAGAAGCCAAAATAGAAAGAATGCATAACATAACAATGATATTAGAAACCAATAAACTTAAACTTTCAATTATTAGTATTATTATATAAACAGTTGACTCCCTTCCAATTATCAATGACATATACAGACTCTGTTCATTACTTTGTTTCATATAAAGTATATTCAAGTCCTATCATAACATTAACACCTATCAATATCAAACTAATATAATATTAGTTAGTCTGACTTTCTGTCAACAACAACATCTTCCTATGCAGGAAATAGTTCATGAAGTTGTTTCATATAAAGTATATTCAAGTCCTATCATAACATTAACACCTATCAATATCAAACTAATATAATATTAGTTAGTCTGACTTTCTGTCAACAACAACATCTTCCTATGCAGGAAATAGTTCATGAAGTTGTTTCATATAAAGTATATTCAAGTCCTATCATAACATTAACACCTATCAATATCAAACTAATATAATAGTAGTTAGTCTGACTTTATGTCAACACAACATTGTCCTATGTAGGAAATAGTCCATGATTGTTAATAGTGCAAATATTATGTTTAATACTATATTACACCTAGTATAATTATGAAAGACCATCTGAGTAGTTGACCCTGATAAATCTACTATGACATAGGGACTGTATTCGGAGCTTCTCGTATAGTCTGATATATATTCATTGTAATTATTATTGTACTAACTTACTTATTGATGTATTACATATATATGAATACTACAATTATCACTATTTTATGTACCTTCACATTTTAATACCATAAATAGTAAATGAGATATATATACATTGAATATTGACTGCTTTAACGAAAACCAAACCAGTACATGTACGTATGCGCTTCAATAGTACTTGTAAAGGTAAGGATCTGCTTGATATGTACCTTATACAAGTTGATATGTATATGTGATATAGAATATTGAGAAAAATGAACAGTGATAGATATCACTAGTTTACAAAAGGTACATTAAACAATGTCGAGTATGAATGATTATTTTTGCTTCTTTGCCCTACTTTTGATTGTCATTCTTTATTCCCTATAGTTTGTGTGATCAATGTGAAAAAATTCTAGCATAGTCTGTAATCTGCTCTTTATCATGCATTTTTATTGGAAAAATTGTAATTAATATTTATTTCCGTTAATATCTTTATAATGAATGTTTGTGAGGACATCTATTTATGTGATTCAATAGTGAATTGTACATGTGTATTTAATATGTTTGATCTGTTGATGTGCTATTGTCTACCTTAAATAAGTTGATATGTACATTTGATAATGAATATTAAGAGAGAATAGAACAATTACAAATTATAACTAACATAAACAAAGTATATTGAAGAAAGTCAGACTAATTAATATTATATTACTTTGAAATTAATAGATTGTAATGTTATAGGATGTCTGCTGCCTTATATGAACTAATAGAGTAAACATGCATAGTCCATATGTCTTCTAAAAGCCATAACCGTATATACTAATATAATTGAAGGTTTATGTTAATTTGGTTCAATTGTTCTCGTTCCGATCATCGGACAGTCTATTTAAGGGGACAAATAATATGCGAAAGATTCAGTATGCGACTCTTTTACAATCAAGTTTTTTGAAAAGCCATAAACAAGAAAATGAATACATTCGTATTTGGAGCTCTCGCTACATGTGTAGTCATGCTTCTGCTAACTTTTTCCAGTGCCACTAATGAACGTGTGGACACTGGTAATGGTTATCTTTATAAACTTGAAGCTACTCAAGATGTTGTTATTTACGATAGTTCAAATCATAACAATGACGATTTTTTAATTGTTGGGAAACACACTGGTTCCTCCGTGAAAAGAATGCTATTGCAATTTGAAAATCTTCCAAGTACATGTACCGAGATCGAGTGGGCAAAATTGTATGTAGGTTATTGGTTCTCTTATAAGGACAGCACTATGACAGTACAACAAGTTCCATTTATTGTACGACCACTTCAAGTTCATCAAATCAAGAAAGAGTGGAGTGAGACAGAAGCAACTAGAATCAATCGTAAATTGAATGTACCATGGAATACACCTTTGTTAGGTCTGGGAACTGATGCTGCGAGTCACGTAGAAGACACTGTGAGTATTTATACAAGTCGTCCAGATGAACAATATATAGAGTTTGATATTACTGCAGTATCTAATAAATGGAAATCAGGAGAAGATAACTACGGTGTTCTGATCCGAGCTACTAATGAAAATCATGAAGGACGTGATGCCCGTTTCTTCAGCCGAGAACGCACTGCTGGTAAACCTTTTGTTAACGTCCTTTGCAAGTACTAGGGCGATGAAGCAAAAGCAGTCAGTCATGCTTAATATTAATGTTTAATTCCCCTTGTGTAATATTAGAGATATTTTGCAGTTTTTTTCCCCACAATATTCAATGTACCTATTTTTAAGTTACATTGTGCAAACTTTTTTTTGAAAATATTCAATATCAAATGTATAATTATATCAACTTGTTGCACGCTACAATCCATAAAGCAAAGCAAATATATTTACATATATGTGTACAGTGCCTTATTGGAGCATATATGTTTATATAAATCTATATGTCCTCAATAACTATTCTCATGAAGATATTAATGTGACCAAGTGAATTGAGGGAAGAATTATGAAACGCAGCAGTCACAAACTTGATAAATCGAAGGGTTACTAAAGTCTAATGACCACTGACAACTGACCCAAATGGCAACAATAATAATAACAATACTACCAACAACTATAGCAACTATAACCACTAGGACAACTATGACAAAAATGATAAAAGCATGCGTTTTTTTATCGATACACTGATGTCCTATATACAAAATAATGAATATAATTAATACATGTAAGTTCAAAGTTTACCAGTTTGCTTAGTATTATAGTATATCACAATTAACAGAATTAAGTATTATATATAATTTTCAAATATGATGTCTGTAAAGAAGAGGTTAAATGGTTTATGATGTCTTATAGGCAAGCCACTAACTATTAACACAGAAATGTTGTCCTATGTCATAATATCATATAGAAAATTCAAAATTGACATTATATATATAATACAAGTATGTATAATGTTTAAAAGAAGCCAAAATAGAAAGGATACTGTAGTGTATTGAATTATGCATTAATGTATGTTAATTTGTCATTATTGTGTTATTTGATGTAATTATATTATGAGCATGCTCAGTAGCAGTTGGCTCAGACACATGTTAACTTTTTGATTGTGATTGTTGTATTCTCTTCTTTGTCATTCTGTTATAATCCTATTTAATCGTAATTGTTTTCCCAGTCAAGTTATCACAGATACAAATCATAATTAGACATTAGATCCCAATAAACTTAAAACTTCAATAACATTAGTATATATAAACAGATGTCTTCCTTCCAATTATTAGTGACATAAACAGATTATGTTTATTATATTGTTTCATATAAGGTATATACAAGTCTACATAACATTAAGCCTATCAATTTCACACAAATTTAATTAAACAGTCTGACTTCTATGATATCGTACTATGTAAGACATAGATTGTTGATAAGGTCAATGATATTTATAATATTAAATTAAACTTATCATAATGAAAGTAATGAGAGAAAAAGAACAAATACAAAATATCACTGATATTACAAAAAATACATTAAACAGCAATACAATATAGAGTATATGAAAAATATTTTTGCCTCATTGTACTAGTATCTATGAAGGACTTTTTGATTTTTGTTCTTAGTGTCCTAGTTATAGTCAATAAGAGAATATTTTAATATTAAAAATTAGTGGCTTTTAAACTAACAATGTAGTCTGTAATCTGCTCTTTATCATACAATTTTTTATTTGAAAAATTGTAATTAATACTTTTTCTATTAATATCTTTATGACGAAAGTTTGTGAGGACATATACTTGTACATGTACACATGTCCTTCAATAGTGCATTGTACATATATCAATAAACAATGTATTTGATGTGATGTCATCTACCTTAGACAAGTTAATACGATAATGAATGTTAAGAGAAAATAGAACAATTAAAAAATTATAACTACAGAAAGTACATTGAAGAAAGTCAAAATAATTAATATTATATTAGTTTGAAGTTGATAGGTTTTAATGTCATGATAGGACTTGTGTATGCCTTATATGAGTTGATAGAATAAACATAGTCTCTATGTATTTTGAGAGCCATATCTGTATATAATAATGTAATTGAAGTATAAAGTTAATTGGTTTGTATTGTTCTAGTTGCGATCAGACAGTCTATTTAAGATGACAAATAACGTACAAAAGATTCAGTATACGACTCTTCCATTACTAAATCTCATATACAATCAAGTATTTTGAAAGTCGTAGACAAGAAAATGAATGCATTCTCATTTGCAGCTCTCACTACAAGTGTAGTCATGTTTCTGCTAAGCTTTTCCAGTGCTACTAACGACCCAGTGGACACTGGTAATGGTAAACTTTATAAACTTGACGCTACTCAAGATGTTTTTATTCGCGACAGTTCAAATCGTAACAATGACAATTATTTAGCTGTTGCAAAGCACACTGGTTTATCCAATAATAGAATACTAGTGCAATTTGACGACCTCCCAACTGGATGTAGCGAGATCAAGTGGGCAAAGGTGTATATAGAATACTGGTTTTCTTACAAGGACAGTTCTATGACCGTACAACAAGTTCCATTTATAGTGCGAACACTTCAAGTTCATAAAATCAAGAAAGAGTGGAGTGAGACAGAAGCAACTAGAGTCTATCGTAAATCTAATGAAGTCTGGAGTGCTCCTTTCTTAGCTTTGGATGGAACCGATGCTGCAAGTCGCGTAGAAGATACTGTAAAAATTTTTACAGGTCGTCCAGTTCAACAATACATAGAGTTTGATATTACAGAGGCATCTCGTGAATGGAAATCACAAGGAAATAATTACGGTGTTCTGATCAGGGCTACTAACGAGATTGAAGATGGACGCGAAGTGCGTTTCGCCAGCCGAGAACACACTACTCGTGGCAAACCTTTTGTTAATGTCCTTTGTAGCTACTAGGACAATGAAGCAAAAAACAAACATTCATACTCCATGCTGTATTACTGTTTAATACCCCTTGTAAAATATCAGTGATCTTTTTTATCTCAATATTTTAAATATACATTGCTTTTTAGGTATATCGTGCAGGCATTTTTTTAAAAAAAATTTTTTTAGGTATATTGTGCAAGCACATTTTTAAAAAAAATATTCAATATCATATCTACTTATCAACTTGTCAAACCATGGTACAACGCATACAGCAGATCAAATATATTACCTATACATGTACAATGTACTAATTGAGCACATACATACATATACAAGCACATTTCCTCAATAACTCTTCTTTTTATTAGATATTAACAGAAAAATATTAATTATAATTATCAAATAAGATGTTTGATAAAGAAAAGATTGTATAGTCTGTGCTGTCTTATAGTCAGGTCGCTAATTATTAACACAGAAATGTTGTTCAATGTCATGGAAACATAAGAAAAGGTCAAAGTTGACATCATATGTACAATACAAGTATGTAAACTATTAATATATGAAGAAGCTAAAATATAAAAAAGGCATTAGAACTCAATAAAATTAATACTTCAATTACATATATATATAAACTGTTGACTTCCTTCCAATTATCAGTGACATATGTAGACTATATTTATTTTGTTAGATCATATAAGGTATATACAAATGTTATCATAACATTAAAACCTATCAATTTAATGCAAATGTAATTAATTAGTCTGACTTCTATGATATCATACTATATAGGACATAGTCTTTGATTGTTGATAGTGTAAGTATTATGTCTAATATTAGATTAAACTTACTATAATTTTATGAAGACAGTATCTGAATTGTTGACTTTAATATATTCACTGTGATATTAACAAGTAGGGACAATATTTTGAGCCACCTTGATAATAATAAATTATCTTGAATATAACTTACAACATCACTTCCATTCAGATCTAAAGAGGGAGTAGTCCATGCCACTCCAGATTGACAGAAGATATTATTGTATGTTACTCCATTGTTTTTTGATTACGATTTAAATACTTTGTGTGCATGTATGAAAATGTTGTTTTTATTAAAAAATTAATATTCATTATACATATACTCAATCATTTGTGCGTGTTAATTTAGTTATTGTTTTACCTTATAAGATGGCTGATCTAATTGATGCCACCTATAACAACTCTCATGAATACAAAATAAATGTTTAATTAAAGCTCTAGTAATTGTAAAGGACATTAACGTAAGGCTACCAGTAGTCTAATATGCTGTTGGCTAGTAGAAATGAAAGTCACGGCCTATCTTTATTCTAGTTAGCAGCCCAGACCTAAATACCGGTAGTTAGGCACTCCAGATTTCCAATTACAAGATATTTCAATTTCAACTGTCTGGAATATGAAGTATAAATGGTAATACTATATTACGTCATTATACGTAATTCTCATTTTTATTATTTTACATGTAAACACTATATATAAGCATTTTACAAATTAATATGTATGCATTGCTATACATACATATTAATAATCATGGACAATTTCCGTAAATGCTATATATTTCATTACCCACTGTATACCATATTTGTAGTGGTAAGTATACATAATATATGTAGGTACATCTGCATTCAAATGATATACATTTGAATAAAGATTTAGAATTGCTCAAATGTATATCGTTAATGATCAACAATTAGATGATGATGTTTGCATAGATCAAATGATATTAATTATACTAAAATATTGGACATCTGTCAAATTATCAAGAGTGTTTGTATATCATTATAATGATCAGCAATTAAATGATGATGTTTACATAGATCAAAAAAATAGTAAGTATACAGAAATATTGGACACCTGTCAGACTACCAAAAGTGTATACATTATTAATGATCATGAGTTAGAATGATGACGTTTGTATAGATCAAAACAAAATTTATAATGATAATACAGAAATATTGTACATCTGTCAGATTATTAAGAGTGTTTGTATATTATTAGTGGACATCAGCTAGAATGATGACGCTTGTATACATCAAAACAAATAATGATAATACAGAAATATTGTGCACCTGTCAGATTATCAAGAGTGCTTGTATATTATTAGTGGACATCAGCTAGAACGATGACATTTGTATAGATCAAAATGTTTGACATCTGTCAACTGATCTTAATACCTACATGTATGTATATACCTTCTTAAGTGGTACAAAAATATTGCTCTGTAATTATGAGTATTGACAAACAAGTGCTACTAAATGAATTGTTGAATTTATACATACACTGGTTAAAATATGTTAACGATATCTATGCTAACAAAATTTGGGTTTTCATATTCCGGCTCTGACAAGTTACTGCATGAGCACAGAGGAATCAATCTTAAATTAATCACTGCATATTGATGGTTATAAGTAGGAAGTGATCCTTGAAAGGACTCAAGATTTTCAGATAAAGAGACTTAAGTTTATTTAAATATTACTTGCTTGTAGCGAACATTATGAAACCAAAGCAAAAAATGGACATGCTGATGGACAGGTATAGTTGAAGAATTTTTGACTATATAAATAATAATACTGAAACAAGACGATTTCCTGTTTTACAAGGATTAGCTAAAAAGTAAAGACAACACAGCATAAAAGTTATATTATCTTTTTTCAATGCCCATTTTTTGCCAAGCAGATGATGGCATACACAAATTGAGGAGAACAGTACTACAATGGGATATGTATGGACATGTCTAAAGAAAGAATTTTGATTGAGAACATTCATTTTTTTAATATTTTTGCTTAATAAACTTGATACATGGGTAAAGAAGGACTATTATTTTTAGCCAAACCTAGTCTGGGCCCCAGGGGAAGTACTATTAGTAGCCGAAAATAATATAGGCGCTTATATAAATAAGTAAATTACCGAATTATCAGAAGGGTTCCGGTAGTCTATAAAACACGATAGAGTTGTCTCTACGTACAAAGAATCGCTTAATCTCTTATACGAAAACGTCTCATGACAATCATAGACAAAATATGAATACGTTCTTATTTGGAACTCTCATAACAAGTGTAGTTATGTTTCTACTAAGCTGTTCCAGCGTTACTAACGCACAAGTGGACACTGGTAATGGCTATCTTTATAAACTTGAAGCTACTCAAGATGTTTTTATTTACGACAGTTCAAATTATAACTTTTACGACTTTTTAATTGTTGCAAAGCACCCAGGTTATCCTAAGAAAAGAATGCTATTACAATTTCAAGATATTCCATTTACTTGTAAACGGATCAAGTGGGCAAAGATGTATATATTTTACTGGTATTCTCATAAGCCCAGCTATATGTCAGTAGAACAAGTTCCATTTATTATAAGAACACTTCAAGTTCGTCAAATCAAGAAGGAGTGGAGTGAGACACAAGCAACTAGTATCAACCGTCAATCTGGTAGATCATGGACTAGTCCCTTCTTAGCTCTGAATGGAAGTGATGCGTCAAGCTATGTTCAAGATAATGTATTATTACATCCTAATCAATCAGGAAGAGTATATATTGAGTTTAATATTACTGAGGCATCTCGTAATTGGAAATCAGGAGAGCCCAACTATGGTGTCCTTGTCTGGGCTACAAATGAAAATGAAAAAGGACGCGATATTCGTTTCTTCAGCCGAGAACGTGCTACTGGTAGACCTTATGTTAATATTCTTTGTGATTACTATGAAGACAATTCTTCTACTACAGTAGTACATTCATTACTGACTATACCCACTGTAACAAATCTACCGGGCATTTTCAGTGATGGAGCTAGCAGTAAGTAATGTATTACTAGATTTCGAAGTGTTATTACATCTCTTCTCTTATATTTAGCATTAAATGTTGGAGCTATTGCTGGAATTACTATTGGTGCCTTTAATATATTTGTAGTAATAATTGTTATCTTAATTATTATAGTGATCTATATATATATGAAGGTCAGTATTTATTTAGTAATGAGTTATACTTTTTAACACTGTGTGTTTTGCTAGTGTCCAATACTAAACAAAGGTGAGAGTAGTCCAGTTATAAAAGAGTTTTTCTCAGTTAAAAATGAAGCCTATAGTATATCTAAAAGACCAGATCATCAGTCATCAATTGATGTAACAGAGAATGTAGCATATAGTACAGTGGAGCAGCAACCATCACTCATGAATCCTCCAGTTTATCAGACAATAAATGAAGACAGTCATAAAACTACTAATGTTTATGATAATATTAATGAGTATATATGATATATTTGTGTTTTTAAAGATTATAAACTTGAAGTATGCAACTATGCACTCATTGTACAAAAAATGCTAAATATGTTCTGTTAATTGTATCATTAACATCAGGTGAAGTTGTCTTCACAACAGTTCATGATACTGACACTGGTCCGTGAAATCTGAAGAAGGAACACTTAATGTAGCATTATATTGTTATGTGGTCAGTAACAATATCCAAGTACAAACTAAATGGTTAGTTAAGAGGTCAACAAATGGTAAGTAAGTTCTAACTGAGTATAATATAACTGGTGACCTAACATCTCTAGCTGACTTAGTGGGGCAAATCCTAACTATACGAAATTGTCATCTCAGGCTTGGATATCAAATATCAGAATAACTTGACTATACTCAATTTTGCCAGAGAATTTAATCCCGTAGATGTAAAAAGGCAACATTAAGGAACTGTATGAAAGCTTAACTTGAGAGTTCCAGGTATGATAATGACATAGCTTTATATTTCATTTTAATTATGGATATTAATTCAAATAGTTTTCCGTCTCTATTAACTGTAATACTCAGTTAGTAATAGAGAACAGTAATAACATATATAACATATGCAGCTGACTTGGTTGTTTAAATCAGAGCTATTGGAAATATTATCTCAAGTTTGAAAATAAGATCAGAATAAATTGACTATATGCTTAATTGTATTATTGACATCAATATCATCTATTGACTCCAGTCAATAATTTGCTTTAAAACGCTAATCACTGCCTTGAAATCTGAAACATGCATGGCTGGTAGTATTATTGTTTATTACATTTCCATGCTAATAGATCCTTTTACTGATGTCATGCATATTTTGATTCTTATATTATTACGAACGTTATATTCTAACAACAAAAAATTAATAAAAAAACAGTTAGAAAAACACAATAATTCTTAAAGTCCTTTTTCAAGTTAAATTGTTACATATATAAACTATTGAACCTTACATTTTCTCACCTTACAAACTTAGTAATTTTATCGAATTAAAAAGCTAATTAATTAGAGAATTCTTGGCAGGACATAGAAACAATCCATAAGACCTCTCACGTATGCTAATATCAAACTTAGTGAAAGTTGCAGAGAAAAAAATAAATGTGTCCTAATTTGGATCTCTCATTACAAGTGTAGACATGTTTCTGTTAAGCTTTTTGAGTGTACTAACTCACAAATGGACCGCTGGTTATGGCTATATTAATTTTAAAACTTAAAGATACTTGCAATTTTTTCTGTTAAAAATGCTAATTATTTCTCTCTAATTATAGGTATACCCTTATCAATATTAGTTAAATTCTCCTACATTTTTGAGGTCCACAATTTACTTGCACATTATGTATACAGTACATGTACGTATAAAATATCTTAAACACTTTATAATTTTATATGTAACTTTTTATGAACAATTTGCTTTAACGATGCATTAATAAATGTCCATTTTATACCATATAGTCTAAGTATACAAAATATAAGTTTAACTTGTCACAAAATTATGGTCCTGGCAATAATGTTCATATTGTTTTTTTAGTCTAATAATGCTAAAAATACTTGTTAAGTATTTTGAATACCTGTCACATTTTGATCACATTTATTTGTAGTTATATCTATTATAATTTATGCTACTTATAATTAGTCTATCTTATAAGATAAGAGCAACATTTGTAACAATAATAATTTCTATTTAATGAAACCAATTATGTTACTTTTGATTATGAATGACCCAACTATATATTGCAGTGAATATGCATGTACAATGTCATTACACCATTGTAAAATACTCCTATTGATATCTTTAGCAATTAATAACAGAAAACACTGTCCATTTGATCTGTCTGGAATATATATCATATTATGCATATTAATAATAAAAGCCTAATTATTCTACTTAAATAATTATCGTTTGAATTCTTATAATAAAAGCATCTTCAACTTCAGAAATGTAGATTTTTATTGATGATATAGTATGCTGAATAAAACACATATGTCATACAAGGCCAGAGCCAGCACCTTTGCTAGTCAAAATAGATAGATCACTAACTCATACGCCAATGTAACACGACATAGTGTTTTTACTTGACCTTTTCCTATGCATCATTGCCCAGCTATACCACGCCCCATTTTCCTCACAAATTATAAAGATTATAAACTTCAAGTATGTAGCCACTCCTTCACATGGATGTTCTAATGCTTCTAATATTTACCTGTCTGTGATTTACCTCTACATAGTCTTATAGCTGATAGGACATTAAGATGTTTTCAAAACTGGTGCAATATTTGTTTCTGCTACGGAGTTTTGCTTTAAGTCAACAACAAGTTAACTTCACAACAATTCCCAATACTGACTCTGGTCCTGTTTATCTTATTCCTAAAGAAGGGACACTCAATGTATCACTTTATTGTAAGGTGATTCTAAATAATTTTCAAATACAAACTAGATGGTTAGTCAAAAGGCCAATGGACAGTCTGCCTATTACAACAGACTATAATGCTGCTGGTGAATTAATATCTCCACCATTCCTAATGGGTAAAATCAGAGCTATTGGAGATGTCATACCAGACTTAGAGTCTAATTTGACATATGAGACGAACTTTACTATACTTAATTTTACAAGTGAATTTGATGTCATACAAATTAAGTGTGGACCACAAGGAGTTTTAAGAGAATTCAACTTGGGATTTCCAGGTATATAATCTATGTATGCTACCTCACTTTTTTTATTTTTTCATAGTTAGTCCAACTTTATTGATTCTTAATAATACTTTGTTAGTGATAGAGAACAGTAATATTACTGTGAATCTAACTGTAGAAGAGACTCCTACTCCATTCCCTCCTATACTTACATCACAATGGATACATGAGGGTCAACTCCTATTATTTAATAGCAATAATATTATATTAACTGATTACACTATTACACTTGATAGTGTTCAACGTAACCAGTCTGGTAACTATACACTCACTGTTAGCAATGATGCTGGATCAACTACTACTAGCTTTTTGCTAGATGTATTATGTAAGTAAATGTTTATTGATATGTCACTAATTTATAATGTTTGTGTGTCAACAGATGCTCCTTTTGCTACAAGTATTGGAGGATCTCAGCTAGTACTATCTGGTAGTACAGTGACGTTAATAGCATTTACAGATATAGAGGGCAATCCTGTACCTAACGATACTTGGACTGGTCCAGATGCTCTACCTGTAAGTACTGTTGATGATCATTATAATATATCAGTAGATGGACAGATTACAATAACTAATGTTACCAATACAGATAATGGTACATATAAATGTACCATTAGTAATGGTATTGGAATAGGTTACAGTCAAACAGTACAGCTCATGGTAGCAGGTATGAATAAAATATTATTGTTGTCATAAATGATGAAACTCTCTTATTAGTGTTACCTGGATCTCCTCTTAATGTTAAAAAGATTGACGTCACTGATACAACTGTCACACTAACATGGTTACCTCCAACTGAGCTGGGTACACCAGCTGCTAGTTATTATCATGTTGTCATGGAGCCATCTCCTCCCTCTGATGTGATTGTAAATGCTACAAATAATACACTAATTATCAGGGGTATTATACCTGGTACAACATATAATGTTACTGTGGTAGCAATTGCCATTGGAGACACCATTGGCTTAGTAGAGGGTCAACCAAGTCTCCCGATTAGCTTCACGACATTGAAAGGAGGTAATTACGTCAATTCATTAATTGTGTCATAGATTTATTTTGTCATTAAATATAGCTCCAGAGTTCCAATCAGTAAATGTCTTAGCATCTAATGGTAATATTGATATATCATGGATGTTTCGTCACACTGGTGGTCAAGATATTGATGATATAGATGTCTATTGTGCTATAGATGGAGAGAACAGGTCAAATCATCTTTCTGATATGTTATCATGTTCTGATATAACAAGATGTGTTGATGATAGTCTAATGGGTAATATCAGTGTAGGTCCAGTGTTTGCTGGAGAGAGATACTTCTGTAGTGTTACTGCTATCAATACTAATGGTACAGATGTGAAGAACATCTCCAATATTATATCTATTAAAGGTAACAAGACTATATATGGTATATGAATAGTAAGTAGTTGACAAAGCATTGTTTTTTTGCCAATCATGTGACCAATAGTTACTCAAAAAGCTGTCACTTTTTCAAAGTAAGTTTAGACACTATTCTGTATAGTAAGTAAAAAATGCACAATTTTTTTATAATAAACTTTTAAAAACACCTATTTTTAATTAATTAAATACGAGGTTGTTAAACTGATTATGTTCTATACAATAGGTAAACCATCATTTCCTGAGCTTGTATCAACTATCACGTCTCCTGGTCAAGTTACTCTTATAGCGCGTACTCGTTCATCTGGTGACAATGCTACATTTCAGTTCAATGTAACTATTATTAATATAACTGATAACTCTATTATTGAAACTGAAACCTTTCCTTTTATGAACTATGTAAGTAATACTACAGTCTATCTTACTATTGAATTACCTAATGGAGGATCTTTTGTATTTATTGTTATAACTACAAACAAGTATGGTACAGGTAAGGTTGCTATGACAACTGGAACGATTATTATCCAACCAAGTAAGTGTTTCCTATATGTTTAAATGTCTACTACCACAACAGTATCAACCACACCAATTACAACAAGTACCCCTACAATTAGACATAATGGTATGTTATTTCTTCTTGTTCACAATGTATCACTTTATTATCTAGTATTAAGTGTTGGAGTTATTGCTGGTATTACAATTGGTGTTATTATATTATTAATTCTAATGATTGTTATCATAATTGTTATTGTCATCTCTCTATATAAAGGTTAGACTATATAGTATAACTATTATTGTGTATGTGTTTCCTACTAGTGTCCAGTACTAAACAAAGTAGAGGTGAGACTAGTCCAGTTATAAAAGAGTTCTTCTCAGTAAAAAATGAAGCCTATGGTATAAGTAAAAGACCAGATCATCAGTCATCAATTGATGTAACAGAGAATGTAGCATATAGTACATTGGAACAACAATCATCACTCGTGAATCCTCCAGTTTATCAGACAATAAATGAAGACAGTCATAAAACTACTAATGTTTATGATAATATTAACGAGTATATATGATATATAATAATTTGTGTTATTAAAGATGAATTATGCAACCACGCCCTCATTGTGCAGAAAATGATCACACTCCTAGTTCTATCTATTGTATCGTTCACATCAGGTGAAATTGTCTTCATAACAGTTCCTGACACTGACAATGGTCCAGCTTATGTGTTAACTGAACAAGGAACACTTAATGTATCGTTATATTGCTATGTAGTCAGTAACAAGATACAAGTACAAACTAGATGACTAGTTAAGAGATCAACAGATAGTGTGTTTCTTCTAACTGAGCATAATATAACTGGTGAGCTAACATCTCCAACTGACTTAGTGGGTAAAATCATAGCTATTGGAAATGTCATCTCAGGCTTGGAAATAACATATCAGAATAACTTGACTATACTCAATTTTACCAGAGAATTTAATCCCGTACAAATAAAATGTGGACCTCAAGGAACTGTAAGAAAGTTTAACTTGGGATTTCCAAGTATGTTAATGACAGTCTTTATTATTTCACTTTAATTATGCATATTAATTCTAATAGTTCATCTCTGTTAACTGTTAGTACTCAGTTGGTGATAGAGAACAATAATATTAATGTGAATCTAACTGTAGAAGAGACTCCTACTCCATTCCCTCCTATACTTATATCACAGTGGACACATGAGGGTCAACTCCTATTATTTAATAGCAATAATATTATATTAACTGATCACACTATTACACTTGATAATGTTCAACGTAATCAGTCTGGTAACTATACACTTACTGTTAGTAATGATGTTGGATCAACTACCACTAGCTTTTTGCTAAATGTATTATGTAAGTAAATGTTTATTGATATGTAGCTAATTTATAATGTTTGTGTGTCAACAGATGCTCCTTTTGCTACAAGTATTGGAGGATCTCAGCTAGTACAATCTGGTAGTACAGTGACGTTAATAGCATTTGAAGGATATAGAGGGCAATCCTGTAACTAACATTACTGGTCCAGATGCTCTACCTGTAAGTACTGTTGATGATCATTATAATATATCAGTAGATGGACAGATTACAATAACTAACGTTACAATACAGATAATGGTACATATAAATGTATCATTAGTAATGGAATAGGTTACAGTCAAACAGTACAGCTCATGATAGTAGGTATGTATATTATGTCATTACTGTTGTCATAAATTATAACATTCTTTTATTATAGTGTTTCCTGGATCTCCTCTTAATGTGAGAAAAATGGACGTCACTAATACAACAGTCACACTAACATGGTCACCTCCAACTGAACTGGGTATACCAACTGTTAGTTATTATCATGTTGTCATGGTACCATCTCCTCCCTCTGATGTCATTATAAACACTACTAATACCACACTAATTATTAGAGGTATTACATCTGGTACAACATATAATGTCACCATTGTAGCAATTGCCATTGGAGACACAATTGGGTTAATAGAGGGCCAACCAAGTCTCCCGATCAGCTTCACGACATTGAAAGGAGGTAACTATATCAATTTATTAATTGTGTCATAGATGTATTTTGTCATTAAATATAGCTCCAGAGTTCCAATCAGTAAATGTCTTAGGATCTAATGGTAATATTGATATTTCATGGATATTGCGTCACACTGGTGATCAAGATATTGATGATATAGATGCCTATTGTGCTATAGATGGAGAGAACAGGTCAAATCATCTTTCTGACGTGTTATCATGTTCTGATATAACAAGATGTGTTGATGATAATCTGATTTGTAATATCAGTGTAGGTCCAGTGTTTGCTGGAGAGAGATACTTCTGTAGTGTTACTGCTATCAATACTAATGGTACAGACAAACATAGTATTATATCTATTAAAGGTAATAACACTATATATGGTATATGAATAGTAGTAATTGACATAAGCATTGTTTTGTTGCCAATCATGTGACCAATTGATAGTGATAAAGCCATTACCTTATCCAATAAAGTTTGTACTATTTCTGTCTGGTAACAAAGAAATTCTACATTGTGTGCAATTACATTTAAACCCTTAAGAAACTATTGCAATTAATTATTTATAAGACTTATAAAGTTATAAGAACCGTTTATGTTCTATACTATCATTACCTGAGCTTATACCAACTATAACATCTCCTGGTCAAGTTGCTCTTATAGTTCGTACTCGTACAATGCTACATTTCAGTTCAATGTGACTATTATTAATATAACTGATAACTCTATTATTGAAACTGAAACCTTTCCTTTTATGAACTATATCAGTAATACTACAGTCTATCTTACTAATTGAATTACCTAATGGAGGATCTTTTATATTTATTGTTATCACTACAAACAGATATGGAAAGGTACGATTACTAAAAAAACTGAAATGATCATTATCCAATTAAGTAAGTTTTTTTCTTATAATTATGTTTAAATATCTGTTACCACAGTAGTATCAACCACACCAATTACAACAAGTACCCCTACAATTAGACATAATGGTATGTTACTTCTTCTTCTTGTTCACAATATATAACTTTATTATCTAGTATTAAATGTTGGAGTTATTTCTAGTATTGCAATTAGTATTATTATCTTACTAGTACTAATAATTGTTATCGTAATTGTTATGGTGATTTATATATATAAAGGTTAGACTATATGTACTATATGCAATAACTATTATTGTGTGTGTGTCCTACTAGCGTCCAGTACTAAACAAAGTAGAGGTGAAACTAGTCTAGTTATAAAAGAGTTCTTCTCAGTAAAAAATGAAGCCTATGGTATAACTAAAAGACCAGATCATCAATCATCAATTGATGTAACAGAGAACGTAGCATATAGTACAGTGGAACAACAATCATCACTCATGAATCCTCCAGTTTATCAACAATAAATGAAGATATTAATAAAACTACTAATGTTTATGATAAAATTATTTATTAAGTATAAATTTTAAAAATGACTGTGGCAGGTTTACACAGGAAAATGGATTGTCTACATCTATATAGCATAGCTGTTGTGTTGAGTCAGAGATATTTGTAATGGACTGTCTTCATATCCTGTCTTACATGATGGCCATTGTCTCCTGTATTAAATGATGTAGAGAGTTCTATGAATATTATGGTATTCTGTGATATAACCTTCAATAGAAGTCACACTTTAGTGGATTTTTCAGTTTTCACTAAATATGAAGAAAGTCAAATACTATTACCATTTAATACAATAGATACAGGGACAAATGCTTATAATCAAAACTTAACTGTCACAAATGTGAAGTGTTTGAGTACAACAATACAATTTAAAATCATGATCATAATATGATGTCCATATATTATGTGTATTTTCAATATATCTACACAGGACCTTCTTTCTCCATTAAGTGTCTATCCCTTTGTCAGGGTAGAAAACATTTTCTTATCTTCTAATATAGTCAAAGAATTATCTGTTCATTATAATAGATGGACAGATTACAATAAGTAATGTTACCAGTAAAGATAATGGTACATATATATGTAGCATTAGTAATGGTATTGGACTAGGTTTAAGTCAGACAGTACAGCTCATGATAGCAGGTATGCATAAAATATCATTGATGTATAATAATTATATATACTCTTTTATTAGGGATACCTGGATCTCCTCTTAATGTGAGAAAGATGAACATCACAGATACAGCTGTCATACTAACATAGTTGGTCACAGCAAACTAATATATATACACAGTACTTCCTTTCTTTGATGAAGTGTTAATCCCCTCGTCAGTACTACTGGTGTACTTTCTCCTCATCCAATATAATACAAACTTGAGGTTCTCCTCCATTGTTGCCTCAATAATAGTATACACATAATAGTAATGTCTCCTGATGGTATGAATTCTAACATGTCAGTTTACAATCATATCACTTATTTGTTTCTCACTTTCATTCTGGTAAAATATAACATTTACTCTAGCTAAGGTAATAAAATACATACATCACACTAGATGTAATTTGTAGTAGATTCATGTGCAAATCTAAATACAGTAGTTATTGTGTGTGTGTGTTGTGTGTCTCATATATCTAACTATGTCTTTATAATTCTATATAGATGGACCAGAAAGTATAGTAAAGAGTGGACAAGTTGATGTTATAACTAATTATGATGTAATTATACATCACATGCTAATAATAGCAAAACCATATCTCCATAACTCCTAATATGGTATAAAGGTTAAGGTTTACATTTATCATAAGGTGGAAGATTATATATGGATATGTTAGTTTAACTTAACAATACATCAGTTTTATTACTAGTGTTGCTGGTTATTATAACAATACTCTTGAGAATATAGTTGTCAATACTTTCAATTAGTAATATTTGTGAGCTAATAGTATTTGATAAGTGAGTCTTTTTTGTAATGATGTGTTACTTTCTTTTTTTCCTTTCTATAAATGATCTAGAACCTGTTACAGAAACAGTGTAATACTCACTGGATGTTAATACTATACAATGCACCCTCGAATAACTGAGTCTGTGTTGTCCAGTACATTATTACTGTACTGGCTATTAACCAGATTATAGTCATTGTGATATTACAGTTAATCTAACTTTAATAAAGTTACTATAAAAGCTGCTGTTTAGGTAATTTTTTATTATTTGACTTTAAGTCAGATTTGGTGTAAGTGAAATTATTACAATTATTACAAGGTACTAACAAAAGTTATGATAAGAGTGCAGTCCTTTTTATCATATTGTGATATATATGATGCTTACAGCCTTATATTAATATTATTATATTAAATATATATAATAATATGGACCACCTTATCAGATATAATAACATTGTCTATTAGGGAATGAAACACACTTATGTTAGTTATTGTTCTTTATCATAATGTTACTCATAACACCTCTGACAAGGGATAATGACTCAATGAATATGTTTAAACAAACATTCAGTTTTTTAGTGGTATACTATCAGTTATAAAATTATAACAAAATTAAGTAATCCTTAGAATTTTTGTTTTAACTATAACACTCGGTTAATTTTGGAAATAGTTTTAGCTTTAGACTTAATAATTATTTTTAGTGTCAAAATAATACTACAATTCCAGTGCTTAACGATTTAGTGTGAAATAAGTAATTATATATATTATAAAGAACAGCGTGGGTGGTCAACTATGCTTATATACGAGCCCCTCCTTCTTCTTTATGCAATACCGTGAATCGAGGTAATTCGTTTCATTTTATCGGTCCAGTCATAGTCATAGCTGAGGATAACCAGACTTGTAATTCGGCAATCTCTTTGTCTACCAGCAAGAGTTGTATATATGTGTATATCTACCACGGTCTACGATGGCTGTCAAAGCACATCAAATAGTTGTGGTTGGCTGTCCTCGTAGCGAATTAACAGGAAATATTAAAGAAAGAAAAGGAGTTGGCAAAAGTTGTTTCTGCAATCGTTTTGTTACGCCAGACACATTTTCTTTGCATGTGTGTCATGATTCTGTCCTCAGTGAAGCGGAATGGCGAGATAATAAAGTTTACAATAAAGATCACTTCCTATACTGGGGAGCTGTCACAAAGAAATTACCAGATGGTGATACAGCTAGATTCCATATTGTAGAACAAACAGAGTTTTATAATGTTGACGATGGCAATCTATTCTTCACTGATGATGACTATGTTACTAGAGCTTGTTCTACTCACTTTAGCTCAAAAAATAAAGTAGCCTATGAAGTATGCAATGGAGAAGAATATGCTGTACTTAATTGTTCACCAAAGCGTACAGGTTCAGCGTCTTCCCAAGGAACACAGTTATTGTCATGGCCAAATAGAGTGTCCAATACAAGCAAAGCTTCCCATGCAACTCAATTATTTCCAAATGTAGTGTTCAATAAATACAAAGGAGTAACAGGCTTTATTTGTTTGTTTGATCCTACCTTAGAAGGCGATGACTCTAAGCGTCAGGTTGAATTTCTTTCTAAACTCCTCAAAGAACTTGTCAAAACTAAACGCAAAGTGATACTTGCTTGTACAAAGTGTGACGAAGCCAGCTCTAATCAAGTAGAACAGGGAGTTAATTTGGCCGCTACCGCTATTTCTAAGACACCAATACATTTTGTAGAAACATCAGCATTACTTGGTCACAATATTGAAGATGCTTTTTTCAAAATTGCTAACCCTTCTAAGACAAGAGTCAAAGACTCCCCCACAGCACTTTTAGCCATGCTCTCACGTGATGACTCTGGGATTTTTGTTAGTAGTAGCGCTACTGACGGCCAAAAGCGACGTTTATCATCTTTAATAGGTTATTCGCAAAATGGCGATGTATCATTTCAGGAAGGTGACATAAGAAATGGAACTGATAATTATGTTGGTACAGAAAGACTAGTAGTTTCACCCAAAATACCTGATGATTCCTCAATTGATGATGAACAAATGAGAAACATTCAAGCTGAGTTAATTGAAGAAGCAACTATTGAACATCCTGGGTAAGTTGTATAGTTGTAATGTCATTGTAAAGACTCCATAGTTTTTGTTCAGTTTTTCTTAATGAACAAATATAAATACCATATCTGTCTATTCTCAATTATGTTAGGAAAAGATTGTAATTGAAATTTTAAGACACATCAATATTGATGACATACCAGCAGAGAAAGCAAATCTGAATTCAGAAAAATATAATTAGAAGCACATTCATAACTAACTAGTATGTAATGTTAACAGAATGATGTGATATTTAGAGTGATTTGGAAGCATAGTCAAAAAACAAAGAGACCTATTTGTAAATTCTTTCTCTTTTATGACATGCTAGTGATAAAATTTAGTGAATGACTATTTTAAAGTGATGTGTCTAATTTGGCAATTTATTCAATTCTGCTTATAATCGTTAATAATAGGAATATTTACTGGGATTCAATTTAACAAATTTATTAAATTGCCAAAATATAAGCCTTGTGTACCAAATGTATATTGTTCATCTACTGACTAAAATTAAAGTTAATATATATCTACTGCCTAAAATTAAAGTTATTTAAAAATGCGTGTCATACAAATGATTAGTTTACATATGATATATACATGCAAGCCAATTTAGAATAGATAATATATGATAAAAGCACAAATTAGCTTATATGACTGCTCTATAGTGACCTTTTTGTTTCTTGCAATATCTCAGCACTTAGCAAACTAAAGATACATTCTTAAAAGTAGTATAAAGTATAAACCAAATAATTTTAATTTGTATTTATATTATGAAAAGTAAAATTTACTCAACATGGTTGTCTCTTGATAGGAATGATTGTGTATATTTCTTTAATGATGTCACAAGTCCCCCTATCAAAACTGTGAAAAAGAAACCCTCTATAAGTGATGCACCAGCACCTAATGTTACATCATGTGGTCCTCCTTATGAAGGCTTGAGTGTGCCCAGTATTACTTTCTCAGGATTTCCACTCACTCCTTCGCCTACTGATAGCATGTCTTCTTCACCAATCAACCAGCACCATATTTCTTCTCCCTTAACAACAGCCAAGAATTTTTTGCAGGTAGAGCAAATTTCAGGTACATCTCAGCGCCCGCGTGATGACTCTGGGATCTTCACTAGTGGTTCTTTTTCAACAGATAAACCTTCAAATGGATCTAAACACACATATGATGAATCTGAAATCTTTACTAATAGAAGCACTGCTCACAAGCAACAGCTACGCTCAATGGAATACTCACAAAATGAACGTTATGATGAAACAAGGGTACCAGTCATGTCACCAAAAACGCCTTCTGATTCCTCAATGGATGAACAACAAATGAGAAACATTCAAGTTGAGTTTAATGAATCAATTAGCAGACATCCTGATATGATTCAGTAAGTCATATAGCTGTAATGTTATTGTGAAGACTACACATAATGTCGTTTATTGTTCAGTTGTTCTTTATGAACATGCAGTCAGGAATACTATATCTGACTGCTCTCAAAGTTGTTAGAAAACTTTTAATCAAAACTTGAAGACATACTGAACTTTGATGATATGCCAACAGAGAAAACTAGTCTGAATTTAGAAAAACGAAAGAAGAAACTTATTAATTAGTGATTAGCATTGTCTTGTTAGTAGCTGCATGACAGTCAACAGGATGATGTAATATTTAGAGTGATTTGAGAGCATGCCAATGTAATAGAGTAAATTTGTACATTCTTTCTTCTTTTAGATGAATTAACAAAGACAAAATCTGCTTTCAAAATGTTGATAATTGGTTTAAATTTTGTCAATTCCGGTAATATTCATTAAAAATATCACTGAAAGGACTATTTAACAGGGTTCAACTTAATAAATTTG
Organism: Xestospongia bergquistia; assembly: GCA_963965975.1. NCBI lineage: Eukaryota > Metazoa > Porifera > Demospongiae > Haplosclerida > Petrosiidae > Xestospongia > Xestospongia bergquistia. The sequence goes on along the minus strand of OZ014414.1, from coordinate 1,942,374 downwards.
TCAAATTGCGAAATTATATGTATAATAATTACACATATAATAATATCTGTTTGTGTCAAAAACATTTGCATAATATCTGTTTGGTTCTTATATTATCTCAGCAAATGATATACCTATAATGCAAGTGCAAACCTAAAAATTATATAATGATGCACTGTTTATTTTTTGTTTACATTATGAATAGTATAATTAATTCTTTTTATATATTTATACTATTTTACTATTGTCTCTTTTGATAGGAGCAGCTGTATGTATGATTTCAACAATCTTACAAGTCCTTCTACCGTATCTGTGAAAAACAAACCCTCTCTATCCATTACACAAAGGCCTTTTGTTACACCATGTGTTTCAAGTAATGAAGGCTTAAGTATTCCTACTATTACTCTCACAGCATCTCCACCCACTCCATCAACTATTAGCAACATACCTTCACCAATCGACCCAAATCATGTTTCTCCTCCTTTAGTAACAACCACAAATTTTTTACAGACAAATAAATTTTTAAATACATCTCAGCACTTACATGGTGACTCTGAGATCTCTAATAGTAGTTTGTTTTCAACAAAAAAACCTTCAAATGCATCTAATCGCACACGTGGTGATTCTGGAATCTCTACCGGTAGTACCACTACTGACTTATCGTGTTCAATTGATTTCTTACAAAATGAACACTATGATGAAAAAAATAGACCAATTGTGTCACCAAATATATGCTCTGAATCTGCAATGGATGACGAATGTAAATTAAGAGGAAGGTCAAATGCTTTCTCATATGCTAACCGTCGTGTTAGCACAAGTGAGCACATTATTATTACTATTATTGTAAATTTTTGTTTGTTAATTGGTAATGATTTCATTTGTGAACCAGACAACATACCTATATATGTATGAAATTGAAGGCATAGTTATATATGTTTCTACATGTAAAGCAGGCTGTATAATAATTTATTAAAATATCTATCAATGTCTTTTTTCATAGTGATTAAGAAGAGAGAACTGTCATTGTCTGGCGAAGAACGAGAAGAGATAGGGAAATCACCAGAGACATTGAAGCTACGCTTACAATTAAAAGAGAAAGACAAACAAATTGAGGAGTTAAAACAGAGTTTGAAAGGTAAATGGTATTAATAGATATACTTTATATGTCGTTTGTGTTTCTACCAATTGGAATTATTAATAAACTGTATATAAATAATCTGGTCACATGCAGTTTCTATGAATCTAGAAATGAGAGAAAAGAAGATTGAAGATTCTCCTACTGAAAGAAAAGGTATATGAAAGCAGTTATCACAATAATTGTGTACATGTAGTTTATTCAACTAATGTATTGGCCTTATATACTATTTTACTGCTAATGCACTATAGACAATCTCAGAGGTGTCATTCCAGCTGGAGACACTTCTTTCGACCTCAGCGGGTGTAGTCAGGATCAATTTTATAACTGGGAGAAATATGGAATATCTCTTTCTGCACCTAAAGGAATACTATCTCCATCAGATACATGTAAAGTTGCTATCACAGCTCTTGCTGGAGGTGAATTTAAATTCCCTAAAGGAAGTGAGCTTGTTAGTGCTGTTTATGCCATTTCTGTTTCAAAACCACTATTAAAACCACTCACTGTCAATATACAACATTGTGTAGCACTAGAGACCCCAGAACAATGTAACCATCTCCAGTTTGTGAGAGCACAAATCAATGAGGTGACACTTCCTTATCAGTTTGAAGCTCTTCAAGGAGGACATTTTAGCCCAGGAAATCAGTATGGCTCCATTTCTTGCATCCAATTTAGTGAGGTTGGAATTGTAATGATAGAAGTTGAAGAAGATGACAGTTCATCAGATGAGGAGGATAGCAGCTCACAGGACAATGATGACCCTTCTAGCAGTGAAGGAAGCGAAACAGATAATGATGTGGAGCCAATTAAAAGCAGTATGAAATTTTCAGAGAATGAAGGTATCAACTACCTGTATGAATGTATCATTTATTGAATATAAACAGATTCGGTAAAGCAGGGAAGTGATCCACCAAGTAAGTTGCAAAAGTAGTGAAACAAAATAATACAAGAGAACAGGAACTGAAAACTAATATATTTAGTAAAATTTGAATGTGATTAAGTCATATTTTCTGTACTAAATACTATAGAAACAAAAAACATGGAAAGTGATACCATCCAGCCAAAACGATTAGCAAATACGATTAGTGTTTCACCAAAGGGTACATTAGTATTATTACTCTTCAATTACTTTGTTATGTACATTTCAGCTGTTTTTAAATCAACTAAAAAGGCTGACATTCTTTATTTCTGTAAAGTTTACTATGAGATAAAGGCTGTGTTACAATGGCAGGTGATTTTAACAGTTGTGAGACGTCTCAATGCACTTTTACAAGTAATGTTATCATGTGTCAATACATTAAATATTTTATGTAGTAATTTTAGTACATGGAATCAAAACATCCCAGTGCTGAAGAAGGTCAGACATTAAATGATCTAAAACTATCACAAGATTGTGTTGAGTTTGACTTCAAAAAAGAAACTCCTCAAGGGTGGAAAGTCTTGCCTCAATTAAACCCTGTAAAGGTGAGAAAGTTCATTAACCATTTTTCAACTGGTAAGTTTCATGTTCAGTTATTTCTACAAATGTTTATACTGGTATGTCTATACAATTATGTCCATTTGTGTAAAAAGCGAGGAATGAAATTAACCCTCACAACCTTGACATTGGGTATGCATGTGACTTTTTGAAGTAATTAAAGTTAATTATTATTGTAGCAATAACATCAAGACAGTCTTATGATGATTTGGAGGTTGTTATTATATAGCCTCATATTATAAAATGCAAATAAATTTGTGTATTTCGTTTTGTCCTAAGAAAAAAATATATGCTATTATGTGATTGTAATTTGAAATAAGGTTTTCAACTGTTTTTGTTTTAACACAATTATTTTCTTAATTGGTTCTGTATTTAGAATATTATAGTATACTTTACTTACTGTTAGAGAGATGTTTAATATAATAATACCAATCAGCATATATTTAGCAGAAAATAAATGTTTATAAATATTAGTTATTAATTTGAAAACCTTTTTTCTTATGATTAGCTATTACGTACCTCTATTCACAAATTTGGAGCTACTGATCATCCTCAGCCTCCATCATGTTTGGTAGATGTGTTTGCAGATCAAAAACCTGATACAGAAGATGTACTATATTATCAAGTTCCAGTGTTAGGAATCGAACCACAGTATGATATATGTATTAATCGTTCTCTTAGGCCTGTAACAAACACTGTTTCACAATCTGTTAATGGTGAGAGATTTTTACATATAGATATATTAATTGGATACATATATGCATTTATACTTATCATCTTTTTGTTATAGCTAAAGGTAAAGGCATTGCTATCTCAGAAGGTGCACAGTTAACTGGTGACCAAATTAAAGAAGCTCGAAAAATCATACAGGAAATTCTTACAGAGCAGTACTCTGCTTTGGATGATTTGTTGAAAGCTTCTCTGAAACAAGTTGCTGCAAATATGTTAGCTCATGGTCTAATATCTGAACAAACCAAAGATACTCAAAATTTTAGTGACTTGATAAGAGAATTTAAGTCAGGCATGAACTTCATACGCGATGGCCAGAAGTTAGTGGAACGTTGTGAGCTATTTTTAGACAGTTTAGCTAAACAAGGAGGTCCACATAAAGATGCAGCTAGTTATATAGCTGATGAGTGGACTGCCAATATTAAAGAAAAACTGAATATAAATATAGAATTTGATTTTTAGCAATAAAATTTCACTCATATCACTTTTATATTATAATATATTTTGAATAATCTGGATAATCATTTAGTGTATTGTTTTTGTCAGCAAAATATTTTTAGTTGTTGCAGTTGTTAAACATGTGTCATATACTATTAAAATATGCTTAATAGGGATGATGATTCCTTTATGAATATATGGGTTATAAATCTTTCTAACATAATGTGGCCAGTAGTGATCCTGTTGCAACATCACTGCATGTTTCAAAGTGCTAGTAAAAACAATATTGCCTTCAGTAGTCAGAATTCAAAAATAATAATAACTGAGAATACTTTCATATCTTTACCAAGATTTTTTGATATGTCTATCAAAATATCTATGGTCTATACTACTGAAATTGTTTTATACCCTAAACATGTTTATAAACATGTTTAGAGTATAAAACAATTTCAGCCCTACAATTAACTTTTGCCAACTCAAGGGTTAATAATCATGCAACAAATTCATTCATTATATTAGTTTATTATTTTATTAGACTTTTTACTAGAAACTTTTTGATATATATATATATATATATATATATATATATATATATATATATAATTATAGTAGTATCAAAAACACTAATTTCTGTGAAATGTTATGTTTAAAGTTTAAGTGCTTAGTCTTTTCAGTGTAATTAACTGTGTTAGTTCATTCATTAATTTTGATATAATAACATGAATTATGTAGAAATAAAGACACTCAATTGATACAGCTAGGAGCAAGACAAATAGACTAAAGTAAAGTAAAGTAAGTAAGGTGCTAGAACACAGCAAGAATGCATTCACTCCAAGGTTACTTACGTTTAAACATCATAGCTCTGACAGTTTACTACACAACTGGTAAGTGCCAGTCAGCATATTGTTTAATGATGCATTATGAGTTATTCAATGTCAGCAGTATTCATGTTATACTATTCTAGTCCACAAAACAGATCAATTTACTTTGCAACATTAATACTGCTGACATTGAATAACTGATAATGCATCATTAAACAATATGCTAAGTGGCACTTAGCAGTTGTGTAGTTTAAGTAGCACTTAGCAGTTGTGTAGTTTATTATGCACCTCTTTACCATGGATGATGTCAGTTGTCCAACATCACTGGGTGTGTCAAGGTGCCATGTAAAAATATGGCTGCAATAAAAAAAGGGCATATTGGAAGAGTAATATACAATTAGGAAATTATGTAAGACTGTGAACAATAAACTGGACTGGACTGGTTTAATAATGTTAATAAAAAAATAACAAGCAAACAGTTTAAAATGTCTGTTGCACATGTGTTCAACACATTAGTGGTGTTCATTTGCAATTAATGAATCCCCTAAATCTAAAGTTGTTCTTGTTTACTAGCACATAAACCTTATTAGCACTGCTTAAAGGTAGTAGTATACTGTACTATATTATTATGTACGAATTTTTGCATTATTTGTTAATGTAACTTACACATAAAGGAGTGAATCACTGTATACTGATGCTGGAGGCATATTGTCAAAATCATATAAATAATTATTATAAATTTGACACTGAATGTGGTCTATTGATAATGATTGGTTAACTATATTATAAGGCAAAGCACTAATAACATTAGTGTTATAAGACTCTGACTATGATTAATGTCAATTGTACTCTGTTAAAATGGCTGAGGAACCAAGTCTGGTCAGCTGAGACTACAATATTTATTAGTTTACAAAAAAATGCACGAAGAACACACTTGATTTTTTTCATTTTGATATTTTTACCATAGGCCATATTTATACGTACAGGGCTCATTGCTAAAAAAAATAATCCTCAACTCTGTTACTTATTGAAACAAGTTGAGATAATACATAATTGTCAAAATGATTCTGCTATTATAAATCCTATGTGCAGTTAAAATATGAATGACAAACTTGAACAGGTCATCTTTTTAGGAAAGGAAGTGATCTCTTTATTATATGTCCTAGTTCTATTAACAAATGAATTATAATTAATAATTGATTGAATATTAATAAGCAGAGTCAGTCATTAGTATACACTAAGATCAGTTATTTCCATGAGAAATCTGAGTCTACAAAGATATCGACCAGTTGAAAATAGATAATAACCAATATTATTTTCGAATGTGAACCATTTTCCTGACGTATCCATTGGCATTATTTTTTATATATCCGTAAGTGACAGCAATTTCTTTACATAGAATTTATCTGATTGTAACTGAGGACTATAATACTTAAATGCAAGCATGTTTAGGGTATTAAAGTATTCAATGGTCCTAGGGATACCTTAATATTATACACAGTTTAGTTTTTAAAAGACGTCATTTTATTGTATGCAAGTTGATAAATTGCCTATCATAATTGTTCTTTATATATATATTTAGTACCTCTATATGATTGTAAAACATTTTCTCGTCTTTAGCAGGAATCAATGTTCTCTTTATCTCTTTTTTTCAAATCTTATGTACTGAATATGTTTACTTTAGTAATCATAATCCTCAGCAATAATTCTTATTTTTGATTTGCCCCCAGATAACTAACGCATATAATATGGAACAAATATTTCTTGAAAGAAGATCATTCAAATATATTTTTACTGGTTTCTTATTGATTTATTTTCTCTTTTTGTTTATCCATATCAAAGTTATATCCTCTGGTAAGTATATGTGTGCTATAACTCATATAGTAATAATGTCAATCAAGTAAACATAATATCGTTTTGATTATAGTGCATCGTCCTATGAACTAATTGTTTACCAAATGAAAGTCTTTGTATTTCTCTAAATAAAATCATTATTAGTTCCATTATTTCATAAACAGTTTGCAATCTGTGTAACTATATAACCATAATAATAACCATTTATAAAGATCGAATCAATAAATCTCTTTTTGCAATGAATAGCAACTTTTATATCAGATGTTATCTCAAGCATAAAGGAAGTGATATAACTCAGAATGATGTTATACTTGTAAGGAATGTTGATATGAAGAACAGTGTTATGGAAGAAATGGAATGTAGTAATGTGACATGTTTTATGAATGCTGTGCAATAGATAGATTAGATTAATATTGTAAATAAATATATCTTATCCAATTATAATATAGTTTTAGGAATTAATTTGTAAATTTTAACCGAGAAGAATTATTATTGTATGTTTTTCAATTGGCATTAATTCTGACATTTGTTTATAGTCATCATCCAATATATAGTCATTTGATGATTTGTAGGTTTGCTTTGAGATTATTTGTTAATGAATTGCACTTTCAATATTTACTATAACAATATTTGTAATGGGGTTGCAAGTTGTATTTTGTGCAAATGCGTCATGAGAATAGCATCAGCTTAGTTATATAAAGACTAATAATTATTAATGCAAGCTTCCATCTCATCATTGAGAATACTTTATATTAAGAGCATGTTGTCTACTTACATACTGTATTTGCTAGCGATAAAAGTAGAATGGTATATTACCAATGTTTCATCTGTAACAATGAATCTCATGTTTACAATCTATTTTGAGGACTGTTATATTCAATATATATATAAATATTTTATATAAATTACATAATATCCAATGGGTCATTTATTTAATGTATTATTTAGTGTCATTTATATCAACTAAACTGAAATATTGCTCATAAATGTATTTACACAACATAAGTTATAATACTTTAATAATATTTTCTGCAATAATTGGCATAAGAAAATAGAACTACGGAAGCCTCAGATGGATATTCCAATTCCTATTTCCATTTTCAATATAACGAGGTTATATGGAGTTTTAATGTCCGTCCTTGGCTTCTCATATTTATTTTTTTTCGATCTCTCTCTATTATTTCAGCCACAGTCAGCCTACTTGTTACAAAACCTTATATCAATGTTGAATATATGGGATGTAATCCGTCTGACACTACAAATTGCTACCTTATTAATTTCAAATTTAATAATTCCATTGTCAGTACAAGTGGTGGAAAATATCAAATAACAAATACCTCCTTTCCAGTCATTTTGAGAGTCCTCAATGTAGGCCCAAGTGACGCCGGAACATATAAGTGTACATTTAAGTGCTCAGGTGTTGACGTTAGCTCCAGTGCTGTCTATCTCCCTTTTGCCTGTAAGTCAATTTAACAAACCCCATTGGGACAGTCATGGGTTAGCATTTCTTTATATTGTCCCCCTCCCCCAAAGTCCATTGGGCCAGATACAAAGTTCAGATTTTGTAGTGTCATGTACATGTACATATAATTATATCATACCATTAACAACCTCTAGACTCAATACCTACCAATGGATGTATATGTACATGGTGTCTTTCTAAGTTTTTAAGTTAACACATGTTTCCTTTTCATTTACTATAGATCCTGTATCATTTAGTACTCCTAACAATGTGATTTATTATGAATATGTTGATCATGATGTGACTCTGATTTGTAATGTCATCAACTATGTTGAACTTCAGTGGCTGCTCACAGATAACACTGTCATTAGTTCCAATAGTAAATATCAATATCAGGTTAGACACAAAGATATTAAGGATTGTCCTATTTTTTATTAACATCAATTTCCACTTGATATTTGGCAATGTTGTGTTTGACAGTGTTACTATTAGTAATATTACTTTCAGCAGTGTTAATTTTTAATAGTATTAAATTTAATGAACATGATCACACTTAACAATTTTATTTTGTTAGGGTACTAATCTGATGATATCTTCTCTACAACTATCAGATCAACGCACTTACAGATGTGTTGTTGAGGATCCATTATACTTTAGTTTTGAGATTAATGCTATCCTTAAAGTTTATAGTAAGTGTTCTTTATATACAATTACATTTATTTTACAGTGTGTATACACTGTCTGCAAAGTTTACCTCTTCATATTAACATCACAGTATTATAACATTATGGATATATTTTTCTTTGTGACATTGCTTGGAAAAGAACATATACAATTGTTTGATACTTAATATAATTGCATAGTTGTTTATAAATGGCACAGGAACCCAAAGAATGTAAACACATTTAAAATTAAGATCAAGCCTACAATTAACATATTTTAGTGAAATAATGTATATCTACATTGAATTGTTAATTGTAGTTAACTTATTACTTATTTTTTCTCAACAGTGAAACCAGTAATACAAGGTGTAGATTATAATTTCGTATTACTTAACGAGAGCAACAGTTCTTCCATGACTTGTACTACAATTGGATCACCACGTCCTGCCATTGCTTGGTATATGACTGGTAAGAACGAGACCTTGGGTATTGGCGGAAGGATCCAGAAGACAGATGGTAAATTACATGTAGTATACCTTATTCTTGCACTTATTGAAATTTAACATGGAAAAATGTATATACTTGAGTTCATTTATATTTGCATGACAAAAGATATATTTATTTCTATAACAATTCTAGGATGAATGTCAGTTCACGTTGTAATAAGCATACTTTTTTTCTCTTATTAGTTGTAGTGAACCAGTACACACTGCGTAGTATCTTAACAATTAATCCTCTACAATTAAGTGATAATGGAACCTATCAATGTATAGCTTCTAATGTCAATGCAACGACATTTTCAGTGTATCATCTCAACTTTTATGGTATGTATTTTTCTTCTCGTATCATTTGCTGATGTTATTGTTTTCTTTCTATTTTTGCTCCTTCCTCTTATCTCCTATACCTTTACTCTATATATTTATCCTTATCTTATAAAAATTTGAACATAAATTTAACATTACTAGCAAATACGTTTACATACCATGCATACTTTGAATGCATGTCTGTCTAAAGTACTTGCACTCATATTTTGCTCAATGTACACATGTGTCTCTTTGATAAATTATGATCATTTGTGGCTATATATCTTTTGGGAAAGATTACACAGATAGAAGGACGAATGGAATGAAATATTGCTCAAGTGACCATTTATGAACATTAAAAATTATTTATGACAGTTCTTTATGTTAAATTTTTACACATACAATATACATATGTATTACATTTGAAAATAATTTAGTTCTTATAAAACTGAATTTATGTATTGTACTGACTGCCTAATTATCATGTATTATGTAGTATGTTTTATATTTAAATGCATATGTACTTATTTATTCTCTCTCTCTCTCTCGATTATTTTCAGCCTCAGTCAACCTACTTGTTACAAAACCTTATATCAATATTGAATATCTGAGATGTAATCCTTCTGATACTACACATTGTTACCTTGTTAATTTTAAATTCAATAATTCCATTATCAACACAAGCAGTGAAAAATATGAACTGACAAACACAACATTTCCAGTTATCCTGAGAGTCCTCAATATAGGCCCAAGTGATGCTGGAATATATCAGTGTACATTTAAGTGTTCAGGAATTGACATTACCTCCAGTGGTGTCTATCTCCCCTTTGTCTGTAAGTCAATGTACCAAACTGCATAGGGAAAATCAAGGGTTAACTTTATATTGTCTCCCATCCCTAAGTCCACTGTACCAAGTGTAATGCCAGTCAGAAGTTCAGAATGTGTTTTCTAATATCCATATACACTTGCAAAGTACAGTTAGAAACCTCTAGATTCAATGCTTACCTACATAACATGATCTACATGTGTATGTATACAGTTACTTCTTATTATGCTTTAAGCTGACATATGTTTTCTTTTTATTTATTGTAGATTCTGTAATATTTAGTACTCCTAACAATGTCATTTATCATAAATATGTTGGCAACAATGTGACACTGTTCTGTAATGTCATCAATTATATGGAATTTCATTGGCAGCTCTCAGATAACACTGTCCCTATCCTTGGTACTAAATATCAATATCTGGTTAGTGAACTTAGTTAAATATGAATATGAATAATTATGATCAACTTTATTTTTAGGGCACAAATCTGACAATATCTTCTATTCAATTATCTGATGAGGATACTTATAGATGTGTTGTTAAGGATTTCCTAAATTTTACCTTTGAGATTAATGCTATTCTTAAAGTTTATAGTAATTAGTCATTCATTGATATATATATTTATTTACTCATGCTAAGACCATAATACAATGTACCTATGTGGTTAAGTGGTAACACTATATGGTAAATAGAGTTGTGCGTTTTGCAATTCATAAGTATATTATTTTAATTTATAGTCACATATTTTGAAAAAGGGCCAAAAACCTATTAAAAATTTAGATCAAACTTACAATTAACAGATTGTAGTGAAATGTTGTACATGTACATTTAATTCTTCCTGTTATTGTATTTAATGTTTTATTTTTCTTAACAGTGAAACCAGTAATACAAGTGGCAAATAACACTAATGTACTAGTTTACGAGGGTAACAGTACCTCTTTTACATGTACTGCAACTGGATCACCACGTCCTGTCATTATATGGTCCAGGATTGGTAACAAGGGGATTTTGGGCATCAGCAGAAGGATTGAAAAGAGAAATGGTATATAGAGTTTATGCCAGCACATACATATACACGTAATTTATCCTGCTATATATCTTTCTAGTACCCATATCAAAACTGTCACTAGTACAAACATATACACTTGTACTTGCATTAATGTACATGTATAGATGACTAGAACATGTTTTCATGATTCCATTCAAGAAAAAAAAAAGTCTTATTTTATGTTATAATATACATACTTTTTCTGTGTAGTTGTGGTGAATCATTACACCCTTCGTAGTACTTTAACTATTAATTATGTACAATTAAGTGATAAAGGAATCTATCAATGTATAGCTTCTACTGTGAATGCAACAACATTTTCAACATTAAATGTCACTGTTTATGGTATGTATTTTGATTCTCCAATCATGTGTTAATGTTAAATTGCATAGCTCCTGTTATTTTTCCTGCTACTTCTACAATTACTACATTTTCTACAAACAGATATGGTACAGGTAAGATTACTGTAACAACTGGAATGATCATTATCCAATCAAGTAAGTGTTTCTTATAATTATGTTTAAATGTCTGTTACCACAGTAGTATCAACCACACCAATTACAACAAGTACCCCTACAATTAGTCATAATGGTATGTTACTTCTTCTTGTTCACAATGTATAATTTTATTATCTAGTATTAAGTGTTGGAGTTATTGCTAGTATTACAATTGGTGTTATTATATTATTAACACTAATAATTGTTATCATAATTGTTATAGTGATCAGTATATATAAAGGTCAGACAATATGTACTACATAATATAAATATTATTGTGTGTGTGTTCTACTAGTGTCCAGTACTAAACAAAGTAGAGGTGAAACTAGTCCAGTTATAAAAGAGTTCTTCTCAGTAAAAAATGAAGCCTATGGTGTAAGTAAAAGACCAGATTATCACTCATCAATTGATGTAACAGAGAATATAGCATATAGTACAGTGGAACAACAATAACCATCACTCATAATTCCTCCAGTTTATGAGACAATAAATGTAGATATTAATAAAACTACTAATGTTTATGATAAAATTATTTACTAAGTATAATTTTTTAAAATAACTGTGGCAGGTTTATACAGGAAAATGGAGTGTCTACATTTATATAGCATAGCTGTTGTGTGTTGAGTCTTAGATATTTGTAATGGATTGTCTTCATATCCTGTCTTACCTGATGGCTATTGTTTTCTGTATTAAATGCTATAGAGAGTTCTGTGAAGATTATGCATGGTATTCTGTGATATGACCTTCAATAGAAGTCAGACTTAGTGGATTTCACTAAATATGAAGAAAGTCAAATACTATTACCATTTAATACAATAGATACAGGGACAAATGCTTATAATCAAAACTTCACTGTCACATATGTGAAGTGTTTGAGTACAACAATACAATTTAAAATCATGATCATAATATGATGTCCATATATTATGTATATTTCAATATATCTACACAGGACCTTCTTTTCTCCATTAAGTGTCTATCCCTTTGTCAGGGGTAGAAAACATTTTCTTATCTTCTAATATAGTCAAAGAATTATCTGTTCATTATAATACATCAGTAGATGGATGGATTACAATACATAATGTTACCAGTAAAGATAATGGTACATATATATGTAGCATGAAGAGACTACAAACAAATGCACTAAAAACACAAACAAATGCACTAAAAACACACTGGATTTCTTTCATTTTTAAATGTTGACTATAGTCCATAACTATACTGACAAGGCTCATTACTGAAAATTTAAATAATCATCAACTCTGTTATTTATTGAAAGAAGTGAAGTTATACATAATTGTCAAAATTATTCTGCTATCCTATCGAATATGAATGTCTAACTTGGAACAGGTCATCATTTTAGGAAAGGAAGTGATCTATTTATTATGTCCTATTCTATTGACAAATGAATAATAATTAATTATAACTGAATATTAATAAGCAGAAGTCAGTTATTAAAAACTTAGTATACACTAAGATCAGTTATTTCCATGACGAATCTGACTCTACAAAGATATTGATCAGTTGAAAAGAGATAATAACTAATTTAATTTTCGAATGTGAACCATTTTCCTGACGTTTTCATTGCTTCCTTTTTATATATATATATCCGTAAGTGACAGCAATTTCTTTACATAGAATTTATCCGATTGTAACTGAAGACTATAATACTGAAATGCAAGCATGTTTAAGGTATTAAAGTGTTCTGTATATAACCCTCAATGATCCTAGTGATACCTTAATATTATACACAGTTTTAGTCTTTAAATGACATAATTTTATTGTATACAAGTCGGTAAGTTGCCTATCATAATTGTTCTTTTTATATATATATATATATTTAGTACCTCTATATGATTGTATAACATTTTCTCGTCTTTAGCAGGAATCAATGTTCTCTTTATCTCTTTTTTTCAAATCTTATGTACTGAATATGTTTACTTTAGTAATCATAATCCTCAGCAATATTTCTTATTTTTGTCTTTGCCCCCAGATAACTAACAGTATATAATATGGAACAAATATTTCTTGAAAGAAGATCATTCAAATATATTTTTACTGGTTTCTTATCGATTTATTTTCTCTTTTTGTTTATCCATATTAAAGTTATATCCTCTGGTAAGTATATGTGTGCTATAACTCATATAGTAATAATGTCAATCAAGTAAACATAATATCGTTTTGATTATAGTGCATTGTCCTATGAACTAATTGTTTACCAAATGAAAATCTTTGTATTTCTCTAAATAAAATCATTATTAGTTCCATTATTTCATAAACAGTTTGCAATCTGTGTAACTATATAACCATAATAATAACCATTTATAAAGATTGAATCAATAAATCTCTTTTTGCAATGAATAGCAACTTTTATATCAGATGTAATCTCAAGCATAAAGGAAGTGATATAACTCAGAGTGATGTTATACTTGTAAGGAATGTTGATATGAAGAACAGTGTTATGGAAGAAATGGAATGTAGTAATGTGACATGTTTTATGAATGCTGTGCAATAGATAGATTAGGGATTCATCTAGACCAAGTTGATCTGATTCTAGTAATAAGTTACTAAATTCTTTACAAAAACTATTGTGCCTACACTATGTATATATAGAAATTAATTAATTAATAATTAATAATTAGGAATTAATTTGTAAATTTTAACCGAGAAGAATTATTATTGTATGTTTTTCAATTGGCATTAATTCTGACATTTGTTAGTTTATAGTCATCATCCAATATATAGTCACTTGATGATTTATAGGTTTGCTTTGAGATTATTTGTTAATGATTGCACTTTCAATATTTACTATAACAATATTTGTAATGGGGTTGCAAGTTGTATTTTGTGCAAATGCGTCATGAGAATAGCACCAGCTTTGTAAACTGTCTATACTCTCTTGTTTATGTGTCCTCAATGCAGAAATTTTCCAAAAAATAAATAATACACTAAACTAAAGAATTAAATTATGTCTGGAACAACTGTTAGAATATGTAGTTGTTAATGACTTCAATTGTCAAAATGGCACTAAGTAGAAAGACTTATACCCATAATGTAGTTATATAAAGACTAATAATTATTAATGCAAGCTTCCATGTCATCATTGAGAATACTTTATATTAAGAGCATGTTGTCTACTTACATACTGTATTTGCTAGCAATCAAAGTAGAATGGTATATTACCAATGTTTCATCTTTAACAATGAATCTCATGTTTACAATCTATTTTAAGGACTGTTATATTTAATATATATATAAATATTTTATTTAAATTACATAATATCCAATGGTTCATTTATTTAATGTATTATTTAGTATCATTTATATCAACTAAACTGAAATATTGCTCATAAATGTACTTACACAACATAAGTTATAATATTTTATTGTATAATGATATTTTCTGCAATAATTGGCATAAGAAAATAGAACTATGGAAGCCTCAGAATGATATTCCAATTCTTATTTCCATTTTCATATAACTTATTACTTATTTTTTCTCAACAGTGAAACAGTGAAACCAGTAATACAAGGTGTAGATTATAATTTCGTATTACTTAACGAGAGCAACAGTTATTCCATGACTTGTACTACAATTGGATCACCACGTCCTGCCATTGCTTGGTATAGGACTGGTAAGAACGAGACCTTGGGTATTGGCGGAAGGATCCAGAAGACAGATGGTAGATTACATGTAGTATACCTTATTCTTGCACTTATTGAAATTTAACACAGACAAATGTATATAGTTGAGTTCATGTATATTTGCATGACGAACATATCATTATTTCTATAACAATTCTAGGAATGAATGTCAGTTCATGTTATAATAAGCATACTTTTTCTCTTATTAGTTGTAGTGAACCAGTACACACTGCGTAGTATCTTAAAAATCAATTCTTTACAACTAAGTGATAATGGAACCTATCAATGTATAGCTTCTAATGTCAATGCAACGACATTTTCAGTGTATCATCTCAACTTTTATGGTATGCATTTTTCATTCTCGTATCATTTGCTGATGTTATTGTTTTCTTTCTATTTTTGCTCCTTCCTCTTATTTCCTATACCTTTACTTTATATATTTATCCTTATCCTATAAAATTTGAATATTAATTTAACATTACTAGAAAATACATGTACATAGCACACACAATTTGAATGTGTGTCTAAGGTACTCGTACTCATATTTTGCATGCAGTATGCTCAATGTACACATGTGTCTCTTTGATAAATTGTGATCATTTGTGGCTATGTATTTTTTGGGATATAGAAGGATGAATGGAATGAAATATTGCTCAAGTGGCCATTTATGAACATTAAAAATTATTTATGACAGTTCTTTATGTTAAATTTTTGCATATACAATATACATATGTATTTACATGTGTAAATAATTTAGTTCTTATAAAACTGAATTTATGTATTGTACTGACTGCCTAATTATCATGTATTATGTAGTATGTTTTATATTTTAATGCATTTGTACTTATTTATTCTCTCTCTCTCTCTCGATTATTTTCAGCCTCAGTCAACCTACTTGTTACAAAACCTTATATCAATATTGAATATCTGAGATGTAATCCTTCTGATACTACACATTGTTACCTTGTTAATTTTAAATTCAATAATTCCATTATCAACACAAGCAGTGAAAAATATGAACTGACAAACACAACATTTCCAGTTATCCTGAGAGTCCTCAATATAGGCCCAAGTGATGCTGGAATATATCAGTGTACATTTAAGTGTTCAGGAATTGACATTACCTCCAGTGGTGTCTATCTCCCCTTTGTCTGTAAGTCAATGTACCAAACTGCATAGGGAAAATCAAGGGTTAACTTTATATTGTCTCCCATCCCTAAGTCCACTGTACCAAGTGTAATGCCAGTCAGAAGTTCAGAATGTGTTTTCTAATATCCATATACACTTGCAAAGTACAGTTAGAAACCTCTAGATTCAATGCTTACCTACATAACATGATCTACATGTGTATGTATACAGTTACTTCTTATTATGCTTTAAGCTGACATATGTTTTCTTTTTATTTATTGTAGATTCTGTAATATTTAGTACTCCTAACAATGTCATTTATCATAAATATGTTGGCAACAATGTGACACTGTTCTGTAATGTCATCAATTATATGGAATTTCATTGGCAGCTCTCAGATAACACTGTCCCTATCCTTGGTACTAAATATCAATATCTGGTTAGTGAACTTAGTTAAATATGAATATGAATAATTATGATCAACTTTATTTTTAGGGCACAAATCTGACAATATCTTCTATTCAATTATCTGATGAGGATACTTATAGATGTGTTGTTAAGGATTTCCTAAATTTTACCTTTGAGATTAATGCTATTCTTAAAGTTTATAGTAATTAGTCATTCATTGATATATATATATATATATATATATATATATATATATATATATATGTATGTATGTATGTATGTATGTATGTATGTATATATATGTACAAAAATTTTTAAAATTATACAGTGCCTGCCAATATTTATCTACTCATGGTAAGATCACAATACAATGTACCCATGTGGTTAAGTGGTAACACTATATGATAAATAGAGTTGTGTGTTTTACAATTAATACAAATATTATTTTAATTTATAGTCACATATTTTTACCTAAAACCTATTAATAATTAAGATGAAAATTACAATTAACAGATTTTAGTGAAATGTTGTACATGTACATTTACTTCTTCCTGTTAATGTATTTAACGTTTTATTTTTCTTAACAGTGAAACCAGTAATACAAGTGGCAAATAACACTAATGTACTAGTTTACGAGGGTAACAGTACCTCTTTTACATGTACTGCAACTGGATCACCACGTCCTGTCATTGATTGGTCCAGGATTGGTAACAAGGAAATTTTGGGCATCAGCAGAAGGATTGAAAAGAGAAATGGTATATAGAGTTTATGCCAGCACATACATATACACGTAATTTATCCTGCTATATATCTTTCTAGTACCCATATCAAAACTGTCACTAGTACAAACATATACACTTGTACTTGCATTAATGTACATGTATAGATGACTAGAACATGTTTTCATGATTCCATTCAAGAAAAAAAGTCTTATTTCATGTTATAATATACATACTTTTTCTGTGTAGTTGTGGTGAATCAGTACACCCTTCGTAGTACTTTAACTATTAATTATGTACAATTAAGTGATAAAGGAATCTATCAATGTATAGCTTCTACTGTGAATGCAACAACATTTTCAACATTAAATGTCACTGTTTATGGTATGTATTTTGATTCTCCAACCATGTGTTAATGTTAAATTGTATAGCTCCTGTTATTTTTCCTGCTATTTCCACAATTACTCCATTATCCTCACCTACGTCAGGGCATTTGTCAATTATGACCTATATTCTGTCATCTTCACCAACATCAACTCTACAACATTTTGTATTATCCTCATCTACATCTCCACAATCATCAAGTTTGGGACCTTATTTAATTGTAATTATTGTAGTTGTATCAATTATCATATGTATTTTTTTATTATTTGATATTGTTGTTGTGTTGTATATACTTATGAATATTATTACCCTGTGTAGACTTCCTTCCCATAAGTGATCTATGCAACATACTTCATAAAATTGTTCATATTGTGTTATTATTTGGATCTTTGGAGTCTTTTGAGTTTTGTGCTATATTGTATGCGAATGTGTTTATACTCAAATAAAGTTATTAAGTATAATTGAGTCAATACATCACATAATTGGTGACGAGGGTAAAGTACTAAAGGTCTGAAGAGGGATCTATAATTAGAGGTCATGAAACCACAAGAGCACGAAGCATCTTCTAGAGAAGTCAATGACGAAAGGTCAAGAAGACACAAGACCACGAGGAAAAAAAGAAGTCAAAATGGCTAAACGTGGCAGTGTGTGAGAATTCTTTCCAGAGAGAGAACAATGGGATACGTACTTAGAGCGACTTCAGAACATTCTTCTCAGCGATTGTGGAGTTACCAATTATTATTAGTCAACAAAATATTGCACAAATTGGTCATATTAGGGAACTAAAACCAGCAACAGTTAAACTTACATCATACTCAGGTCACAAAATTAAAGTACTCGGAACGGTGGATGTAGAAGTGAGTTACAAAGGAGTAAAGAAAGTTTTACCATTATTGATTGTTGAAGGCACTGGTCTAAGTCTTCTTGGTTGCAACTGGCTTATGCATTTTCAGTTGAATTGCCAGAATACAGGACAAGTACAACAGAAAGGAGACTTAGAGTTGGTTTTGGACAAGTATAATCTAGTGTTTGCGAAAGGTCTAGGGAAGTTAAAAGGAACAACAGCAAAAATTCAGATTGATCCCTAAACTAAACCTGTTTATTGTAAAGCCCGTCCTGTTCTAACGTGATCAGACCCAAAGTTGAAGCAGAGTTAGAGACTACAACGTGAGGTAATAATAGAGAGAGTACAGTTCTCAGAGTGGGCCTCGTTCCGGTTATGAAACCAGACAACTCAATACGTATCTGTGGAGATTACAAAACCACTATTAATAAAGCATCTAAGCTCGATATCTACTCGTTACCTAAAGTTGATGATCTCTTCTCTTCACAAACATGGATCTGTCGCACGCATATCAACAAGTAGAACTTGATCTACATTCTCAGTTATACACTACCATAAATACACATAAAAGGTTATACGCATACAGATGACTACCATTTGGAATAAACTCACCACCATTAATATTTCAGTGCCTGATGGAGAATCTCCACGGACTACCACAGGTCAGTGTGTATATTGATGATATACTAATCACAGGCCATTCTGAATCTGAGCATGTAGCCAATGTAGAGAAGGTGTTAAAAAGATTCTCACTAGCTGGAATGAAACTTAGATGACAAAAATGTATATTCATGGCACCAGAAGTGCAATATCTGGGCCACAAGATCACTAAAAATGGAATTGAGCCTATCGAAGTGAAAGTAGAAGCCATTGTACAGTCACCCTGTCACACCAATGTATCAGAGCTTAAAAGCATTTTTAGGCTTGATTAATTACTATGGTAAGAGCTACTGTGGATGCTACTCCGGCATCACTACCAATTCCAGGACAAAGAAGATTAACTAGAATCCGAAACCTCCTGACCGATATTTTTAATGTTAAGGTGGGAGGAATGTATCGTACTATTATTTGATATTGTTATTGTGTTGTATATTCTAAAGAATATCATACCCTGTTTAGACTTTTTGTTCCATAATCCCATAAGTGATCTATGTAACATACTTTATAAAATGTCCAACATCACTGGGTGTGTCAAAGTGGCTGGAAAAAGAAAAGGTATATTGGAAGAAAAATCTATAATCAATATTCATTTTAATTTGTAATATTAAACATTCTGGTCTGCAGCTCAGTCCACTCCACTCCTCTAGTACAGTGATTGTTGACAGACTGCATGATATAAGTTAAATTATAAGTATTTGTTGCTAATGGATTTTTCATAGTTACTGAAGTGTTATTGTGAGTATCTATAGATAAATAACAAAAAAGCTTGACAGATTCACTTTATAGCTAATAAAGAAAGACAAGCAGATTGCTTGAAGCATAAAAAGTAACTGATATATTTATAAATATTTCTTACTTTCATTATATGAAGTTTTATGTATACTATATCTCAATATATCTGTTTAATGTTTCTACATAGAAATAAGACAGCTTATATAAAACTATTATTATATTGTATGTATTATTGCATTATATGTTAATGTAACTTATGCATGAAGGAGCAAATCACAGTATGCTAATGTGGTGTAGTGCTAAATTATACAGTTATGATGTGGTATATATATATATATATATATATATATATATATATATATATATATATATATAATTGTACTCTGCAGTAGATAATCTATACCAGTCAATTTTATGATATATATATATATATATATATATATAATTGTACTCTGCAGTAGATAATCTATACCAGTCAATTTTATGATATATATATATATATATATATCATAAAATTGACGGTATAGATTATCTACAACAGAGTAAAATTAGTAATATTGATGTCTATTACCATTTGCATATGGAGGCAAAATGTCAAAATGATAAGAATATTGTAAAATAACACTGGATTTGGTCTATTGATATGATTGGTTAATTATATTGTAGGGCAAACACTAATAACTGTTATTAGTGCTTGCCCTACAATTTCTGAAGAGCTTGAAGGCACATATCTACAATGAAATAACTATCTTCTATGGTAGTTTCTTTTTTTGTAAATGTATCACTTTATGGTTCACTGAGCAAATTAAATAATCATTATGTGCATTTGTGCAATTCACACATTTCACAGAATAACAATGAATTATACCAGAAATTTTTATTTGGGGGCCCAGGCTCCACATGGAAGATTATTGGGGGGCCACTGGCCTCCCTGCCCCCCCCCCTGTTCCTACTCCTATGTAACATTTATGTTATCAGACTTTGACTAAGAGTAATGTCAATTGTACTCAGTTAAAATGGTTGACGAACCAAGTCTGGTCAGCTGAGACTACAATTTATTTCACAAACAAATGCACTAAAAACACACTGGATTTCTTTCATTTTGATATATTGACTATAGCCCATAACTACACTGACAAGGCTCATTACTGAAAATTTTAAATAATCATCAACACTGTTAATTACTGAAAGAAGTTGAAGTGATATATAATTGTCAAAATGATTCTGCTATCCTATCAAATATGAATGTCTAACTTGGAACAGGTCATCATTTTAGGAAAGGAAGGGATCTATTTATTATGTCCTATTCTATTGACAAATGAATAATAATTAATTACAACTGAATATTAATAAGCAGAAGTCAGTCATCTAAACTTAGTATACACTAAGATCAGTTATTTCCATGACAAATCTGACTCTACAAAGATATTGATCAGTTTAAATGAGATAATAACCAATTTAATTTTCGAATGTGAACCATTTTCCTGACGTTTCCATTGCTTCCTTTTTTATAAATATATCAGTAAGTGACAGCAATTTCTTTACATAGAATTTATCTGATTGTAACTGAGGACTATAATACTGAAATGCAAGCATGTTTAAGGTATTAAAATGTTCTGTATATAATCCTCAATGAACCTAGTGATACCTTAATATTATTATACACAGTTTTAGTCTTGAAATGACATCATTTTATTGTATACAAGTTTGCAAGTTGCCTATCATAATTGTTTATATATATATATATATATATATATATATATATATATATATTTATGATTGTATAGCATCTTTAGCAGGAATCAATGTTCTCTTTATCTCGTTTTTCAAATCTTATGTACTGAATATGTTTACTTAAATAATCATAATCCTTAGCAATAATTCTTATTTTTGTCTTTGCCCCCAGATAACTAACAGCATATAATATGGAACAAATTTTTCTTGAAAGAAGATCATTCAAATGTATTTTTACTGGTTTCTTATTGATTTATTTTCTCTTTTTGTTTATCCATATCAAAGTTATATCCTCTGGTAAGTATATGTGTGCTATAACTCATATAGTAATAATGTCAATCAAGTAAACATAATATCGTTTTGATTATAGTGCATCGTCCTATGAACTAATTGTTTACCAAATGAAAATCTTTGTATTTCTCTAGATAAAATCATTATTAGTTCTAATATTTCATAAACAGTTTGCATCATGCAATCTGTATAACTATATAACCACAATAATGACCATTATGAAAATTGAATCAATGAATCTCTTTTTGCAATGAATAGCAATTTTTATATCAGATGTTATCTCAAGCATAAAGGAAGTTATATATCTTAGAATGATGTTATACTTGTAAGGAATGTTGGTATGAAGAACAGTGTTATGGAAGAAATGGAATGTAGTAATGTGACATGTTTTATGAATGCTGTGCAATAGATAGATTAGGGATTCATCTAGACGAGTTGATCTGATTCTAGTACTAGGTTACTAAATTCTTTATAAAAACTATTGTGGCTATACTATATATATATATATATATATATATATATATATTATTATAATTAATTATATATATATATATAGTTTAATTAAAAAATTGTTTGATTAAGAGTAATGTTAATTGTACTGGTTAAAATGGCTGGAAAACCAAGTCTGATCATCTCCCACAATTTTTTAAACAAATGTACTAATTACATACTTGATTTTTTCTACTTGTTTAATGTTGTAAATAAATATATGTTATCCAATTATAATATAGTTTTAGGAATTAACTTGTAAATTTTAATCGAGAAGAATTATTATTGTATGTTTTTCAATTGGCATTAATTCTGACATTTGTTAGTTTATAGTCATCATTATCCAATATATAGTCATTTGATGATTTGTAGGTTTGCTTTGAGATTATTTGTTAATGAATTGCACTTTCAATATTTACTATAACAATATTTGTAATGGGGTTGCAAGTTGTATTTTGTGCAAATGCGTCATGAGAATAGCATCAGCTTTGTAAACTATCTATACACTCTTGTTTATGTGCCCTCAATGCATAGATTTTCAGATAAATAAATAATACACTAAACTAAAGATTTAAATTATATCTGGAACAACTGTCAGAATATGTAGTTGTTAATGACTTCAATTGTCAAAATTGTGCTATGTAGAAAGACTTATACCCATAATGTAATTATATAAAGGCTAATAATTATTAACGCAAACTTCTATCTCATCATTGAGAATACTTTATATTAAGAGCATGTTGTCTACTTACATACTGTATTTGCTAGCGATAAAAGTAGAATGGTATATTACCAATGTTTCATCTGTAACAATGAATCTCATGTTTACAATCTATTTTAAGGACTGTTATATTTAATATTATATAAATATCTTGTTTAAATTACATAATATCCAATGGGTCATTTATTTAATGTATTATTTAGTGTCATTTGTATTAACTAACTGAAATATTGTTCATAAATATATTTACACAACATAAGTTATAATACTTTATTGTATAATGATATTTTCTGCAATAATTGACATAAGAAAATAGAACTACGGAAGCCTCAGACGGATATTCCAATTCCTGTTTCCAATTTCAATATAACGGGATTATACGGAGTTTTAATATCAGTCCTCGGCTTCTTTTACTTCCATATTTATTCTTTTTCTATCTCTCTCTATTATTTCAGTCTCAGTCAAACTACTTTTTACAAAACCTTATATCAACGTTGAATATATTGGGTGTGATCCATCTGACACTACAAATTGCTACCTTATTAATTTCAAATTTAACAATTCCATTGTCAGTACAAGTGGTGGAAAATATCAAATAACAAATACCTCCTTTCCAGTCATTTTGAGAGTCCTCAACGTAGGCCCAAGTGATGCCGGAACATATAAGTGTACATTTAAGTGCTCAAGTGTTGACGTTAGCTCCAGTGCTGTCTATCTCTCTTTTGCCTGTAAGTCAATTTAACAAACCCCATTGGGACAGTCATGGGTTAGCATTTCTTTATATTATCCCCCTCCCCCAATATCCATTGGGCCAGATACAAAGTTCAGATTATGTAGTGTCATGTACATGTACATGTAATTATATCATACCATTAACAACCTCTAGACTCAATACCTACCAATGGATGAAGTACATGGTGTCTTTCTAAGTTTTTAAGTTAACACATGTTTCCTTTTCATTTACTATAGATCCTGTATCATTTAGTACTCCTAACAATGTGATTTATTATGAATATGTTGATCATGATGTGACTCTGATTTGTAATGTCATCAACCATGTTGAGCTTCAGTGGCAGCTCACAGATGACACTGTCATTAGTTCCAATAGTAAATATCAATATCAGGTTAGACACAGAGTTATTAAGGATTGTCCTATTTTTATATTACCATCAATTTCCACTTGATATTTGGCAATGTTGTGTTTGACAGTGTTACTATTAGTAATATTACTTTCATGCTGCAGTGTTACTTTCAGTAGTATTAAATTTGGCAGTATTATATATTATATTTTGATAATACATGTACTTTGAATAAGATAATCAATTTCATACAAATTAATATGAACTTGTAACTATTGGTACAGAATATAACAACAATTGAAAAGTAAACACATGTGAAAATGTACATGTGAAAATATTATGACCTTTTGAAAAATTGCATTTTTAATAAATGTGATCACACTTAACAATTTTATTTTGTTAGGGTACTAATCTGATGATATCTTCTCTACAACTCTCAGATCAACGCACTTACAGATGTGTTGTCGAGGATCCGTTAAACTTCAGTTTTGAAATTAATGCTATCCTTAAAGTTTATAGTAAGTGTTCTTTATATACAATTACATTTATTTTACATGTGTGTACACTGACTTCAAAGTTTACCACTTCATATTAACATCACAGTCTTATAACATTATGGATATTTTTTTTCTTTGTGATATTGCTTGGAAAAGAACATATACAATTGTTTGATACTTAATATAATTGCATAGTTATTTATAAATGGCACAGGAACCCAAAGAATGTAAAGACATTTGAAATTAAGATCAAGCCTGCAATTAACATATTTTAGTGAAATAATGTATATCTACATTGAATTGTAAATTGTAGTTTAATAATTACTTATTTTTTCTCAACAGTGAAACCAGTAATACAAGGTGTAGATTATAATTCCGTATTACTTAACGCGAGCAACAGTTCTTCCATGACTTGTACTACAATTGGATCACCACGTCCTGCCATTGCTTGGTATATGACTGGTAACAACGAGACCTTGGGTATTGGGGGAAGGATCCAGAAAACAGATGGTAGATCACATGTAGTATACCTTATTCTTGCACTTATTGAAAATTAACACATACAAATGTATATAGTTGAGTTCATGTATATTTGCATGACAAAACATATCATTATTTCTATAACAATTCTAGGAATGAATGTCAGTTCATGTTATAATATGCATACTTTTTTCTCTTATTAGTTGTAGTGAACCAGTACACACTGCGTAGTACCTTAAAAATCAATTCTTTACAACTAAGTGATAATGGAACCTATCAATGTATAGCTTCTAATGTCAATGCAACGACATTTTCAGTGTATCATCTCAACTTTTATGGTATGTATTTTTCATTCTCACATCATTTGCTGATGTTATTGTTTTCTTTCTATTTTTGCTCCTTCCTCTTATCTCCTATACCTTTACTCTACATATTTATCTTTATCCTATAAAAATTTAAACATTAATTTAACATTACTAGCAAATACGTGTACATACCACGCATACTTTGAATGTGTGTCTAAAGTACTTGTACTCATATTTTGCTCAATGTATACATGTGTCTCTTTGATAAATTGTGATCTTTTGTGGCTATGTATTTTTTGGGAAAGATTACACAGATAGAAGGATGAATGGAATGAAATATTGCTCAAGTGACCATTTATGAACATTAAAAATTATTTATGACAGTTCTTTATGTTAAATTTTTGCATATACAATATACTTATGTATTTACATGTGCAAATAATTTAGCTCTTATATACAACTGAATTTATGCATTGTACTGACTGCCTAATTATCATGTATTATGTAGTATGTTTTATATTTAAATGCATATGTACTTATTTATTCTCTCTCTCTCTCTCTCGATTATTTTCAGTCTCAGTCAACCTACTTGTTACAAAACCTTATATCAATATTGAATATCTGAGATGTAATCCTTCTGATACTACACAGTGTTACCTTGTTAATTTTAAATTCAATAATTCCATTATCAACACAAGCAGTGAAAAATATGAACTGACAAACACAACATTTCCAGTTATCCTAAGAGTCCTCAATATAGGCCCAAGTGATGCTGGAATATATCAGTGTACATTTAAGTGTTCAGGAATTGACATTACCTCCAGTGGTGTCTATCTCCCCTTTGTCTGTAAGTCAATGTACCAAACTCCATAGGGATAATCAGGGGTTAACATTTTTATATTGTCTCCCATCCCTAAGTCCACTGTACCAAGTGTGATGCCAGTCAAAAGTTCAGAATGTGTTTTTCAATATGCACATACACTTACAAAGTACTATTAGAAACATCTACTTATACCTACATATCATGATCAACATATGTATGTATACAGTTACTTGCTTTAAGCTGACATGTGTTTTCTTTTTATTTATTGTAGACTCTGTAATATTTAGTACTCCTAACAATGTTATTTATCATAAATATGTTGGAAACAATGTGACAATGATCTGTAATGTCATCAATTATATTGAATTTCATTGGCAGCTCTCAGATAACGCTGTCCCTATCCTTGGTACTAAATATCAATATCTGGTTAGTGAACTTAGTTAAATATTAATATGAATAATTATGATCAATTTTATTTTTAGGGCACGAATCTGACAATATCTTCTCTTCAATTATCTGATGAGAATACTTATAGATGTGTTGTTAAGGATTTCCTAAATTTTACCTTTGAGATTAATGCTATTCTTAAAGTTTATAGTAATTAGTCATTCATTGATATATATATATATATATATATATATATATATATATATTTGTATATATATATATGTGTGTACAATTTTTTTGAATTATACAGTGCATGCCAATATTTATCTACTCATGCTAAAGTAACAATACAATGTACCTATGTGGTTAAGTGGTAGCACTATATGATAAATAGAGTTGTGCCTTTTGCAATTCATAAGTATATTACTTTAATTTATAGTCACATATTTTGAAAAAGGGCCAAAAACCTATTAAAAATTTAGATCAAACTTTCAATTAACAGATTTTAGTGAAATGTTGTACATGTACATTTAATTCTTCCTGTTATTGTATTTAATGTTTTATTTTTCTCAACAGTGAAACCAGTAATACAAGTGGCAAATAACACTAGTGTATTAGTTTACGAGGGTAACAGTACCTCTTTTACATGTACTGCAACTGGATCACCACGTCCTGTCATTATATGGTCCAGGATTGGTAACAAGGGGATTTTGGGCATCAGCAGAAGGATCGAAAAGAGAGATGGTATATAGAGTTTATGCCAGCACATACATGTACACGTAATTTGTCCTGCTATAATATATCTTTCTAGTACCCATATCAAAACTCTCACTAGTACAAACATATACACTTGTACTTGCATTAATGTACATGTAGATGACTAGAACATGTTGTCATGATTCTATTCAAGATAAAAAGTCTTAATCCATGTTATAATATGCATACTTTTTTCTGTGTAGTTGTGGTGAATCATTACACCCTGCGTAGTACTTTAACTATTAATTATGTACAACTAAGTGATAAAGGAATCTATCAATGTATAGCTTCTACTGTGAATGCAACAACATTTTCAACATTAAATGTCATTGTTTATGGTATGTATTTTGACTCTCCCATCATATGTTTATGTTAAATTGCATAGTTCCTGTTATTTTTCCTGCTACTTCTACAATTATTCCATTGTCCTCATCTACATCAGAGCATTTGTCAACTATGACCAATATTCTGTTATCTTCACCAACATCAACCCTACAACATTTTCCAGTATCCTCATTTACATCACCACAATCACTCAGTTTGGCAACTTATTTAATTATAATTATTGCAGTTGTATTGATTATCGTACTACTGTTGTCTATAGCATTAATGACTATAACAGTTTATTTAATACGAAAAAAGAAAATCCAAAAATGCAACTAGTGAGTTTTAAATGCACAAACTCTTTCTTGTGATACAGTTTATTGAAATAATTAATAATATTGTTTTATAGCTATGATGTGGACACTTCTGTGACACAAGGAGGTAAGAATAATATTCCCTAAGGATCAATAACTTCACCATACATACTTCAGTAAGAAGAAATTGTACAGTATACAATGGCAGCAAACAAGAGAAAACTGATATACTAACACACCCATGTATATATGGTGCTTCATCATCATACTTGAAACGGTTATCTAAGTACAGAATTATTTCAGGATCATTGTTGAAATTACAAGAAACTGTTGGTCAAGGTATGTTGTTAATAGCTACATTTAATCCACACTAAACTAAAATTAATGATTGAAGGTGAGTTTGGGATAGTTTATCGAGGGCTACTAAATCCCGATGGTGACATCTTTAATGGTGTTCCAGTACCTGTTGCTGTTAAAACACTCAAAGGTCAATACTATCATTAATTAATAATTATTAAAAATCCTTCAATATAGAAGGTGTTTACACAAAAGAAGGTATGAACTCTATTATGGAAGAGAGTGTAAAGATGTCTTCCTTCGATCATCCTAATGTACTTTCTCTTATTGGAGTCTGTCTCAATCTTGGTCAGGCACCTTGCATTGTAATGCCTTTTATGTCTAAAGGTAGTCTGTTGTCTTATCTCAAGAAAGAGAGACTAAATTTAACAATAGCTGAGAACAGTGATGATTACATTGTACTTAATGCAAGGAAGCAATTTCTTTCCATGTGTTTACAAGTTGCTAAAGGAATGTCCTATCTAGTGCAACAGAATGTTGTGCATCGAGATCTTGCCGCTAGAAACTGCATGTAAGTGTTACATTACAGTTTTCAAATTCATTCAGTCATTAGGATTGATAATAATGGGATTATTAAAGTTGGTGACTTTGGTCTGTCAAAAGATGTTTATATGCGTAACTATTTCAGACAGTGGGGAAAAAACGAATATAATAAATCTGTTATCAAACTGTCCATAAAGTGGATGGCATTAGAAAGCATTAATGATGGTTTATTCTCTGAGAAGACAGATGTGGTCAGTATATTTATTTACAGATTCACTTTAATCCAAATACATAGTGGTCATATGGTGTGTTATGTTGGGAGGTGTTCAGTCTTGGTAAAACTCCCTATCCTGGTCTAGATCCTTTGAGTGTGGTTCAATTACTAGACAGTGGAGGCAGACTCCTGACTCCAAATAATGCAGCATGTTCTGAGGAAATGTAAGAAACTGGAAATCAATTTCAGTATTATGCTATATTTCACTATCTTTAGATATAAATTAATGATGTCCTGTTGGAAATTTAATCCAGAGGAGAGACCAACATTTTCTGATTTGGTTCAGTTTGTAGAAGAAATTATGAAACCACTAGCTGACTATATTGACTTTAATGGATCCAGCTTTTGATAATGATATTCACTGAGTAATTTTATAATTTGTTATTATTTTTTAAGAAATGCTGATAATCTTTAAATTGTTTGTAAGAAATTGTCTCTTGCTATAAACATTTTTCCCTATTCATACAGAAACATTATGACTAACAAAAAATATACATACCCATGAAAAAAATTATACAAAGCAATAATTGCTACATATTACACTAAAAGTGACTGTTTCCATGGTTTATATTTCCTTGCATTTCTATCTTAGATGCACTAGGAAAATTTTTGGGCAGTCTCTCTACGAAGGGGTAATCACTATTTAATATATCAAAAATGGCAACTTCTTCACCTTCTCAGTTCTATCTGCTCATTTTCCATCTTAGTTGTAAATGGAAAATTCTTTGCAATCTCTTTTTGACAAGTTTTTATAATGTTATTAAAATACATTACTTATTCTATACAGCAGAAATGAATTGTCTTCCATTTTCCTATTTCCATATACATAACATTTGCTTTGTTACTCCTTAAATGCTTTTAAAATTCTTTAATCCAAGATAAATCACATAATTTGTTAGACTGAAGCAATTGATGTTTAAATGGGCTTATTCAAATGCACATACATTTTAATAAAGCAATATCTGATACTTCTAGTACGGAAGTTATTGTTTTATTTATTAATATTTCATTTTAAAAATATCTTCCTGAGTAATTCAGCATTGTGTCATTTCAAACATGTGGTCCAATTTTAAGTTATACACAAACCACAAATTAACATAACTCAACGTTTAAAGATCTAGAAGTTATAAAGTAGCCTACAATAATTGAAGCCATGAACAAATATATCAACAAATACGTGTAGTAATCACATACAGGCTGATGCTAGTATAACATTAACTTATTGGATCAAATGCTGTTAAAATTAATGCAGTGCAGTGTGAAAGTTCAGAACATTTAATAGTAATAGCCTAATTACACTGAGTGTTATCAGTTTGCATGTTATCACTTCATGTTAACTAAATAAACAAAAAATTATGTATACTGTTTTTGATTGAGTAGATGTCATGGCTCTTATTTGGTACATATATAGGCAATAAAATGTATCAATATTTATGATAAAAATCAAATTAGAGATGGTGATAAAGCTAACATATCTGACATTCCTAAGAAAACTACATTGTAAACATTCTTGATGCTGAGTCATTTGGATCATTTGAATCACATGAGCATAAACATCTGTTTAACAGTAATGGGTGTGGCCTTGCTGAATTAGCTATAGCCCACTTGCTATATCAGTAGTCTCATGGCAATAGGTATTTCCTGATTATCTACTTATTGGAATACAACTGTTAGCAAGTAAGGCTGTCAAAGTTAGTAAAATTTATCATAACTAAACATTTTAACAAAAAATTCCCAAGTAATTAATAGTATTTTAATGTATTGTAGGATGTTTACACACAAAAATTAACACTCTCCCACGTAAGGGTTAATAATCATGAAACGGATGTTGAAATCCGTTTGAATTCATTTATTAAACTTTTAATTAGAGTAATTTTGATTATAACGTAGTAAAACTATTAAAACATCATTTACAATCTTGTATAAGTCTCAGTATTGTGTAAGTTCAGTTATACATTTTGATATAAAGAACTTCAAATCATTAAAAGTTTACGTTATGCAGATAAGACCAAAAATAGATATATAAATAGACAAACAATTAAAGTGGTATAGTGTAACAAGAAGTCACTGTTAAAATTGATATGTTATTAAAACCACTTCATGGTCACCTATGTATAATCTTTATACATGTAACACTAACAATTTATTAAACAATTGCTATTTGTAGGTTAGTGTACTGGTTTATGTTAGTATTATTAACTTCCTACTATACAAGGGCAAATGTATGCATGGTATGGATAGACAGGTGTCCTGTTATGCATTCTATAGTGACAAGTGACAACCCACACAAATAGTTATTTGAAAGCCATATATGCATATGTAATATTATAATCTCAAGAATATAACATTTTGTAGACACTATAATGGAATTTAGGATAGTTGATGACAACTGCAGGGTGATTAAATATGGCTGTTGACATCATCAAAATCACAAGGGCAAATGTATGCATGGTATGGATAGACAGGTGTCCTGTTATGCAATCCATAGTGACAAGTGACAACCCACACAAATAGTTATTTGAAAGCCATATATGCATGCATATGTAATATTATAATCTCAAGAATATAACATTTTGATGGACACTATAATGGAATATAGGATAGTTAATGACAACCACAGGGTGATTTAAATATGGCTGTTGACATCATCAAAATCTTTAGGAACTATCAATTGTAGAGACAGGAACTGTGACTCAAACTTCTTTAAAAGGGGACCATATTATTATGACAGATTCAATTGCTTATTTACTTAATATTAAACAGTAGAAGTTATTCTACTTAAATTGTCGAATACTTCACTCATAAACATTAACCAGAACTTTGCAAGATACAGGAATCAATCACCTTGCATACGTTAAGTTTTGATTATCATGGCAATTAGTTACATTTAAATGTAAATCAACATCAAATGCATGTTATTAATAAATTTATTGATTTTTTCTTTCTGATAAAGCATACACGCTTTAAAGGGCTGAGGAAAATGTGCTGTTCTTGCACCCAACCGATCGCTGTTATTTGAAAGCTCAGCAAAAGAGTTTAGAAAGCTAGTCCAGTACAGTCAGTCCAGACAGTCTATTGGTCCATCCTAGACCTGCTTTTTACACCTAAGGGAACGAGTACGCTACAAGACTATTCCTTTCTAAGCAAAGGGGCTAGCATTTTTGTAAGTTATGGATATCAAAATTCATATCTCTGTAATAATACATAAAATAATTTTTTACCAGTTATTTGAAGTCATGAGTTCTCGTGATCAAGATGAAACAATTGAAGTATATGCTATGAAAGCTTTCAGTGGTGTTATAAAAAGCAAGTCTTCAACAAAATGGAGTGATATTTGGCCTCTTTTACAAGAAAATTCAGAGTGCGCCCAAATTATAGAAGATATTGGTATAGAGAGAGCACATAAAGTTTTTTGTCAGTGTGTAACAGATATCAAACCTGATGTAGGACTAGAAACACATCGACATTCACATCATAAAACTCGCTCAGTAGATCAGCAACAAATGAGAAACATTCAGAGTGAGCTAGATAAAGCAATTAATGGACGTCCTGACTCAGGGTGAGTATAGATTTTAGAGCTGAAAGGAAAATGATATAGTTATCACTTAATTAAAATGCCTTGTATTACCTTTGTTTGAACTGTGGAATCTTTGGCATGAATTTGCATTTGTTTTCATAGTAAACTATATAAACAATAAAGTGCATATTGTTTGGTGTAATTGCTGTATACATTAGTAAATAAAATTTCCTGTAGTCTCCTTCTATAGAATCTTTTAAGTGTATTGCATGTTGATTTTGTTCCTATCTCACAATATTTAATATTTAATCATAGAGTCATAATTATATCAATTGTATATAATTATATATCACTGTAAAACTATTCAGTTATTTTAACAACCAATTTGTAACTAGAAAAAATGTATAATTATGGAATCTAGATAATTATTATAATGTGATTTACTCTCTATATAATTTTTTGGTATGTTTTACTATTAAAGTAATAAATTATAGAGTATTTAATTATTATAAAATTACATTCCATAATGCTCTACCCACATATACTACAAATTACTTGTTACAATAACATATTTTATAGTGATATACAATCAATCACTAATTTTATTGTTATTACCAATCAGATTGCAATGTACCACTGGAGTCCTAAGCTAAAAACACCATTCTTTTTTGTCTAACAAAATGTATTTTTCATATTATTTAAGTTGATGTTGAGTGCATAACAAAAGTTCAGCTACATTAGCTTACAAGGCTGTCGGTATTCAATTGCTTTAATAAAATCAACATAAGATAGGAAATTTTGAAAATTTGTTAATAAATAATTATAAAGATTGTGGCCAATGACATTTTTGTTAAAAGTCAGTATCTCCTAGTGACAGAAAATACATCATTTGTAACATAAGTACAAAGTCTATATTTACATTCATTGTTGTCTTTTCTTAGGAAAGATTGTGTGCGCAGGCTCAACTATTTTACAAGTCCTTTTAGCTCATTTATTAAAAGTAAACCCTCTTTATCTGATACCCAAACACGTTCTGTTAATGCTCTGTATAAATGCAGAAGTGCCCCTATTTCCTCGTCTGTTTTTTCAAAGATTACGCCCACTTTATCACCAACCAGTAGCATATCAAGTTCACCAAAGAGTCCAAATACAAGTACACGTAGCCTTCCTTGCTTGCCAACAGCTGGAAATTATTCTTCATCAAAACAACTTTTAAAAACACATCAACCCTCAAGTGATGACTATGTAATATTTACTAGTAGTAGTGCTACTGACAGGCAAGAGCGATGCTTATTGCCTTCAATGGGTTACTTGGAAAAAAGTGATAGAGTATTTAAAGAAGATAAAACTGATGAAAAAAACAATGAAAGTGTATCAGATATACTAAATGATATTAGTGATGATATAGAAAGACCTTATGACAGTATACCTGCTAATAAACCAAATGTAAGTGTAAAAGAACTTACATTAGAGCAGTTAAAAGAAATCATTAAGAGAAAAGAAGGTAAGTCATTAAAACATGTACTGCTTTGTATTAAGAAATTATGCATACTTAGAAACTGAGGAGGATTTATTATCAACACTGAGAGATAGGGACAAAGAGATAGAGAAGCTAAAGCTAAGCTTAAAAGGTCAGTAAGTATATAAGCACAATGTAATAGTCACATGTACATAGGAATGTCACTTTTGGCAAAATAATTTGTGAACACCCTTACTTGATGTGTCTTTTATCATAATATTATGAATCATCATATGAATACCAAGTTAAACTTAATATATTTCCATAGAGTCGAGCCAGAAGATGAAAGATTCTATAACATGCCTGTGTGAAAGAGAAGGTATAGTTTTTGTTCAAGGTATAGTTTATATAAATCTATAGAAGATGAAGTAGGAGAAGATAGAGAAAGAGATTGGCATGTGGAAGGACAAGGAAGAGAAAAACAAACCAAAGAGCAAGTAGAAGAAGAAGAAAAGAAAAAAAGAAATGGAAGTAAGGCAGGGAAGAACGATCAAGCTGCAGCTAAATTAACTGAGGAGGATGATCTTTTTTCTTGTAAAGTTTATTATGAAGAAAAAGCAATGTTACAATGGCAAGTTATATTTACAGTTGTTAAAAATACCGAAGCACTTCAGCAGGTAATAATATCTTATTATTTACAAAATAAGTATAATTACTTCAGTACCTGAAAAACTTTCGTCCTCATGCTGAGGAAGGTCAAAGTTTTCATTTAATGCTTAAATCAAATGCACAATCAGTTGAATTTGACATTACAATGTATCATCATGAAATTCCTCAAGGTTGGGAAATTATGCCTCATAGACAACCTCTTGAGGTAAGAAATACTATCAATATTTGCTATTACATATACATGACTCAATAATAACAAAATTGCTTTAGTGTATACATCATGATAAATTATAATTAATGATACATAAAATGCTGTGTCTGTAGCAATTTTCTGATTTCTTCTTTAGCTGATGCATACTTCAATTAAAAAGTTTGGAAGTCACAAATACAATGAGCCTCCATTATGTTTGATAGATGTATGTGCAAATGAGGGAACTGACACAGCAAAGAGACTCCATTACAAAGTTCCAGTATTAGGAGTGAAAAAACGTGTTGAGATTTTCATCAATTTAACTTTAAGACCAAAATCTAAACAAGCTATATGTAAGTATAGGAATTGAATAATAAATTAAAATTTGACAAACCATTTCTTTTTACAGCTAGAATTGAAAGTGCTGCATGTTCAAGAGATCCAGCACTTACTTGTGATGAAGTTAAAGAAGTTAGAAAAATCATACAGGATATTCTGACTGAGCAGTACTCTGTTTTGGATGATTTGTTGAAACCATCATTGAAATCGGTTGCTGCAAACATGTTTGCTTCTCATCTTTTAACTAAAGAAACCAGAGAAAAACTACTTTATAGTGACATAATGAGTGAAGTAATTTCAGGCATGAACTTCCTACATGATCTTGACAAATTAAAAAAACACTGTGATTTGTTTTTACAGAGTTTGGCTAAACAAGATGGTCCTCTTAAAAATGCAGCTAATAGTATAGCTGAAGCATGGACTATTAACATCAGAGAAAAAATGGATATCAAATTTGAATGTAAAACATAATTTTTTTATTTAATTTTTTTGTTTTCAATCAATTAGATCTTTCACATAAGATACATGCATTTCTTATGCTCTTATTATTTATGTATTATTAAGTGTTTTGAAACAAACTTTTCATTGTATTTTGATGTAGATACAGGTTGATATTGGTCAACTACTACTACTTAATGGCAATGCTAACTACTTACAATAATATACTTTCAGTGTCCAACATAAATGGCTTCAGAAAGGATTACACTCTATACTAGTAAATCGTTGTACTACCAAGTCATACTACTTGAGATCCTCCAATTTTGTAGCAATTGGAGCACCTGTTAACAATCAGTAGATGGACATATTGCAATACTATAATGTTGTCTATCAGGATAATAGTACATGTACCTGTAATGTTTATAATTGCATAAAACTAAGTCTCAGTCAATCAATGTAGCTACACAAAAAGAATATCATCAATACATAGACTACATCATTGCTTGGTCAAATTATTTCTATAGTTTGAGCATATTCACTGGGTGACAACATTATACTTTCCAGTTCAATATATGTATTGTAATTGATAACTCTATTATAGAAACATTAGTAATACTACAGTCTATTTTACTACTGAATTATACCTAATGGAGTTTCACTATAAATGTACAAAACATATATGATGTATGTAAGGTTACTACAACTACTGGATGGACCACTATTTACTACCGCATTAGTATCAATATAGGCTTTGCTTCTTATTCAAGTATTTTAGAAAGATCTAGGAGTAGTACACTGTAAAAAGCATTTTGTCATTTTAACTGAGCTCTTTCAGTTTCATCAATATGATGTAAACCCAATTCTAAGTTGCAACAACACCAATACTATTGTAACTCAATATGTATAAAGCCAACTAGTTGTATCTAAAACCACATTGCTTTTACATCCACTTTGCTATGAATTATGGCTTCAATTGAAGCTATAAACAGATACTATTTCAAATGAAACTAACCCAGTTACTTCAATTGAAATAGTACCTGCCTCTCCCTCATAGTTTCAATTCTTGGACATAAACTACAAAAACAACTTTTTGGCTTCTAGTTGGTGCTATACGTACTGAGTTAAATCAGTTTTGGCTTTGTAATATTGGGCTCACGTGGTATTGATGAAATTCTAGTAACGAAGACAATGATTGAAATGACAAAATGTTATTTTAAGTGTAGTAGTTAAGTAATACTATCTGTTATGACTAATACTTAGTGTTGTATCATTGCTGTTATTGCAATTAGTATTATTACATTTCTACTACTAACTGTGGTTATTATAATTGTTATAGTGATGTCGATATATCTATACGAAGGTTAGTACTATTATAGTATAACTATTATCATTGTGTGTGTTCTATTAGTGTACAGTACTAACTGGAGTAGTGGTGAGACTAGTTCAGTTATATTAGAGTTATTCTCAGAAAAATATCACTCTTACGGTATAATTAAATGACTCGATCATCAGTCATCATCATTCAATTGAAGTAATAGAGATAGTAACATATAGTACAGTGGAACAATAACAATCACTCATTACTCTTCTAATTTATGAGAAAATAATTGAAGATATTATTAAAACTACTGGTGTTAATGATAATATCAAAGGAAGTACCAGTGTGTTATTAAAATTGAAGTTGCAACCACGCCCTCATTGTACAGGAAATGAACCTTGTTTTAACATCTCTCTGATACTATCAGTGGTCCTGCTTATGTTTTGCTGAAGAAGAAACACTTAACATATCAATATATATATTATTATGTGGTCAGTAACAATATCCAAGTACAATCCAGATGGCTAGTTAAGGATTCAATAGAAAATATGTGTGTTCTATCTAACTGAGTATAATATAACTTGTGAGCAAAATTCTCCAGCTAACTTAGTGTGTAAAATCATAGCTATTGGAAATTTCATCTCAGGCTTAGATATAACATACCAAAATAACTTGACCATATTCAATTTTACAAAAGAGTTTAATATATATATATATAATATGTGTGTGTGTACAGTGTAATGACAGCCTTGCACAAAGTTCAATACATTCTATTGTGGTAAGTTATTATGCTATAATAACTTATCTGTGACATAATGTATTACTAAATAGTGTTAGTTTGTTTGCTATCAAAACTAGTCTGACACAGCATATTACCTTTGAGATTGTGAAGTAATAAGAGCAAACTAATTGATCACTGATAAACTATATCAACCAATTCATGTTTACACAGTAATATATATCCATATCTATCTACCTATCCATCCATCCATCCATCCATTCATCTATATACATGTCTGTTGATAGACTTATGAAAAGTAGGCTTCTTCAAAGTTTCCAATGTCTGACAGTTTATTGTAAATAATTGAGAATACCAATACTAAATTAATATTTATAATCTTTTAAAAGTGAACATCAAACTATATAGAAAGTAAATATTGCGTTGTTAGATAAAACTGATTGGTTCTTGTAATACATTAAGTTGTTGTTCTAGTTTCTGACTTCTTATAATAGAAATTATGAGGGAAATTTAACAAGGTACAATCAAAGCTATGGTGACTGTGCAGTCTTTGTGACATGTTCACATTGATAAGCTATGTATTATTACAATATAATGTATGCTTCCTTTTTAAATGTAACACCATTTTTATTTATGAGGGAGTTTGGCACACTTATTGTAGTTACTGCTTCTTATCATAATATCACTCATAACGCATTAGACATTAATGCTAGAGAATTTGTTTAAACAAACAATCAGTCTATGAATGATATTATAAAGAACTAAGTCATCTTTTGAATGATACATACTTTATAAAAAATTCTCTTTAATATTAACAACAAATAAGATTACGAGATATCTATCTATCTAATTCAGTGAAAATGTTCATAAACATGAAGTCATTGAAAGGTACTTCATGTTTCTTAATAACAACTTAATTCTGCTGAGTCATCACACTTGGGCTGGAGTTGTCGTTGGTTGGGCTGGCTTGAGTTGGTCTTTTGACAAAACTTGACCAAAAGGATTAGAAAATGTGTTGACGATTTATTACAGGAAGAAGTGCACTCAACTTTCACACTTTTGTTCTATTTCCTTTAAGAACTATGTACAATTGTAGTACATTTTAGCTATAGTTTATCAATATAAACTCTTTACTAAACAGTTTTAGTTTTTGTTGCAATAAAATAAAATTAAATTACTTAGTAAATAAAATTATTTACTAAGTATAAATTTTTGAAATAACTGTGGCAGGTTTATACAGGAAAATGGAGTGTCTAAATCTATATAGCATAGCTGTTGTGTTGAGTCTTAGATATTTGTAATGGATTGTCTTCATATCTTGTCTTACATAATGGCTATTGTCTCCTGTATTAAATGATGTAGAGAGTTCTGTGAAGATTATGGTATTCTGTGATATGACCTTCAATAGAAGTCAGACTTTAGTGGATTTTTCAGTTTTCACTAAATATGAAGAGAGTCAAATACTATTACCATTTAATACAATAGATACAGGGACAAATGCTTATAATCAAAACTTCACTGTCACATATGTGAAGTATTTGACTACAACAATACAATTTAAAATCATGATCATAATATCATGTGCATATATTATGTATATTTCAATATATCTACACAGGACCTTCTTTTCTCCATCTAGTGTTTATCCCTTTGTCAGGGTAGAAAACATTTTCTTGTCTTCTAATATATAGTCAAAGAATTATCTGTTCATTATAATACATCAGTAGATGGACAGATTACAATAAATAATGTAATTTTACATATGTAGCATTAGTAATGGTATTGGACTAGGCTTCAGTCAGATTATTTATATACTCTTATACCTGGATCTCCTCTCAATGTGAGAAAGATGGACATCACTGATATAGCTGTCACACTAAAATGGTCATGGGAAATTATTCCATAATATGTATATACACAGTATTTCCTTTCCTTGATGAAGTGTTAGTCCCCTTGTCAGTACTAATGGTGTACTTTCTTCTTGTCCAATATAATACAGACTTGAGGTTCTCCTCCATAGTTTCCTCTATAATAGTATACATATATGTCTCCTGATGGTATGAATCCTGACATGTCAGTTTACAATCATATCATCTATTTATTTCTCACTTTAATTCCGGTAAAATATAACATTTACTCTAGCTACGGTAATAAAATACATACATCACACTAGATGTAATTTGTAGTAGATTCATGTGCAAATTTGCATACAGTAATTATAGTGTGTGGTGTGTGCCATATGTCTAAATATGTCTTTATAATTCTATATAGATGGACCAGAAAGTATAGTAAAGAGTGGACAAGTTGATGTGATAACAAATTATGATGTAATTATTACTTCACATGCTAATAATAACACAGCCATATCCCCTTGTTTCCTTATATGGTGTAAAGGTTAAGGTTTACATTTATCATCATATTACTCATAACACCTCTGACAACAATACTGGGATAATGACTCAATGAATATGTTTAAAGAAAAGTCAGTTTTTAGTGGTATATTAGTTATAGAATTATAACAAAATTTAAGTAATCCTCTGAATTTTTTCTGGTTATAACACTCGTGTAATTTTGGAAACAGTTTTAGTTTTAGACTTACTAATTATTTTTAGCGTCAAAATAATACTATAATTCCAGTGATTAATGGTTTAGTTTGAAATAAGTAATTATATATAATTATTCACATGAACAACAGCGTGGCTGGTCAACTATGCAATGTATACAAGCCCCTCCTTCTTCGTTATGTAACTGGTAGATATACATATATAACAGCAAGAGCTGTATATATGTATATCTACCACTGTCTACAATGGCTGTCAAAGCACATCAAATTGTTGTGGTTGGCTGTCCTCGTAGCGAATTAACAGGAAATATAAAAGAAAGAAAAGGAGTTGGCAAAAGTTGTTTCTGTAATCGTTTCGTTACGCCAGACACATTTTCTTTGCATGTGTGTCATGATTCTGTCCTCAGTGAAGCGGAATGGCGAGATAATAAAGTCTACAATAAAGATCACTTCCTATACTGGGGAACTGTCACAAAGGAATTACCAAATGGTGATGAAGATAGATTCCATATTGTAGAACAAACAGAGTTTTATAATGCTGACGATGGCAAGCTATTCTTCACTGATGATGACTATATTACTAGAGCTTGTTCTACTCACTTTAGCTCAAAAAATAAAGTAGCCTATGAAGTATGCAATGGAGAAGAATATGCTGTACTTAATTGTTCACCAAAGCGTTCAAGTTCAGCGTCTTCCCAAGGAACACAGTTATTGTCATGGCCAAATATAGTGTCCAATACAAGCAAAGCTTCCCATGCAACTCAATTATTTCCAAATGAAGTGTTCAGTGAAGACAAAGGAGTAACTGGGTTTATATGTTTGTTTGATCCTACCTTAGAAGGCGAGAACTCTAAGCGTCAGGTTGATTTTCTTTCTAAACTCCTCAAAGAACTTGTCAAAACTAAACGTAAAGTGATACTTGCCTGTACAAAGTGTGACGAAGCTAAGTCTCATCAAATAGAACTGGGAACTAATTTGGCTGCTACCGCTATTTCAAAGACATCAATTGATTTTGTGCAGACATCAGCATTACTTGGTCACAATATTGAAAATGCATTTTTCAAAATTGTTATTCCTTCTAAGACAATAGTCAAGAAATCTTCTACGGCACTCAAATCCACACGTTCATCTGATGATTCTGGGATCTTTACAAGTAATAGCGCTACTAAGAGGCAGCAGAAACGTTCATCATCGTTAATAGGTTATTCTCAAAATAGTGATATGTCATTTCAGGAAGGTGAAATAACAGTTGGAAATTATGCTGGTTACATAGAAAGACTACCTAATGATTCCTCAATGGATGATGAAGAAGCAATTAATGAGCATCCTAACTCAATAGGGTAAGTTGTATTGCTGTATTTCCATTATCAAGACTCCATGTTACTGTTCAGTATTTTTAGGAGCAGACAGGAATACCACATCTGTCTGTTCTCAATTATTAATAGAACATGCAACCTTGTAAATAAAATTTTTAGACATATTTAATGTTGATAGTTTGCCAATAGAGAAAGTTTAGATTTTGAAAAATGAAATAGTAGCACATT
The DNA here is from genome assembly GCA_963965975.1 of Xestospongia bergquistia. Classification (NCBI taxonomy): domain Eukaryota; kingdom Metazoa; phylum Porifera; class Demospongiae; order Haplosclerida; family Petrosiidae; genus Xestospongia; species Xestospongia bergquistia. The sequence continues at coordinate 1,900,034 of OZ014414.1, read as the reverse complement.
TATTACAAATTGGCAATGTCACTTTTACTACCTGCATGACACTCAACAAGACAATATAATATATTTAGAATGAATTTAGGGCATGTCATGAGTACATTTGTACTTCTTTCTTTATTTTGATTAGTATTAATAAAGATAAAATTTATTGACTTGCCTTCAAAATGTTTTAATAGATTTACACTTGCCAATTTATTCAAGTCATTGTTATCATCAAGAATAGTAATATTGACCAGATGTAATAAATTTGTCAAATTGCCCAATTGCATGTATAATCCTAAATTCCTTATATACCAAAATGGCCATGTTGTATTGTATATCTGCTTATATATTATTAATAACATTTATGACTGAAGAGATGATGTGACAGACTGACAGTGTGGATTCATGACACTCAACTAGACAATATTATTCAGACTTGGGAATGGTTTGGAAGTTCCTTGTTGTTATGTCTTTACTGGAGAAAAGAAGTTGGTGAAGAAATTAAAGGAATTGGTCCTTAAGAGAGAAAAGGTCTCTCTCTCTTGTCCATATTAAATAACAATAATAATGTACAGCAATAATAATTATTATATATACCAGAACTACTTTATTTTTTAAAAAATGTATGGATATGATTATTCTTTTAAGACTACTTGTACAATACATATTAGTGCTATTAGTCTTCATTGACAGAATGAATCAGAAGAATCTTTTCTTCTCTTGTGTAGCTCCTTCTTGACCGTTTTAGAGATCTTGTTTCTTTTGAAAGGATCGCTGATGCTTCAGACATACTAAATTTCACAGACACTTCTATGACACTCGTTTTTTCACACTCGTGTTTCCACGTGGCATTAACGTAACATTGCTTATTAATAATTCATTAATAATTTATTAATAATTCATCAGCGCTTAATAAAAAAGTTCTGACCAAGATAAATGTGTGCGCTTAACAAACAGTATGCGCTTAATAACCATATGCGCCTAACAACCAGCATTTACGGTAATAACATTTATGACTGAAGAGATGATGTGATAGACTGACAGTATGGATTCATGACACTCAACTAGACAATATTATTCAGAGTGACTTGAGGGCATGTCAACAATCAAAGAGTACATTTATACATTATTTATATATTAACAACAATAAAAATTCAGTTAATTTATTTATATATTAACAACAATAAAAATTCAGTTAATTGCTTTCAGAATGTGTTTAATGAATGTGTTTAATGCATGTAAATTTGGCAAATCATTCAATTCATTAATAATATCATTAATTGAATTGAAATTTAATAAGTTTGTCAAATTGTCAAATTACATGTATTTTCCTCAATTTGTTAGGTATCAACGTGTCTATATTGTATTGTATATCTACTTTTTAATAATAGTCATAACTTAAGAGATGCATGGAAGTGTTGAGCAGTTTACGTATGCATGATGTACATATACAAGCCAATTCTAAGTAGATAATGTAAAACAAAAGTACAGATTAACTTATAACTGCTCTAGTTAGCTCTTATATTTTCTAATATCTAAGCAATCCACAACCTAATGAAATATGTTTATAATGTAAGTACAAATAATTATATAATAATGTTTTGTTTACATTGTATTTATAATATCACTAGCATAATTTATTCTACATGGTTGTTGCTTTTGATAGGAACAATTATGAGCATTACTCAAATGATGTTACAAGTCCCCCTATCACACCTGTGAAAAATAAAACATCTCTATCCAATGTATTTATTGTCACACCATGTGGTCCATCCAAAAGCACGGATCTTTTGAAGGCAAAGCAGCTTTCAAATACATCTCAGCGCTTACGTGGTGACTCTGGAATCTCTGTTAGCGATGCTTTTTCAACAGAGCAATGTTTAAATACATCTCAGCGCCCACCTGATGACACTGGAATCTCTGTTGTTAGTACTTTTTCAACAGAGCCATCTTTAATTGTATCTAAGAACACACGTGACAACACTAAAATCTTTACAAGTGAGTAGATTATTATTACTGTATGAGTTACTAATGATTTTATTGTCAATCAGGTCCAAGTAAAAAAGTTTGTGGTACATCTTCAGATAAAGTCAAAGAGATAGAGGATTTTAAGCAAAGCTCAAAAGGTTAAAAAATAGCCATAAATTGGACAACATAACTATATAAATATATATGTGTATGAAAAGGAAGGTTTAGTTATGTATGATGGTGTATGTAGTCTTGTATGATGAATATGTTTTCATAGATATTGCATAGGCGTAGGAGGGTGGGGGCTGGAGGTGCTCAGGCACCCCCAATAATTTGGTGAGGGGTGCAGAGCACCCCCAATATAATTATTCTTCAGGTGAATTCCCGTTGCCAAAGCACCAAGTTAACAGCTTTGCAATGTAACAATGTACACCTATACATGTAAATGTTCTGTGGTTTACAAGATGCTTGTAAAATTCAATTACAAATACATTGTAAATAGTGTGACTCAGCTGCCAGTGCTCAGTTTTGGTTAACTCCTTAGCTTAGTCACGAGCAGCTGCAAAAGCAATGGCTAAAAGACTTAGACAAGCAAATCTTTTTGAAACTCTTGCCAAGAAGCGTGCAACTGATGAGATCGAGCCAAGTGCTTTGCCGGAGGAATTGCCTCTGAGTGGGGAACTTTGTGATGATGAATCTGATGACTCTGCAGCTGAAGAAGAACTTATTTTAACGAACCACATGCATTTACACCTGTCATACACAAGTATTATACATTTAACTATTATTGTTTACGTTTAAATGCTTTCTGCATGCACATAATTGTTTAATAATTGTTTAATTAGTAAAATATAAGCATTATAAAAATAAAATATAAAAATATAAGCATTATAATTATAGTTGCTTTACAGCAGTCACAATGAGAAATAAAGCAAGATGCAATTAATTAGGTAAGTAAAGCTTATCATTATGGAACCTCAAATTGTCCTAAAAATAGATAATAACCACACTCTGAAAGCTTCAAATTTCAAAATTTTCCTGGGGGCATGCCCCCACACCTAGGAGCCTATGATTACCGTAGTTCAGTGTTGATGAGCACCCCCAATAATTTTTACCCTCATACCCCTATGTATTGAAAAGAGATTGCTGTCAATGAAATACCATTTACCTTTAAGAGAGAAAGACAAAATAATTGAAGACTTAGAGCCAAAATTTAAAGGTAACTGGTATTAGTAGATAATTAATTGTTACTTAACTCTATATGATGCTCTCTGTATGCCGTATCTGTTTACTGTTTCTATATAGAAATGAAATGATTGAAACTAAGGGAGTAAATATTATTTTTAATGCATAATTTCTTCTAATCAATCATTAAACTTTATGTTCCTCACTATAGACAATCTCAGAGGTGTTATTCCAGCTGGAAGCACACTTTTCCTACTTCGAGGGACTAGTCAACCTCAATATTTTAACTGGGAGAAATATGGATTAACTCTATTTGCATCTGAAGGAATACTACATCCATCAGAGACATGTGAAGTGGCTATCACAGCTCTTGCTGGAGGTGAATTTAAATTCCCTAAAGACAGTGAGCTTGTTAGTGCTGTTTATGCCATTTCCATTTCTAAGCCACTACTAAAACCACTCACTATCAATATACAACATTGTGTAGCACTGGAGACACCAGAACAATGTAATTCTCTTCAGTTTGTGAGAGCACCACTTAATAATATGATACCTCCCTATCAGTTTGAAGTTCTTTTAGGAGGTCATTTTACTACAGAAAGCCAATATGGCTCCATTTCTCATACCAAATTCAGCCTGTTTGGTATCTCTAGGCTTATGGAAGATAACACATATAGTGAAGAACATAGCACATCAGATGAGGAAGATGGTAGCTCACAGGAAAATGAAGACCCACCTAACAATGAAGATAGTGAAACAAATAATGACATGGATCAAATACCAAATGACAATAATCTGCAACTTTCAGGTAGTAACACATCTCTCTATCCATATAGCTATGCACCTATATATAATATTATGTATGATTATTTATATTGTAGTTTATTTTTATTATCAAAATAAACTACTAATATCTTTAATAAAAAGTTTGGTCTTAATGTAAGTTTTAGTGATTTTATTAGATTGGATCATCTTAATCATTAATTTTTTTGTACTTCAGGGCTGCGAAGACATCATCATGGAGAACAAAAAATGGACAAACTCAATACAAAACTTGTTACAAAAGAAGATAGACTAACAGAATTGCGGCAACAACTCTCTCAAAAGGAAAAAATCATAGCTATACAAGAAAAACTACTCAACTATTTCACTCAAGAACAACTGATTGGACATACATTAGGCTAGTTGTTATTGTAATAATAATTAACTTTACTTTCTCATATTACATCAGATCCTATAAGTTGTGTTCCTAAACTAGAAATTGTTCTAAAGCCAGTGCAAGAGGATTGGGAAAAACTGGGTCTTCATCTTAATATACAGCAATCTGTACTAAATAACATCAGAAGTAAAAGAGATTCAGCTGAACAGATAAAATTTGTGTTAAAGGAATGGGCTGCAAAAGAAGGTAGACTTACACAAATTGAAGTGGCTTTGGTCCATCTTGGCAGGACAGATATTGCTCATGGTATGATGTGAATGCAGTCAACATATGGATAAACCTGGATAATATTTTTTTTTCAATTTTAGGTGTACATGGTTTGCAAGAGAAAAGAAATACACTAGATAGTAGTGTTCAGGTCTCTATAGACACTGATGACAAAAGTATTCAATGTGAACATGAAAACAAATCTAAAGTCTCAGGTATTGTGTTACAATGATTGGGTTTGAGTTAAATATGAATGCTGAAAGGCTAAACAAATACTCCTATTTAATAGTTATTCTGATTGACTACATCGTGAATGACAATATTCAAAGTAAACACCACTTGTTTAATTTTAGAGTTGCTCAATTTTCAAGAAAAGAAAAATGTGGAAGTCCAAGTCTCTACTAGTTTTTGTGATCAATGTGAAACAGGTAACTTGTGCAAAGTATACTTTGTGTAAACTGGTATTTAAAAGTTGGTTATGTTGAGACACATTGCTTATGCTTGCTCAGTGATATTACATTTTTTAATGACATACAAATACAAAGGCTTTTTTAAAGAAATTATCTCAATAATGTATTATATTCATTATTATTATACCTGTATTTATTTACTCAGTACGTAAAAAGTTAAAAGAAAAGGATATTTATATAGCTGAACTTACTCGTTATAAGCTCCAGAATGTCAAACAGCAAAATCAGCATGAATTGAGAAAGACAACTGGTTAGTTGTTGTTTTAATACAAACTGTCTACTCATTGCACTCTTTTGTATCAAAAAACATTTTCTTTGCAAACTAGAGGTTGTTCTGCAGCCAGTACAAGATGATTGGGAAGAGTTGGGTCTTCAACTAAATATAGATCAGTTTACGCTTGCTGATATCAAAAATAAGAAAGATTCTGGTGAGCAGATGAAACGTTTATTAGAGTGGGTTGTAAAAAAGGTACATTAACTCACCTATAAAGGCTCTTCATAATCCTGGCAAAACAGATGTCATATCAGCTATGTCATATCATTCAGTGATTATCATAGGCAATTTTGAAGTTTAACTTTGCTAAACCTTGAAATATAACTGTATCATATTAATTAGCAGATAATAGTAATTATATTTTTTTCTATTGGATTATTGGAGTATAATCTTAATTACTTCAAAGGGCTTAAAGAAGAAGATTCATTCAAAGACAAAACCAATAGTGACATAGCATTAGCTTCTGAGAAAGAGTTAATGTCAGAGATAAAGACACTACAGAAGACAGTAACTGCATCTTTTTCTTTACAACTAAGTGAAAGAGACAAACTGATTGAGTTACAACAAAACATTTTTTTGAAAGGTAACTGATATTTGTATATAATTGGTACTTCATATTATGTGGTCTTGTTACTAGCGCTAGATCTAGCATTCATACCAAAGGTTCAGAATTTGTCACCTGATCATTTTCTTGAGAAAATATATATGAAGACTAACCATTTGCAAGAAAAAGAGTCTACACAATCAAGTGAGAGAGACAAACTAATAGTTGAGGATCTCCAACAGAGCTTTTCTTTAAAAGGTAATTAATAGTGTTATGCATAATATTTGTACTTCTCATTGCGTGGTATTTTTACTAGCATTAGATCTAGCTGTCTTACCAAAAGCTCAGAATTTGTTAACTATTGAAGGACTCAAGGAAATGAAAACAGTGACTAACGAAAAAGACTCCACACTATCTAACAGTGAAAAGACAGGTATCCTACAAGATTAAATTAATCTTGTGATTATTCATATAATTTCAGAATTGAACGATAAGTTAGAGGGTTCATTTGATGATCATCATCATATGTCTTTGTCATCTACTAGAAATAGTAGGTTGTATTATAAAGGGTATTTATTACTAATAACATTTGTCATAGCAACCGAGGAGGCAATGTTAGCACCTGCTGATAATGAACGAGACATATATCATGACAAATTAACTTTACAGTTAAGTGAAAAAGACAAACAGATTGAGGAGTTAAAGCAAAGCTTGGTAGGTAGCTCGTGTCAATAAGGAACAAGCTGTATCTCACTATATCTGTTTAATGTTTCTGTATAGAAATGAGACAATGCAAAATTGAAGATTTAGCATTTTATCTCAATCAAAAGGAAGGTATAACAAACATTTTATGTTATTTGCATGTTCTTCTAATCAATGATGTAATTTTATGTGGCTCTCTGTAGGTAACCTGAGAGGTGTCATTCCAGCTGGAGACACTCTTTTTCTTCTCCGAGGGAGCTGTCAGCCTCAATTTTTTAATTGGGAGAGATATGGATTATCTCTATTTGCACCTAATGGAATACTACTTCCATCAGAGACTTGTGAAGTGGCTATCACAGCTCTTGCTGGAGGTGAATTTGAATTCCCCAAAGACAGTGAGCTTGTTAGTGCTGTTTATGCAATTTTCATTTTAAAGCCACTACAAAAACCACTCACTATCAATGTACAACATTGTGTAGCACTGAAGACACTAGAACAATGTAACTCTCTCCAGTTTGTGAGAGCACCACTCAATAATGGAATACCTCCCTATCAGTTCAAACATTTTCCAGGAGGTCGTTTTACACCAGGAAGCCAATATGGCTCTATTTCTATTTTTGTGAGTTTGGTATTGTAAGGAAAGGAGATGAAGGAGAAGAAGGAGAAGAAGATAGCACATCAGATGAGGAAGATGGTAGCTCACAGGAGAATGAAGACCCTTCTAACAATGAAGAGAGTGAAACAGATAATGACATGGATCAAATACCAAATGACAGTAGTCTGCAATGTTCAGGTAGTAACACACATCTATCCATATAGCTATGCGCCTACATGTATGTTTGATTATTTATATATTTCCATATTTATTACGATTACATATTCATTATATTAAAATACATTTTCTATGCCATAGAAACAGAAAACTTGAAAAATGATGAAGTCCACCCTAGACCAATAATAGGAGGGAATAGTAAAAGACAAGAAGAAGGAGAGGGACAAGGAGAGGATAGAGAAGGTGACAGAGGTGGAGAACATGATCAAAGTGAAGGTGAGGTAGAAGGAAAACCTAAGAGCCAGAGAGAAAGAGATCAACATCAGTCAAATGGGCAGAGAGTGAGAGAGGAAGTACTAGAAATTGAAAAGGGTAAGAACCCAATTAATAGAGCAATAACTAAGAAAACACATTTCAGTTGGTACCGAATCTACTAAAAAGGCAGACACTCTTTTTTTCTGTAAAGTTTACTATGAGGAGAGAGCTATGTTAGAATGGCAATATATGTTTACAGTTGTGAAAAATCTTGATGTACTTCAGCAGGTATTATATAATAAGAATATATATGTCATACACCCATATAATAATTTTTTGTAGTATATTAAAAAGAATCGTCCTCAATTAGAGGAGGATCAGTGTGTTGATATAATATTAAAACCAGAAAATGATGTTGAGTTTGATATTCAAAAGTATCATCATGAAATTCCTTGTGGTTGGGAAATTAAACCTCGGAGGCGACCTCTAAAAGTTAGAAATATTATTGCAAATGAAAACATTCAATCTGTGTAATATATAGCATATCTTATGAAGTAATCTTATGCTCTCATGCATAATTTAATATCCAACTACTGATAGATATTTTTTAATAAAAAATTGTTACTAACACTTTTCACTCTCTTGTCTAGCTGACACATGCCTCTATTATATCATTTGGAAGTGGCAATTATTCAGAGCCTCCATCATGTTTGGTGGATGTATATGCAGAAAAAGAGCATGACTCAGCAAAGAGACTTCATTACATAGTTCCAGTGTTAGGAGTAGAAGAGTTTGTTGAGATTTGTATCAATTTATCTTTAAGACCAAGATATAATACAAGTAAGAGAAATTTTTCTACAAAATTCTAACAAACAGTTTATAATTATTACAGCCAAAGTTAAAAGTGCTGCTTCTTATAGAGGTCCAATGTTTAGTAGTGATAATCTTAAAGAAATTAAAAGAATTATACAGGATGTTCTTACTCAGTGGCACTCTCGTCTGAGTAAAGTGCTTAAGAATTCTTTAGAGAAGATAGCAACAGAAATGTATTCTTGTGGTTTGATATCAGAAACGGTCAATGAAACTCCAAATTTTAAGGACATTATGACAGATGTTCAATCAGGAATGAATGTCATATGCAATTGTCAGAGATTAGTGAAACACTGTGAATTGTTTTTACAGGCTTTAATTGATCAACATGGTCCGCCAAAAGAAGCAGCCATTAGCATAGCTGAAGATTGGATTGACAACATTAAAAGAAAATTGGATATAACTATTGAGTTTAACATTTTTGAGTGACTATTATAATAATTTTTGTGCTGCATCAATAAAATTAGCTAATTAATAGTTTTAAAAAATGAATGAATGACTCATATATTTTTGTGGTTTATGAATGTACTTAACATGATGGGTGTGACCACATCATTGATATATCCCACCCTGGTTTCAGTCAGTGTGTGTGTCAGAAACAATATGGCTGATAGAAGAGATAATGTATTAGAGGAGAAACCAACTCTTAGTGAATTATGTGAACATATTCACATTGGTAGTTAATGGTACCAGTTAGGAATCATGCTGAAATTGGATGTTAAAAGTTAGAAGATATTCACAAACTATGAGAGGATTCGACTCACAAAACATCAAAAATGTTTGAGTTGTGGTTAGACACCAACCCTCATGCTACTAGAAGACAAATTATAGAGGGTTTGAGAAAAGGAGTCATTATTGAGCACCACTCTATAATGGGCTACCTCCTTACCACTTCAAAGTTCTTCCAGGAGAACACTGATTATGTCAATAAAACTTAACCTTTCTGATAATTAGAATTTTCACTTAGCAACCAAAAAATTCAATTTAAGTGAAATTCCAATAATTCAAATTTTTGCTTAGATTTTGAGATTCGAACTTTGTGGACTACACTGTATACGGGGAAAAGATGGAGGAGAACAAAATAATACATCAAATGAGGAAGATGGTAGCTCACAAGATGATGAAAATCCTTCTAGCAATGAAGATAGTGAAAGAGATAATGACATGGTACAAACACCAAATATGAAGTCTGTACGAAAGTATCTATATATCTATCCATTTATTTACACACCCACATGTATGCATGATTATTTACATGTACATGTTTACTGTAATACACAATCAGAAAAACAGGAAAATGATAAACCTGATGACTTGATGACAGTAATTGAACAAAAATACAAATGAACAAGATCTGAATATTTCTAAATTTAGCAAGATTTACTTATGTGTCCATTGTATGTAGATGAATTTTATATACCATAGAAACAAAAAACATGGAAAGTAGTGAAGGCCACCATAAGTCTAAATAGGAGGGAATGGTGAAGAACAAGATGGAGGGAGACAAGGAGAGGGTGGAGAAGGAGGCAGAGAAGAACATGATGAAAGTGAAGGTGAGGCGGAAGTAGAAGAGCCTCAGAGTCAGAGGGAAAGAGATCAACATTATTTAGAAGTCAGAGAGTAGACAGGAAGCTATTATAACACAAAAGGGTGAAAATCCAACAAACAGTATAATAGTATCTAAGTTAACAAATACTTTAGATTGCTATATCTGTTCAGTAAATTTATGACTATATGCTCTTTATGTATATGTATTATTATATTGTATCTAGATTCAGAAAAAAACACAACATAAAGTTTACAGTAAGTCTCCTAGGCCACTTCCAGGGACTTGTAATGCTGAAAAGAATCAAGAAACATAGAAAGTGATGAATCCACTCTAAGCCCCCTAAGCCACTTCCAAGGACTTGCACTGATAAAAAGAATAAAGAAAATGTGGAAAGTTATGAAGTCTACCCAAAGGTATATTAACATTATTAAGTTTCATTTACTACTACATAAAACTGTTAATGTCTCTTTAATATAACTGTAACAATATGCTGTGTATTTAATTGTAATGTCTAGAATCAGAAAAGACACCAGGCAAAGTTCATGCTAAGCCACCTAAGCCTTATCCAAGGACTCTTAATGCTAAGATGTGTATTAAAATTTTGTTGTCACACCTTAATTTCAATTGTAATTTTATTGGTTACTGCGAATCCAAGTGCAAATGCTGATGTTTGTTATTCATGTAAAGTTTATTATGAAAAGAAAACCACTTCATTATGTATTTCCATATTTATTACGATAAAATGACAGTAAATGGATCAAATACCAAATGACAGTAGTCTGCAATGTTCAGGTAGTAACACACATCTATCCATATAGCTATGCACCTACATGTATGTTTGATTATTGATATGTTTACAATATTTCCATATTTATTAAGATTACGTATTCATTATATTGAAATACATTTTCTATGCCATAGAAACAGAAAACTTGAAAAATGATGAAATCCAACCTAAACCATTAATAGGAGGAAATGGTGAAAAACAAGAAGGAGAGGGACAAGGAGAGGGTGGAGGAGATGAAAGAGGTGAAGAACATGAACATGAGGTAAAAGTAAAACCTCAGAGCCAGAGAGAAAGAGATCAACATCAGCCAGAAGGACTAAGAGTGGAAGAGGAAGTACAAGAAGGAGAAGGTAAGAACCCAATTAATAGAATAATGATAACTAAGAAAACACATTTCAGTTAGTACTGAATCTACTAAAAAGGCAGACATTCGTTTTTTCTGTAAAGTTTACTATGAGGAGAGAGCTATGTTTGAATGGCAATATATGTTTACAGTTGTGAAAGATCTTGATGTACTTCGGCAGGTATTATATAATAAGAATATGTATGTCATTACATCCATATACCATTTTTATTGTAGTATATTAAAAAGAATCGTCCTCAATTTGAGGAGCAAGATTATGCGAAAATAATTTTAAAACCACAATGTGATGTTGAGTTTGATATTCAAAAGTACCATCATGAAATTCCTTATGGTTGGGAAATTAACCCTCGGAGGCGACCTCTAAAAGTAAGAAATATTATTGCAAATGAAATTCTTTGTAATATATAGCATATCTTATGAAGTAATCAAGTGTTATGCACTCATAATTTAATATCTAACTACTGATAGATAGTTTTTTGACAAAAAATTGTCACTAACACTTTTAATCCCTTGTCTAGTTAAAGCGTACCTCCATTACAATGTTTGGAAGTATGAAATATTCAGAGCCTCCATCATGTTTTGTGGACGTGTATGCAGACCAAGGAGATAGTACAGCAAAGAGACTCCATTACAAAGTTCCATTGTTAGGAGTAAAAGAGTCTGTTGAGATTTGCATCAATTTATCTTTAAGACAAAGATATAATGCAAGTGAGATTCAAAATTCTAACAAACAATTTATACTTATCATTTCAGCCAAAGTTAAAACTGGTGCTTGTTATAGAGATCCAAATTTTGCTAGTGATGAACTTATAAAAATCATACAGGATGTTCTTTCTAGCAAGTATTCTTATTTGAATGATTTGCTGAAAGCAGCTCTTAAATCATTTGCTATAGAAATGTATTCTCATGGTCTGATATCTGAAACAACCAAAGATACAGCAAATTTTAATGACATAATGAGGGAATTCAAGTCAGGCATGAACTTCATATGTGATATTCAAGAATTAGTGAAATATTGTGAGCTATTTTTACAGAGTTTAGTTAAACAAAAAGGTCCACACAATCGGGTAGCTAGTACTATAGCTCAAGAATGGACTACTAGCATTAAAGAAAGACTGGACATAAATATAAAATTTGATGTTGAATGATAAAATTAATATTAGTTATATTTTTATACAAAATAAATATGTCTTGTACTCTTTCAATGTATTTTTTCATATTTTAAAATATATATAATTCTTAGATAATTGTTATTGTCTATCACATCTATTTGTACCATTTGTATGTGATTACAGTTAAATGCTATCATTGTACTACCAAGTAGAACTACTTGAGATCCTCCAAATCTTGTAGCAATTGGAGCACCTGTTAACAATCAGTAGATGGACATATTGCAATATTATAATGTTGTCTATTAGGATAATAGTACAAGTACCTGTAATGTTTATAATTGCATAGAACTAAGTCTCAGTCAATCAATGTAGCTACACAAAAAGAATATCATCAATACATAGTCTACATCATCGCTTGGTCAAATTATTTTTATAGTTTGTGCGTATTCACCTGGTGACAACATTATACCTTCCAGTTCAATGTACGTATTGAAATTGATAACTATATTATAGAAACATTAGTAATACTACAGTCTATTTTACTATTGAATTATACCTAATGGAGTTTCACTATAAATGTACAAAACATATACGATGTATGTAAGGTCACTACAACTACTGGATGGACCATAGTCTAATCAAAATGACTGCTTCCTAATTATTTACTGTGAGACTATCAGGTACTACATTAGTACCAATATAGCCACTGCTTCTTATTCAAGTATTTTAGAAAGAACTAGGTGTAGTAGTAGTTAAGTATTACTATCTCTTATGACTTACTGTTGTATTATTGCTGTTATTACAATTATATTATTACATTTCTATTACTAACTGTGGTTATTATATATAATAACTACAGTTTGTAATAAAAATGTAATAATACTAATTGCAATAACAGCATAATTGTTATAGTGATATCAAGTGATATCAATTGTTATAGTGATATATATGAAGGTCAGTACTATTATAGTATAACTACTATCATTGTGTGTGTTCTATTAGTGTACAGTACTAACTGGAGTAGTGGTGAGAGTAGTTCAGTTATATTAGAGTTATTCTCAGTAAAATATGACTCTTATGGTATAATTAAATGACTCGATCATCAGACATCATCATTTAATTGAAGTAATAGAGATAGTAACATATAGTACAGTGGAACAATAACAATCACTCATTACTCTTCTAATTTATGAGAAAATAATTGAAGATATTATTAAAACTACTGGTGTTAATGATAATATCAAAAGAAGTACCAGAGTATTATTAAAATTATAAAATTGAAGTTGCAACCACGCCCTCATTGTACAGGAAATGAACCTTGTTTTAACATCTGTCTGATACTATCAGTGGTCCAGCTTATGTTTTGCGGAAGAAGAAACACTTAACGTATCTATATATATATATATATATATATATTATTATGTGGTCAGTAACAATATCCAAGTACAATCCAAATGGCTAGTTAAGAGGTTCAATAGAAAAAAGTGTGTTCTAACTGAGTATAATATAACTGGTGAGCAAAATTCTCCAGTTAACTTATTGTGTAAAATCATAGCTATTGGAAATGTCATCTCAGGCTTAGATATAACATACCAGAATAACTTGACCATATTCAATTTTACAAAAGAGTTTAATATATATATATATATATAATATGTGTGTGTGTACAGTGTAATGACAGCCTTGCAGAAAGTTCAATACATTCTATTGTGGTAAGTTATTATGCTATAATAACTTATCCGTGACATAATGTATTACTAAATAGTGTTAGTTTGTTTGCTATCAAAACTAGTCTGACACGGCATATTACCTTTGAGATTGTGAAGTAATAAGAGCAAACTAATTGATCACTGATAAACTATATCAACCAATTCATGTTTACACAGTAATATATATCCATCTCTCTCACTCTCTCTCTCTCTCTCTCTCACTCTATTTCTCTCTCTCTATCTCTCTCTCTATCTCTCTATCTATCTATCTATTTATCTATTTATCTATTTATCTATCTATCTATCTATCTATCTATCTATCTATCTATCTATCTATCTATCTATCTATCTATCTATCTATATACCTACCTATCCATCCATCCATTCATCTATATACATGTTTGTTGATAGACTTATGAAAAGTAGGCTTCTTCAAAGTTTCCATTGTCTGACAGTTATTGTAAATAATTAGAATACCAATACGAAATTAATATTTATAATCTTTTAAAAGTGAACATCAAACGATATATCTCTCTGATACTATCAGTGGTCCAGCTTATGTTTTGCTGAAGAAGAAACACTTAACATATCAATATATATATTATTATGTGGTCAGTAACAATATCCAAGTACAATCCAGATTGCTAGTTAAGAGGTTCAATAGAAAAATGTGTGTTCTAACTGAGTATAATATAACTGGTGAGCAAAATTCTCCAGTTAACTTAGTGTGTAAAATCATAGCTATTGGAAATGTCATCTCAGGCTTAGATATAACATACCAGAATAACTTGACTATATTCAATTTTACAAAAGAGTTTAATATATATATATATATATATAATATGCATGTGTGTACAGTGTAATGACAGCCTTGCAGAATGTTCAATACATTCTATTCTCTCTCTCTCTCTCTCTCTCTCTCTCTCTCTCTCTCTCTCTCTCTCTCTCTCTCTCTCTCTCTCTTCTCTCTCTTTCTCTCTCTCTCTCTCTATCTATTCTATCTATCTATCTATGTACTTACTTACCTATCCATCCATCCATTCATCTATATACATGTTTGTTGATAAACTTATGAAAAGTATGCTTCAAAGTTTCCAATGTCTGACAGTTATTATAAATAATTGAGAATACCAATACTAAATTAATAATTATAATCTTTTAAAAGTGAACATCAAACTATATAGAAAATATTGCATTGTTAGATAAAACTGATTGGTTCATTTAATACATTAAGTTGTTGTTCTAGTTTCTGACTTCTTATAATAGAAATTATGAGGGAAATTTTACAAGGTAAAATCAAAGCTATGGTGAGTGTGCAGTCTTTGTGACATGTTCACATTGATAAGCTATGTATTATTACAATATAATGTATGCTTCCTTTTTAAATGTAACACCATTTTTATTTATGAGGGAGTTTGGCACACTTATTGTAGTTACTGCTTCTTATCATAATATCACTCATAACACATTAGACATGAATGCTAGAGAATTTGTTTAAACAAACAATCAGTCTATGAATGATATTATAAAGAACTAAGTCATCTTTTGAATAATACATACTTTATAAAAAATTCTCTTTAATATTAACAACAAATAAGATCACGAGATATCTATCTATCTAATTCAGTGAAAATGTTCATAAACATGAAGTCATTGAAAGGTACTTCATGTTTCTTAATAACAACTTAATTCTGCTGAGTCATGACACTTGGGCTGGAGTTGTCGTTGGTTGGGCTGGCTTGAGTTGGTCTTTTGACAAAACTTGACCAAAAGGATTAGAAAATGTGTTGACGATTTATTACAGGAAGAAGTGCACTCAACTTTCACACTATTGTTCTATTTCCTTTGAGAACTATGTACAATTATAGTACATTTTAGCTATAGTTTATCAATATAAACTCTTTACTAAACAGTTTTAGTTTTTGTTGCAATAAAATAAAATTAAATTACTTAGTAAATAAAATTATTTACTAAGTATAAATTTTTGAAATAACTGTGGCAGGTTTATACAGGAAAATGGAGTGTCTAAATCTATATAGCATAGCTGTTGTGTTGAGTCTTAGATATTTGTAATGGATTGTCTTCATATCTTGTCTTACATAATGGCTATTGTCTCCTGTATTAAATGATGTAGAGAGTTCTGTGAAGATTATGGTATTCTGTGATATGACCTTCAATAGAAGTCAGACTTTAGTGGATTTTTCAGTTTTCACTTAATAATAAGAGAGTCAAATACTATTACCATTTAATACAATAGATACAGGGACAAATGCTTATAATCAAAACTTCACTGTCACATATGTGAAGTATTTGACTACAACAATACAATTTAAAATCATGATCATAATATCATGTGCATATATTATGTATATTTCAATATATCTACACAGGACCTTCTTTTCTCCATCAAGTGTTTATCCCTTTGTCAGGGTAGAAAACATTTTCTTCTCTTCTAATATATAGTCAAAGAATTATCTGTTCATTATAATACATCAGTAGATGGACAGATTACAATAAACAATGTAATGTTACATATGTAGCATTAGTAATGGTATTGGACTAGGCTTCAGTCAGATTATTTATATACTCTTTTATTAGGATACCTGGATCTCCTCTTAATGTGAGAAAGATGGACATCACTGATATAGCTGTCACACTAACATGGTCATGGGAAATTATTCCATAATATGTATATACACAGTATTTCCTTTCCTTGATGAAGTGTTAGTCCCCTTGTCAGTACTAATGGTGTAATTTCTTCTTGTCCAATATAATACAGACTTGAGGTTCTCCTCCATAGTTTCCTCTATAATAGTATACATATATGTCTTCTGATGGTATGAATCCTGACATGTCAGTTTACAATCATATCATCTATTTATTTCTCACTTTCTTTCTGGTAAAATATAACATTTACTCTAGCTAAGGTAATAAAATACATACATCACACTAGATGTAATTTGTAGTAGATTCATGTGCAAATTTGCATACAGTAATTATAGTGTGTGGTGTGTGCCATATGTCTAACTATGTCTTTATAATTCTATATAGATGGACCAGAAAGTATAGTAAAGAGTGGACAAGTTGATGTGATAACAAATTATGATGTAATTATTACTTCACATGCTAATAATAACACAGCCATATCTCCTTGTTTCCTTATATGGTGTAAAGGTTAAGGTTTACATTTATCATCAGGTGGAAGATTATATATGGATATGTTAGTTTAACTTAACAATACATCAGTTTTATTACTAGTGTTGCTGGTTATTATAACAATACTCTTGAGAATGTAGTTGTCAATACTTTTAATTAGTAATTTTGTGAGCTAACAGTATTTGATAAGTGAGTCTTTTTTGTAGTGATGTGTTAATTCCCTATTTTCCTTTCTATAAATGATCTAGAACCTGCTACAGAAAACAGTCACTGGCTTATACCTTAATACTCAATACTCCTGGAAATTTTTTTGATATTCTAGGAATGGTAACCAGTCAATTTAATATTGTTTTCATGTTTTAAACATAGACCATGACAGGGTAAAAGATAATAAAAAATAGTTAGAAATGATTATCTTTGTTTAATTCCTAAAGTACAAGATGAAAACAAACAACATTTAAATTGTAATTACTGGTAATTACATACACATTATTTCTATTGAACTATACATATTCCATTTCAACCAAATCAGCTCAGTATTAGGAGATTCTCTTGTTCAAGTTAGTGTTAATACTATACTATACAATTGACTCTTGAATAACTGAGCCTGTGTTGTCCAGTACATTATTACTGTACTGGCTATTAACCAGATTATAGTCACTGTGATATTACAGATAATCTAATTTTAATAAAGTTACTGTAAAAGCTGCTGTTTAGCTTAATTTTCTATTATTTGAGTTTAAGTCAGAGTTGGTGTGAGTGAAACTATTACAATTATTACAAGGTACTAACCAAACTTAAGATAAGAGTGCAGTCCTTTTTATCATATTGTGATATATATGATGTTTACATTAAATACAGCCTTTATATTATTATATTAAATATATATAATAATATAGACCACCTTATATTATCAGATATAGTAACATTGTATGTCTAAAAGGGTATGAAGCACACTTATTTTAGTCATTGTTATTTGTCATAATGTTACTCATAACACCTCTGACAACAATACTGGGATAATGACTCAATGAATATGTTTAAAGAAAAGTCAGTTTTTAGTGGTATATTAGTTATAGAATTATAACAAAATTTAAGTAATCCTCTGAATTTTTTCTGGTTATAACACTCGCGTAATTTTGGAAACACTTTTAGTTTTAGACTTACTAATTATTTTTAGCGTCAAAATAATACTATAATTCCAGTGATTAATGGTTTAGTTTGAAATAAGTAATTATATATAATTATTCACATGGACAACAGCGTGGCTGGTCAACTATGCAATGTATACAAGCCCCTCCTTCTTCGTTATGTAACTGGTAGATATACATATATAACAGCAAGAGCTGTATATATGTATATCTACCACTGTCTACAATGGCTGTCAAAGCACATCAAATTGTTGTGGTTGGCTGTCCTCGTAGCGAATTAACAGGAAATATAAAAGAAAGAAAAGGAGTTGGCAAAAGTTGTTTCTGCAATCGTTTCGTTACACCAGACACATTTTCTTTGGATGTGTGTCATGATTCTGTCCTCAGTGAAGCGGAATGGCGAGATAATAAAGTCTACAATAAAGATCACTTCCTATACTGGGGAACTGTCACAAAGGAATTACCAAATGGTGATAAAGCTAGATTCAATATTGTAGAACAAACAGAGTTTTATAATGCTGACGATGGCAAGCTATTCTTCACTGATGATGACTATATTACTAGAGCTTGTTCTACTCACTTTAGCTCAAAAAATAAAGTAGCCTATCAAGTATACAACAGAGAAGAGCATGCTGTACGTAGTTTTTCACCAAAGCGTGATTCAGCGTCTTCCCAAGGTAGAGGATCGTCATGGCGAAATGAAGATTTCAATGTAGGTAAAGCTTCCCATGGAGAAGCAACTCAATTATTTCCAAATGAAGTGTTCAGTGAAGACAAAGGAGTAACTGGGTTTATATGTTTGTTTGATCCTACCTTAAAAGACGAGAACTCTAAGCGTCAGGTTGATTTTCTTTCTAAACTCCTCAAAGAACTTGTCAAAACTAAACGTAAAGTGATACTTGCCTGTACAAAGTGTGACGAAGCTAAATCTGATCCAATAGAACTGGGAACTAATTTGGCTGCTACCGTTATTTCAAAGACATCAATTGATTTTGTGCAGACATCAGCACTACAAGGTCACAATATTAAAGATGCATTTTTCAAAATTGTTATTCCTTCTAAGACAATAGTCAAGTCCTTTTTTTCTACGGCACTCAAATCCACACGTTCATCTGATGACTCTGGGATCTTTACAAGTAATAGCGCTACTAAGAGGCAGCAGAAACGTTCATCATCGTTAATAAGTTATTCTCAAAATAGTGATATGTCATTTCAGGAAGGTGAAATAGCAGTTGAAAATTATGCTGGTATAGAAAGATTATCTGTTTCACTCAAAATACCTAATGATTCCTCAATGGATGATGAAGAAGCAATTAATGAGCATCCTAACTCAATAGGGTAAGTTGTATTGCTGTATTTCCATTATCAAGACTCCATGTTATACTGTTCAGTATTTTTAGGAGCAGACAGGAATACCACATCTGTCTGTTCTCAATTATTAATAGAACAACCTTGTAAATGAAATTTTTAGACATATTTAATGTTGATAGTTTGCCAATAGAGAAAGTTTAGATTTTGAAAAATGAAATAGTAGCACATTTATTACAAATTGGCAATGTCACTTTTACTACCTGCATGACACTCAACAAGACAATATAATATATTTAGAATGAATTTAGGGCATGTCATGAGTACATTTGTACTTCTTTCTTTATTTTGATTAGTATTAATAAAGATAAAATTTATTGACTTGCCTTCAAAATGTTTTAATAGATTTACACTTGCCAATTTATTTAAGTCATTGATATCATCAAGAATAGTAATATTGACCAGATGTAATAAATTTGTCAAATTGCCCAATTGCATGTATAATCCTAAATTCCTTATATACCAAAATGGCCATGTTGTATTGTATATCTGCTTATATATTATTAATAACATTTATGACTGAAGAGATGATGTGACAGACTGACAGTATGGATTCATGACACTCAACTAGACAATATTATTCAGAGTGACTTGAGGGCATGTCAACAATCAAAGAGTACATTTATACATTATTTATATATTAACAACAATAAAAATTCAGTTAATTGCTTTCAGAATGTGTTTAATGCATGTAAATTTGGCAAATCATTCAATTCATTAATAATATCATTAATTGAATTGAAATTTAATAAGTTTGTCAAATTGTCAAATTACATGTATTTTCCTCAATTTGTTAGGTATCAACGTGTCTATGTTGTATTGTATATCTACTTTTTAATAATAGTCATAACATAAGAGATGCATGGAAGTGTTGAGCAGTTTACTTATGCATGATGTACATATACAAGCCAATTCTAAGTAGATAATGTAAAACAAAAGTACAGATTAACTTATAACTGCTCTAGTTAGCTCTTATATTTTCTAATATCTAAGCAGTTCACAACCTAATGAAATATGCTTATAATGTAAGTACAAATAATTATATAATAATGTTTTGTTTACTTTGTATTTATAATATCACTAGCATAATTTATTCTACATTGTTGTTGCTTTTGATAGGAACAATTATGAGCATTACTCAAATGATGTTATAAGTCCCCCTATCACACCTGTGAAAAATAAATCATCTCTATCCAATGTTTTTTTTGTCACACCATGTGGTCCATCCAAAAGCACGGATCTTTTGAAGGCAAAGCAGCTTTCAAATACATCTCAGCGCTTACGTGGTGACTCTGGAATCTCTGTTAGTGATTCTTTATCAACACAGCAATTTTTAAATACATCTCAGCGCCAACGTGATGACTCTGGAATCTCTCTTGTTAGTTCTTTTTCAACAGAGCTATCTTCAATTGTATCTAAGAACACACGTGACAATACTAAAATCTTTACAAGTGAGTAGATTATTATTACTGTATGAGTTACTAATGATTTTATTGTCAATCAGGTCTAAGTAAAAAAGTTTGTGGTACATCTTCAGATAAAGTCAAAGAGATAGAGGATTTTAAGCAACGCTCAAAAGGTTAATAAATAGCCAGAAATTGGACAACATACCTTTATAAATATATACGTGTATGAAAAGGAAGGTTTAGTTATGTATGATGGTGCATGTAGTCTTGTATGATTAATATAGATATTGAAAAGAGATTACTGTCAATGAAATTGAAATTACTTTTAAGAGAGAAAGACAAAATAATTGAGGAGTTAAAGCAAAAATTTAAAAGTAACTGATGTTAGTAGATAATGGTTACTTAACTCTATATGATGCTCTGTGTATGCTATATCTTTTTAGTGTTTCTACATAGAAATAAAATGATTGAGAATAAGGAGTGAATTTTTTTTATGCATAATTTCTTCTAATCAATCATTAAACTTTGTTACTCACTATAGGAAATCTCAGAGGTGTTACTCCAGCTGGAGACACACTTTTCCTACTCCGAGGGACTAATCAACCTCAATCTTTTAACTGGGAGAAATATGGATTAACTCTATTTGCATCTGAAGGAATACTACTTCCATTAGAGACATGTGAAGTGGCTATCACAGCTCTTGCTGGAGGTGATTTTGAATTCCCTAAAGGAAGTGAGCTTGTTAGTGCTGTTTATGCCATTTACATTTCAATTTCATTACTAAAACCACTTACTGTTAATATGCAGCATTGTGTAGCACTAGAGACTCCAGAACAATGTAGCTGTCTCCAGTTTGTGAGAGCACCACTCAATAATGGGACACGACCCTATCAGTTCAAACCTCTTCCTGGAGGACGTTTTATGCCAGGAAGCCAATATGGGTCTATTTCTTGTACTGAGTTTTGTTTAATTGCTGAAGTTTTGATGGGGGAGAGTGGAGAAGAACAACAAGAAGGTGGACATGGAGAGAATGGAGAAGGACAAGGAGGCAATGGAGAAGGACAAGGAGGAGGACAAGGAGAGAATGGAGAAGGAGGAGGACAAGGAGAGAATGGAGAAGGAGAAGGAGGAGGACTAGGAGAGAATGGAGAAGGAGAAGGAGGAGGACAAGGAGAGAATGGAGAAGGACAAGGAGGAGGACAAGGAGAGAATGGAGAAGGACAAGGAGGAGGACAAGGAGAGAATGGAGAAGAAGAAGGAGGAGGACAAGGAGAGAATGGAGAAGGACAAGGAGGAGGACAAGGAGAGAATGGAGAAGGACAAGATGGAATGGAACAAGAACAGAATATTGGTGGAAAACAAGACAAAGGAAGGGAACAAAGAGAAAATGGAGAAGAACTAGAAGAAAGAGGAAGACATGGATGGAATCACAAAGGACAAGGAGGAGGTAGAAGACAAGAAAATGGGGAAGAACCAGATAAAGAAGGAGTGCAAAGAAAGAGCAGAGGACAAAAAGGAAAGGGACAAAGGGATGATGAAGAGGACAGTATGGATTTTGAAGTAAAAGAAAAAGATATGTCAAATGAACAAGGTCTGAAAATAGTATGATTTGGAATATGTGAAAATGGACTTTTTTACAGAATCTGAAAAATCAGACAAAAGCAATGAAGTGCATCATAAGCTATTACTTCACACTTATTCTTTATTAAAGAAAGGTACACTATACTTCTTCACCATATACCTTTAGCTTTACCTTTTGTTACTTAGTTGTTTCAAAACCACCTGTCAAGCAATATAACTGCTGCAAATTTTACTGTAAAGATAATGCTAATTCTACATTGGAATGGGAGATTATGTTTACAGTTGTGAAAAATCTTGAGGCCCTTAATCAGGTAAGTAACAGCACAAGTATATACTGTTTCAATTGTATATATTTATTGTTTTAGTATATAAGAAAAACTTATCCCTATTATCAAGAAATTCTAAGACTTGTGTTAAGACGAATGTCAGGAAATGATGTTGAGTTTGATATTCATAAGTATAATCATGAAATTCCACATGGCTGGCATATTTCTCCTAAGATGTATCCACTCAAAGTAAAGAATATTTATTTAGTTATAGAATTATGTTGTACTAATTCTAAGAAATAATAAGTAACAATGTGATTAATATTTTATACAGCTTTATTATAAATCCATTGAAGAGTTTGGATGCAGTGGATATCCAGAGCCTCCATCATGTTTTGTAGATGTGCAAGCACATGAGGGATCTGACACAGCTAAGACACTTCGTCACAAGGTTCTAATTTTAGGAGTTGAGGACAATGTTGAAGCATGCATTAAATTATCATTACCGAGGCAATCTGTACAAAGTGAGAATTTGTTGGGAAATCATACTGTTTTAATACTCTTAACTTTATATTATAGCCAGTCTTAAGAGTACTAGCACTTCTAGTGATTGCGACACTGGTAACAATGTTAGAGAAATCATAGAACATGTTCTTACAAGTTTACACCCCAAGTTGAAGGATTTGTTAAAGGCATCTCTGAAATCTTTTGCTGCAGACATGTATTCTCATGGTCTGATATGTGATATAACCAGAGATACAGCAAATTTTGAAGACGTGATGAGAGAATTCGTGTCAGGGATGTACTTCAAACCTGATGAAAAATTAGAAGAACATTGTAATCTGTTTTTGCAGAGTTTAGATAAACAAGGTGGTTCATGCATAGATGCAGCTAGTCATATAGCAAAGGAGTGGACTGAGAATATTAAAAAAAAAATGAGCATAAATATGGAATTTTATACTTAGTGATATAAACTTACTTGCATCATTTTAAAATTATATATATTGATTAAGCATCATGCACTCTCTTATTGAAATGGCTGGTTTAAAACATGTTCTTATTGCTGCAGGTTTCGAACACATATATACACGTGTCATTTGCTATTAAATATTTAAATTTTTTTTTTATTAATAATTTTTTTATTCCTTTGTGTGTCAATATTGTTATTGAAGTTGATAGACAATAATTTCTAGTACCATAAGATGTGTCAGAGGATGAATTAGACACATATGTACTCCAAATTGGTTGACTGGAAGTACCAGACCTAAATTACAGTCAAAAAACTTCAGATAAATTGTTAGTGATGCTATTGTGACAGTCAAATAGTAAATACTTGACCACTTGATAGACATTTAAAAAATAACCTTTAATGTTTTTGATGATGTAGAAGACTAAATGGTAAGTCAGCCTTGAAACTCAATTAATGATAACATTCAGGCTAGGCTGGTCTCACAGTAGTGTCCAAGAGAAGTTAATGATTATTGTATGTTTTGGCAGTGAAGGATGTGGTTATGCTTCATACTGTTGCATATTACAATAGAATAAAATGATATACGTGGAAATACAAACATAACACGATCCCAAACTATTATATGACTGACTGTCAAGCGAAGTAAAAATAATTTCATTGTAGTAAATAAACTGTTTCATACTTAAACAGACCAGTCTTTTTTGTTCAACAAAATTTATTTGTCATAATATTCAAGTTGATGTTTAGTGCATAACAAAAGTTTAACTACATTAGTTTACAAGGCTGTCTGTATTCAATTACATTAATAAAATCAACATAAGATAAGAAATTTTGAAAATTTGTCAATAGGTAATTATAAAAGATTGTGGCCAATGACATTTTTGTTAGATGTCAGTATCTCCTAATGACAGAAAATACATCATATGTAATAAAAGTACAAAGTCTATATTTACATTCATTGTTGTCTTTTCTTAGGAAATATTGTGTGCGCAAGCTCAACTATTTTACAAGTCCTTTTAGCTCATTTACTAAAAGTAAATCCTCTCTATCTGATATCCAAAAAGGTTCTGTTAACGCTCTGTATAAAAGCAGAACTCTACTTATTTCCTCGTCTGTTTTTTCAAAGATTACTCCCACTCTATCACCAACCAGTAGCATATCAGGTTCACCAATAAGTCCAAATAAAAGTACACGTAGCCTTCCTCGCTTGCCCAAAGCTGGAAATTATTCTTCATCAAAACAACTTTTAAATACACATCAACCCTCAGGTGATGACTATGTAACATTTACTAGTAGTACTGCTACTGACAGCCAACACCAACACTTACTGCCTTCAATGGGTTACTTGGAAAAAAGTAATATAGTATTTAAAGAAGGTAAAATTGATCAAAAAAACAATGAAAATGTATCAGATATACTTAATGATACTAGTGATGATATAGAAAGACCTTGTGACAGTATACCTGCTAATAAACCAAATGTAAGTGTAAAAAACTTACATTAGAGCCTAATAAATTTACAGTATATCATAGATCGAATTGTTAGATGCAATGACAAAAAGAAATGAAGCAATGCATGCACAAATAGAACAGTTGGAAGAAATTATTAAGAGAAAAGAAGGTAAGTCATTGAAACATGCACTGCTTTGTATTAAGAAGTTATATATAGTTATATATATACTTAGAAACTGAGGAGGAGTTATTATCAACACTGAAAGATAGGGACAAAGAAATAGAGAAGTTAATGCTAAGATTAATAGGTTAGTAAGTATATAAACACAATGTAATAGTCACATGTACATAGGAATGCCACTTTTGGCAAAATAATTTGTGAACACCCTTACTTGATATGTCTTTTATCATAATATTATGAATCATCATATGCCTACCAAGTTTAACTTAATATTTCCATAGAGTCGAGACAGAAGATGAAAGATTCTACAACATGCCTGTGTGAAAAAGAAGGTATAGCTTTTGTTCAAGATATAATTTACATAAATCCTTAGAAGATGAAGTAGGAGAAGATAGAGGAAGAGATTGGCAAGTGGAAGGACAAGGAAGAGGAAAAGAAAATGAAACCAAAAAGCAAGTAGAAGAAGAAGAAGAAGAAAAGAAAAAAAGAAATGGAAGTGAGGCAGAAGAAAACAATCAACTTGCAGCTAAATTAACTGAAGAGGATGATCTTTTTTCTTGTAAAGTCTATTGCGAAGAAAAAGCTATGTTAGAATGGCAAGTTATATTTACAATTGTGAAAAATACAAAAGCACTTCAGCAGGTAATAATATCTCTTATTTGGAAAATAACTATTATTACTTCAGTACATGAAAAAGTTTCGTCCTCATGCTGAGGAAGGTCAAAGTTTTGATTTAATACTTCAATCACATGCACAATCAGTTGAATTTGACATTACAATGTATCATCATGAAATTCCTCAAGGTTGGGAAATTATGCCTCATAGAGAACCTCTTGAGGTTAGAATAATACCTAGATTGGCTAGTACATATATATGACTAAATGATAACTCAATTGTTTTTGTGTATGCATTACATTTTGTGTATAAATTATAATTAATATTACCTAAAATGCTGTGTCTCTAGCAATTTTCTGATTTCTTGTGTAGCTGATGCGTACTTCAATTGAAAAGTTTGGAAGTCACAAACATAATGAGCCTCCATCATGTTTGATAGATGTATGCGCAAATGAGGGAACTGATACAGCAAAGAGACTCCATTACAAAGTTCCAGTATTAGGAGTGAAAAAACGTGTTGTAATTTTCATCAATTTAACTTTAAGACCAAAAACTAAACAAGTTATATGTAAGGATAGGAATTGAATAATATATTAAAATTTGACAAACAACTTCTTTTTACAGCTAGAATTGAAAGTGCTGCATGTTCAAGAGATCCAGTACTTACTGGTGATGAAGTTAAAGAAATCATACAGGATACCCTGACTGAGCAGTACTCTGCTTTGGATGATTTGTTGAAACCTACACTGAAATCAGTTGCTGCAAACATGTTTGCTTCTCATCTTTTAACTAAAGAAACAAGAGATAAACTAATTTATAGTGACATAATGAGTGAAGTAATTTCAGGCATGAACTTCCAACATGATCTTGACAAATTAAGAAAACACTGTGAGTTGTTTTTACAGAGTTTGGCTCAACAAGATGGTCCTCTTAAAAATGCGGCTAATAGTATAGCTAAAGCATGGACTATTAAGATCGAAGAAAAAATGAAGATCAAATTTGAATGTAAAATATAATTTTTTATTTAATTTTTTTGTTTTCAATCAATTAGATCTTTCACTTAAGATACGTGCATTTCTTATGCTCTTATGATTTATGTATTATTAATTGTTTTGAAACAAACTTTTCATTGTATTTTGATGTAGATATATTTGGGTTATTACAGATTGATATTGGTCAACTACTACTACTTAATGGCAATGCTAACTACTTACAATAATATATTTTCAGTGTCCAACGTAAATGGTTTCATAAAGGATTACACTCTATACCAGTAAATGCTATGGTTGTACTACCAAGTCATACTACTCGAGATCCTCCAATCTTTGTAGCAATTGGAGCACCTGTTAACAATCAGTAGATGGACATATTACAATA
The DNA here is from genome assembly GCA_963965975.1 of Xestospongia bergquistia. Lineage (NCBI taxonomy): Eukaryota > Metazoa > Porifera > Demospongiae > Haplosclerida > Petrosiidae > Xestospongia > Xestospongia bergquistia. Next base: position 1,872,546 of record OZ014414.1, on the reverse strand, counting down.
CTATAATGTTGTCTATCAGGATAATAGTACATGTACCTGTAATGTTTATAATTGCATAAAACTAAGTCTCAGTCAATCAATGTAGCTACACAAAAAGAATATCATCAATACATAGACTACATCATTGCTTGGTCAAATTATTTCTATAGTTTGAGCCTATTCACTGGGTGACAACATTATACCTTCCAGTTCAATCTACGTATTGTAATTGATAACTATATTATAGAAACATTAGTAATACTACAGTTTATTTTACTATTGAATTATACCTAATGGAGTTTCACTATAAATGTACAAAACATATAATATATGATGTATGTAAGGTTACTACAACTACTGGATGGACCATTATTTACTGTGAGACTATCTACTACTGCATTAGTATCAATATAGGCATTGCTTCTTATTCAAGTATTTTAGAAAGATCTAGGCATAGTACACTGTAAAAGGCATTTTGTCATTTTAACTGAGCTCTTTCAGTTTCATCAATATGATGTAAACCCAATTCTAAGTAGCAACAACACTAATACTATTGTAACTCAATATGTATAAAGCCAACTAGTTGTATCTAAAACCACATTGCTTTTACATCCACTTTGCTATGAATTATGGCTTCAATTGAAGCTATAAACAGATACTATTTCAAATGAAACTAACCCAGTTACTTCAATTGAAATAGTACCTGCCTCTCCCTCATAGTTTCAATTCTTGGACATAAACTACAAAAACAACTTTTTGGCTTTTAGTTGGTGCTATACGTACTGAGTTAAATCAGTTTTGGCTTTCTGGTAATTCAATATTGGGCTCACGTCGTATTGATGAAATTCTAGTAACGAAGACAATGATTGAAATGACAAAATGTTATTTTAAGTGTAGTAGTTAAGTATTACTATCTGTTATGACTAATACTTAGTGTTGCATCATTGCTGTTATTGCAATTAGTATTATTACATTTCTATTACTAACTGTGGTTATTATAATTGTTATAGTGATGTCGATATATCTATACGAAGGTTAGTACTATTATAGTATAACTATTATCATTGTGTGTGCTCTATTAGTGTACAGTACTAACTGGAGTAGTGGTGAGACTAGTTCAGTTATATTAGAGTTATTCTCAGTAAAATATCACTCTTACGGTATAATTAAATGACTCGATCATCAGTCATCATCATTCAATTGAAGTAATAGAGATAGTAACATATATTACAGTGGAACAATAAGAATCAGTCATTACTCTTTTAGTTTATGAGAAAATAATTGAAGATATTATTAAAACTACTGGTATTAATGATAATATCAAAGGAAGTACCAGTGTGTTATTAAAATTATAAATTGAAGTTGCAACCGCGCCCTCATTGTACAGGAAATGAACCTAGTTTTAACGTCTGTCTGATAATATCAGTGGTCCAGCTTATGTTTTGCAGAAGAAGAAACACTTAACGTATCAATATATTATTAAGTGGCCAGGAACAATATCCAAGTACAATCCAGATGGCTAGTTAAGGATTCAATAGAAAATATGTGTGTTCTAATATAACTGAATATAACTGGTGAGCTAAATTCTCCAGCTAACTTAGTGTGTAAAATCATAGCTATTGAAAATGTTATCTCAGGCTTAGATATAACATACCAGAATAACTTGACTATATTCAATTTTACAAAAGAGTTTAATATATATATACAGTAGTCCCTCTTTTGAGAGACCACCCTCATATCCAACAAAAAGTGGTCTCCCAAAAGAGGTGGCCTTCCACTAGAGGTGGGCGGGGTAATGGGTTGGGTCAATTTGTATGTACATGTATTTTAAAAAGCATTAAGTACTGAAGAGTTGTTATTAATTAATGTAGTCAGAGACATCTCTGGTTGGTAGTTCTACTTTAGTTAACTACAGCTGCAAGTCAAATGATAATACAGCTTCAATTATGTGCATGCATTGAATTTTACATACAATTTACACTTCTAATGGTCTTAAAAATGCACAATGTTAGTGGTCTCTGGGCTCACAAAAGAGGTGGTCTTTGACTAGAGGTGGTTTTGTATTGCAATGCATCAGTACACACAAATTATGGTCTCTCAAAAGAGGTGGTCTTTCACGGGAGTGGTCTCTCAAAAGAGGGACTACTGTATATATATATATATATAATATGCATGTGTGTACAGTGTAATGACAGCCTTGCAGAAAGTTCAATACATTCTATTGTGGTAAGTTATTATGCTATAATAACTTACCAATGACGTAATGTATTACTAAATAGTGTTAGTTTGTTTGCTATCAAAACTAGTCTGACATAGCATATTACCTTTGGGATAGTGAAGTAATAAGAGCAAACTAATTGATCACTGATAAACTATACCTACCTACCTACCTACCTACCTACCTACCTACCTACCTATCTATCTATCTATCTATCTATCTATCTATCTATCTACCTACCTATCCATCCATCCATTCATCTATATACATGTTTGTTGATAGACTTATGAAAAGAATGCTTCTTCAAATTTTCCAATGTCTGACAGTTATTGTAAATAATTGAGAATACCAATACTAAATTAATATTTATAATCTTTTAAAAGTGAACATCAAACTATATAGAAAGTAAATATTGCATTGTTAGATAAAACTGATTGGTTCTTGTAATACATTAAGTTGTTGTTCTAGTTTCTGACTTCTTATAATAGAAATTATGAGGGAAATTTAACAAGGTACAATCAAAGCTATGATGAGTGTGCAGTCTTTGTGACATGTTCACATCAATAAGCTATGTATTATTACAATATAATGTAGTCTTCCTTCTTAAATGTAACATCATTTTTATTTATGAGGGAGTTTGGTACACTTATTGTAATTACTGCTTCTTATCATAATATCACTCATAACACATTAGACATTAATACTAGAGAATTTGTTTAAACAAACAATCAGTCTATGAATATTATTATAAAGAACTAAGTCATCTTTTGAATGATACATACTTTATAAAAAATTCTCTTTAATATTAACAACAAATATGATTACGAGATATCTATCTATCTAATTTAGTGAAAATGTTCATAAACATGAAGTCATTGAAAGGTACTTCATGTTTCTTAATAACAACTTAATTCTGCTGAGTCATCACACTTGGGCTGGAGTTGTCGTTGGTTGTGCTGGCTTGAGTTGGTCTTTTGACAAAACTTGATCAAAAGGATTAGAAAATGTGTTGACAATTTCTACAGAAAGAAGTGTACTCAACTTCCACACTTCTGTTCTATTTCCTTTAAGAACTATGTACAATTATAGTACATTTTAGCTATAGTTTATCAATGTACTAAACAGTTTTATTTTTGTTGCAATACAGAGTATCAAAACAATGCTAATATGATTCGTATTTAATTAAGTAATATTTTAATATTTTTCAGTTAGTTAATCATTATTTAGCTTATTGCAACAAATTCAGAAGAGGTTGGTTGCGCGAGAATTTAAAAACCTACGAACCCCTCCTATTTTACGCAAGAAAGTTCAGCACACGTTATCAAAGCTATATATAGTCCAATTCACTCAGTTCAGTCAGTCTATTGGTCTAGTCTCAACCGTGCTGTATATGTCTGCACTTTAAGACAATTCCTCTCTAAGTTGAAGGAACTAGCTTGATAAGACTAGCATTCATGTGAGTTGACAACAGAGATCTGTTATCACATTGCTCCGATAATGTATATATATATAATTATGCATATAATATATTACATACGAAAACAATTTCGTAATAGTAAAAGTTGTACTTCTCTATACTATATAGTTTTTTTAATGGCTGTCAAAGCACATCAAATAGTTGTGGTTGGCTGTCCTCGTAGTGAATTAACAGGAAGTATTAAAGAAAGAAAAGGAGTTGGGAAAAGCTGTTTCTGCAATCGTTTCGTTAATTCTGACACATTTTCTTTGCACCATGATTCTGTCCTCAGTGAAATTGAATGGCAAAGTAACAAAATCTACAATAAAGATCACTTCCTATACTGGGGAGCTGTCACAAAGATATTACCAGATGGTGATACAGCTAGATTCCATATTGTAGAACAAACAGAGTTTTATAATGCAAACTACGACAATGCATCTTTCCCTGCTGAGGAAGATTATATCTCAAGAGCTTGTTCTACACACTTTATCTCCAGAGGTAAGGCAGCATATAAAGTACACAATGAAGAGGAATACACTATACCTACTTCACCAAGATATAAAGGCTCAGTGCCTTCCCAAGCAACCCAGTTATTCCCCAATAATGAGTTTAGTGAAGGAAAAGGAGTGACTGGTTTTATATGTTTGTTTGACACTACCTTACGAGGAGAAGACATTAAGCTTCAAGTTGATTTCCTCTCTAAACTCCTTCAAGAGCTTGTAAAAGCTAAACATACAGTGATACTTGCCTGTACCAAATGTGACAAAGCTAATGATGGTCTAATACAACTAGGAGCCAACTTTGCAGCCACAATTATTCCAAAAAAACCTCTTCCATTTGTACAGACATCATCAAAAGAAGATGTCAATATCAATGATTGCTTTTTCCAAATTGTTAACTTAAACAGAAAAAAAAGTATTGTCAAGACCTTTCCTACATGTCTGTTACCTACTTATTCAGAAGTTGTGGTTGATCGTGCTATGATTGCGTTCAATCATGTGATAAAAGAAAATGTTCATCAATTTTCCACAGAATGGAGTGATATTTGGCCTACTTTACAAAGAGATCAAGCAATTGCCCAAATTGTAGAGGCTCTTGGTATAGAGAAGGCACGTGATATATTTAGTCAACATCTGATAGAGATCAAAGTCAATGAAGTTCAAGCAGCACATCCTAAAAATCGAAAATTAAATCAACAACAAATAAAAGAGCTGAAGGAAGCATTTAATGGACATCCTGATTTAGGGTGAGTGCTTTATAATATCATGTTATTATAATCTCTAATTAAATAAACTTCATAAACAAATATATATGGAGGTATCAAGTTGTACTTGTGCAGAAACAGATATTAAGTAAACATCCTTTGTTATTACATATGAATTTTCTTTTAAAACATATTTTTGGTGTTAGGCAGGTTATAATATTTGGCAATTTAAACATATTTCTTATTAAGATATATGAATATATTTATAGCCTGTGGTCAATGATTTCATGTAATTTTTCAACAACCTTTGATGTTATTAATATATAATATAAGTACAAACTTAAATATATATATTTCTAAATTGTAATAGGAATGATTTTGTTAATGACTTGAACTTTTTGACAAGTCCTCTTACCTCACCTATGAAAAGCAAATCCTCCTCTCTATCTCATTCCTTAACATCTCCTACACAATTTAATGGCTCAAATACACCTAATACCTTATCTATTTTTCCCCCTAAGTCTTTACCCACTTCATCACCTACTAGTGGTATGCTACCTTCACTAATAAACCAAAATCTTTATATTGTTTTTTTCTATTCACATGACATCATTTAGAAAACACTAACTTTGAAATAAGTGTAGACTATCACAAAAAAGATGACATTTTAAATGAACATGATCAAACATCAGCTTCTTTCAATACTCTTCAGGAGCAACATAGTTGTAGTACTGACCATCCCTACACCTCTAGTCCTTCTTCAACTATTTCTCCATACTTGACAACACATGGAACGACAAAGTGTACTAAAAGTGAAAATCATTATTACCACGTTTTAATTGATGAAAAAGCAAGTGTAAGTTTAAATAATTATGACAAAGACTTATAAATTTTTTAAGTGGGTAGATTCAACAAATAGAACAAGAACAAATTCTGATGGAGAAAATCCTTACTACAGTATTATACATGCTGTTGATCATGAACCAAGCGTAAGTGAAAAAAAATTGTTTTATACTCTAATAAAATTCACAGTTATTAGATGCAACATATGCTGAAGAAGAAAATCCTTATTACAGTGTTGTACGTACAGATGATCACAAACCAAGTGTAAGTGTAATAAACTTACATTGGAGACTAATAAATGTCACAGTTGTTAGATGTAACATGCAGAACAAGTACATATACTGAAGGAGAAAATTCTTATAGCAGACTTATACGTGCTGATGAACCAAAGGTAACTATGAAAATACTAATGTCATAGATTAGTAAATTTCACAGTTGTTAGATGTGAACTCTAAAGAAAACAAAGCAATGGTTTTGCAGAGAGAGCAGGTAACAGATCTCAAGAGAAAAGAAGGTAAGTCATTAATAAATGTGCATATGTACTGGTTGATATTAAGTACTATACTTAGATATTGAGAAGGAGTTAATGTCAGAAATCGAGAGAATAGAGAGGACACTCACTTTACAACTAAGTGATAAAGACAAAGAAATAGACAAGTTAAAACAGAAGTTAGAAGGTAACTAAGTTAGTAATCATTGCTTCAAGTGTATTATTTTTGCTTTTAGCTTTCACTTATGTAATATCTAATATTTCTATAGAAATAAGACAGAAAATGACAGAAGACCTTCATACATACTTGTATGACAAAGAAGGTACAGATTTTCATGTATGGTACATGTAAGCTATATAACACCATAATTCTACTTTTAGATAACCTCAGAAATGTCATTGAAGCTGGAGATACATTTTTTGTCCTCCAAGGATGTAGTCAGCCTCAATATTTTACCTGGGAGAAATACGGTCTGATCTTGACTGCACCAGCTGACATATTACCTTCATCAGAGACTTGTAAAGTTGCTATCACAGCTCTTGCTGGAGGTGATTTTGAATTTCCTAAAGGCAGTGAGCTTGTTAGTGCTGTTTATGCCATTTTCATTTCCAAAACATTACTAAAACCACTTACTGTCAATATACAACATTGCGTAAGTCTGGAAACACCAGAACAATGTAAGTCCCTTCAGTTTGTGAAAGCAACACTCAATAATAGGGGACTTCCCTATCAGTTTAAAGTTCTTGAAGGAGGTTGTTTTACTCCAGAAAATCAATATGGCTCTATTTCGTGCACCCATTTTTGTTTAATTGGTGTTTTGTTGGGAGGAAATGGAGAAGGACAAAATGGAGGAATGGAACAAGGAGAAAATGGAGAAGGACAAAATGGAGGAATGGAACAAGGAGGAAATGGAGGAGGACAAAATGGAGGAATGGAACAAGGAGGAAATGGAGAAGAACAAAATGGAGGAATGGAACAAGGAGGAAATGGAGAAGAACAAAATGGAGGTGGAGAACAAGAAGATAATGAAGATGAAGAAGAAGGAAAGGAAGATGGATCATGCGGAGGTGAAGAAGAAACACAAGTTATTGAGACACAAGAGGGTGAGAAGTCAATTAACACTATAACAACAGCAAAAAATATCATTAGATTACAAATCTTAGTTATATAAAAATATCACAAGCACAGAAATGGTACAAATACTATTTTTTGTTCACACTATCAGAATCTGAAGAAGACAAAGTTTACTGTAAGCCATTTTTAAAGACTCACAATGCATTATCATCAGCTGCAAAAGGTATTGAGACTTTTGTTTTACTTTAACTTTCATTTGTAATTAAGCTGGTTTTGGAAGATCAAATGTAACTGCTGATATGCTATATTTCTGTAAAGTTTATCGTGAGAAAGAAGATATTTCATTATGGAAAGTGATGTTTACAGTTGTAAAAGAGCTAGATGTACTTTCAGAGGTAAATAAATAAGTATTGTCTACGCCAACTAGTTTATTATATTTATTATTTTATACAGTATATAAGAAAGGAGCATCCAAACGCCTTTGAAATTCTTAAAAAAGAGCTAAAACTCTCTTCACAAAGCTATGTTGAGTTTGACTTTAAAAAGCATAGTGAGAAAACCCCTCGTGGATGGGAAATCAATCCTCTAATTAATCCAACTAGGGTAAGGAGTAACCATCATTGTTTAAAATACACAAATGTCATAAGTTTGTACATGTAAGGCCATTGATGATCATAACAAATTTGTTTCTCTACAAACAATCATAATCATATGTAGCTTAAATATATTGTTTTTCACTAGCTGTACCGTGAGTACATTGACACATTTGGAAGTAGTGGACAATCTGAGCCTTCATCATGTACAGTAGTTGTACATTCTAAACAGCTACTCGATACAGAAGAGTTTTTCTATTACTCAGTTCCTGTTTTATTAGATGACACACCTTATGTTGATATATCTTTTTACCTATATAATACACCACAAATTGGAAAATGTAAGTTAGAAAATGTAAGATCATGATCATAACATTACCTATAGCCGAAATAGATCATAAAGGTTCTGCTGTTTTCAAAGTTGATCAAATGATAACTAGTGATAATGATGAAGAAGTTGATAAAGTTAAGAAAGTGATACAGAAAGTTCTTAAACAGTGCTCTTCGAACTTACACCTTTTGTTGAAAGAATGTTTACAAGATATTGTTACAGATATGTTTTCCAAAGATTTAGTGTCACAGAACACTAAGAATGAACCAAATGCAGAAAAAATGATGAACGAATTTAAATTAGGGATGAACTTTATTTGTGACTGTCAGGAATTAATTAAGTATTGCAAATTATTTCTATCTATTTTAGCTCGACAAGGTGGTCCATTTAAAAGAGCTGCTGATAAATTAGCTCAAGAGTGGACTACTAATATAGAAAGAGAACTGGGTGTGAATTGGAACTTTAGTACTAAATAATTTTTTAACTATAAACGTTTTTATATCTTTGAAAAAATAAATAGCTTTAACTATATAACTAATTGTTACAATATAAAACAGAGACATATTCTCATAGTCTAATATCATATGCAATAAAAAATGTGTTAAATTTTAATGAACTAATAAGTAAATTTCATTGAGTCAAAAATTTAGTATGCCATGGTAAAACAAAGAATATTAGAAATTTAAGAATAGCTGAATATCAACAATAGCAACAAGCAAGAGAAATCATCAATACATTTTGTTAAATATAAGTCTGAAAATTTGCCACTTCATTATATGGTATTAAAGATCAAGAGACCAAAAAATCAAAAGGAAATGATTTCAAAGAAGTGGAAATGTATATAATCAGAAGAATATGAACAAATAATAATGGAGCATGCAAAAAAAGCAAAAAGGAAAAAAAACGAACATCCTGTTAATGGATAGTAATATAGATAGATATGAATAGGTTATGGATATGTTTTTAGAATGTATATGTTGTATACATTAATTAACTTAAGAGGACCCTTCAATATAATAATTTTAATTCTGATTCAACATTAAGTCAGCTCATGTGACCAAAGCATCACACTTCATTTGATAGCATTTCTAAACACAAACGTTATTATTATGCGTATATACAATGACTAAAGAGTTCTAAAGAAAATAGTGCACTCAATCTTTACTCTTGTCCTATTTGCTTTAGTAACTGGTATTATTAACCCTTTTAGGTGTAGTTTACTAAAATAAACTTTTTACTAAACAGATTTAGTCTTGTTAAAGTAAAGAGCAATAAAACAACACTGATATAAATTTGTGCTTAATTAATCTATTAATTTTTTTAGTTGGTTAAACTAACTTGCTTAAAGCTAAGAAATTAGGAGTGGCTGATACGTGAGAATGCAAAGACTATTACACAAACCCCTCCTATCTTACCTGCACAAGCTATTTGAAAGCTAGCTCAATTCGGTCCGCTCAGTCTGTAGTTCATACAACGTTTACAACTAACCACAAGCATAGGAAACAGCTGTGATATATAAACGTATAATATTATTTTTAGACACTTCTTCACTAAGCAAAAGAGGCTGGCTTTACAAGACTACAATTTACTATACCATATAGTTTACGATGGCTGTTAAAGCGTATCAAATCGTTGTGGTCGGTTGTCCTCGAAGTCAATTAACAGGAAGTATTAACAATACAAAAGGAGTTGGCAAAAGCTGTTTCTGCAATCGTTTCGTTAATTCTGACATGTTTTCCTTGCATCATGATTCTGTCCTTAGTAAAAATGAATGGCAACTTAATTCAGTCTATAACGAAGATCACTTCATATACTGGGGAGCTGTCACAAAGAAATTACCAGATAGTGATACAGCTAGATTCCATATTGTAGAACAAACAGAGTTTTATAATGCAAACTATGACAATGCTGCTTTCCCTGCTGAGGAAGATTACATCTCAAGAGCTTGCTCTACACACTTTATCTCCAGAGGTAAGGAAGCATATAAAGTACACAATCAAGAGGAACGCGTTATACCTACTTCACCAAGACATACAGGCTCAGTGCCTTCTCAAGCAACCCAGCTATTTCCTAATAATGACTTCAGTGAAGGAAAAGGAGTGACTGGTTTTATATGTTTGTTTGACACTACCTTACGAGGAGAAGACATTAAGCTTCAAGTTGATTTCCTCTCTAAACTCCTTCAAGAGCTTGTCAAAGCTAAACATACAGTGATACTTGCTTGTACCAAATGTGATGAAGCTAATGATGGTCTAATACAACTTGGAGCCAACTTTGCAGCTACAATTATTCCAAAAAAATCTCTTCCAGTTATACAGACATCAGCAAAAGAAGATGTCAATATCAATGATTGTTTTTTCCAAATTGTTAACTTAAACAAAAAAAAGAGTATTGTCAAGACCTTTCCTACATGTCTGTTACCTACTTATTCAGAAGTTGTGGTTGATCGTGCTATGAATACGTTCAATCATGTGATAAAAGGCACTGTTCAACAATTCTCTACAGAATGGAGTGATATTTGGCCTGCTTTACAGAGAAATAAAATTTTCGCCAAAGCTGTAGAGGTTCTTGGTATAGAGAAGGCACATGAAATATTTAGTCAACGTCTGATAGAGATCAAAGTGAATGAAGTTCAAACAGCACATGGTAAATCTCGAAAATTAAATCAACAACAAATAAAAGAGCTGAAGGAAGCATTTAATGGACATCCTGATTTAGGGTGAGTGTTTTATAATATCATGTTATTATAACATATAATAATAATAGTGATTAAAGTAGGGAAGGTTTACAGCTTTGTAAAAATGTCAAATATTATTGTAGAAATAAATCCATCCGTATAATTGTAGTAATTGACTTCATCTTTAATTTTCAAAAGTTTCAGCTCTCTAGGTTCTTTAATATTATTATTTGATGTCTCCAAAGCATTGCAGATATTAAGGAATCAAACTACATTTCTGCAAAGTGCTAGGGTTTAAAAAATTTTTTAAAGCATGATCAATTATTAGAACAAGTATCTCTACATGATTCCTCAAAATAAGCTGAAAAAAAATTTCAGATATTTTTACCTTAATAATGGGGGACTTCCCTATCAGTTTAAACTTCTTCAAGGAGGTCAATTTACTCCAGGAAGCCAATATGGCTCCATTTCATGCACTCAGTTTTCTTTAATTGGCATTTTATTTGGAGGAAATGGAGAGGAAGACAACACAGAAGAACAAAATGGAGGTGGGAGACAAGAAGAGAATGGAAAAAGAGAATATGGAGGATGGAGGCAAGGAGAGAATAGAGAAAGACAAAATGGAGGAGGAGGACAAGAAAACAATGCAGAAAGAGAAGTAGAAGAACAAGGAGTGAGTGGAGTACAAGAAGAAGGAGGAGGGAAGGTTGTTGGTAGAGAAGGACATGAAGAAAGAGGAAGCCAAAATGTGGGTAAAAGAGACCCCAATAAAGGTAAAGATGAAGTAGGACAAACACCTCAAAGCCAAAGGGAAAGAGAACAACACCTGTTACGAGGACAGGGAGTGGAAAAAGAAAAGCAACAAGTTGTTAAGACACATAACAGTGAGAAGTCAAGTTATACTATAACAATAGCTAATAAAAGCCATATCTTAGAGTAAACTCTTAGTTAAGGAAAAGTAACATAAGGACAGAAATGTAAAATACAATAAAATTTTATTTACAGAATCATATTCTGAACAAGACAAAGTTCACTCTAAGCCATGTCCAAGGACTCACAATACATTATCATCAACTGAAGAAGGTATTGACTTTTTGTCTTGCTTTAACTCTTTTGTGTATTTTTAGCAGATACTAGAATATCAAGTGCTAATATCCTTTATTTTTGTAAAGTTTACCGTGAGAAGGAAGCTATTTCATTATGGAAAGTGACGTTTGCAGTTATTAAAGAGTTGGATGTCCTTTCAGAGGTAAATAAATCATTAATATCTACACCAGCTAGTTTATTATATATGTATCATTCACACAGTATATAAGAAAGGAGCACCTTAATGCGTTTGAAATTCTTGAAACAGAGCTAAACCTCTCTTCACAAAGCTATGTTGAGTTTGACTTTAAAAAGAATAGTGAGAAAACCCCTCGTGGATGGGAAATCAATCCTCTAATTAAATCAACTAGGGTAAGGAGTAAGCATCATTGTTTAAAATACACAAATGTCATAACTAGTCTGTACATGTAAGGCCATTAATGATCATAGCAACTTTGTTACTGTACAAACAATCATAATCATATGTAGCTTAAATATATTGTTTTTCACTAGCTGTACCGTGAGTACATTGACACATTTGGAAGTAGTGGACAATCTGAGCCTTCATCATGTACAGTAGTTGTACATTCTAAACAGCTACTCGATACAGAAGACTTTTTCTATTACTCAGTTCCTGTTTTGTTAGATGACAAACCTTATGTTGAGATATCTTTTTATCTATATAATATACCAACAACAGAATTGTGGAAAAATCAAAGTGCAATAAAGGAAAACATTTATTTAACATAATATTATATAAAGTATCCATTTGATGAAAAGATATATAATATTATAATTTATATAATTTAATTTTAGATTAAAAGTGTCAGTATGATCCTTGTAATCTTAGACTACATGCATTGCTATATGTTCAAACAAATTTGCATAAAAAAGAATACCTGTAATTTGATAATTAACGTATTGACACTTTAAATTGAATATAATCATCATCATCATCATCGAATCTTTCTTTATCTTTCTTGTACACAAAAGCTGAAAATGTAACAATTTTATCAACCCAAAACATATATATATATATATATATATATATATATATATATATATATATATATATCTATATATATATATATATTATATATATATATATTAGTGACCTACTAAAGTTTATTACACACAGTTTATATATATATAATAATGAAAATACTAGTCATTTTTATAAAATATAGGTAAAAATTTACAGCAATTACAATAAAATTTATATCTGCAGCTGAACATCTACAATTGAAACTGTTCATTCATTTTGTCAAATTGTTCTAAATTTTTCTAACTATTTCTGAAGTACATACAAGATGTGCAAACATGATCAAAAATCAAAATACAACAGGAATAACAAATATATTTATTAACACCAAAACAACAAATATGAAGTACATTGGTACAGCATCACAACATTGAGCTGCAGCATCTGCTTGACCATTAGTACAAGATTGTTTACCATTATTAAACCAGTTTGAATAACATTAAATGTGTAATAACTTCCGACAATAATCCAAATAACAAGAAAAGAATGAAATAAGCCTTCAAGCACGTATCTGATCTTTTTTTCGTTATATATAATCAATTTATAAACACCTAAATTTGTTTGTAGGAGACTAACACAGCAGTAAACAATTAGAATGATTGGTATCTTATTTTCAATAGAGCACTTGTTATAATAAACAGATCCTAGTATAAAAGGAAAAATACATTTATCATTTGTATGACACAATATCATTTCAAAAATGATTACTATAACGATATATATCACTTACCTAGAACTATCATTACAATGGGTAGGGCAGCACAAATTACATAACATCAAATACTATCAGCATCTTCTAACTATAAAGAAATAGCAAGCTTATATGTACGATCAAACTATAATATATTTTTATTTTATTTTAATAATCTCACTTGTAGAAAGACTTTTATTATCATCCCTGATGTAATAGAACGTCTACCAACTATATTTAATAAACATTTAAAGTATTACTAAAGTTTCGATTGATTGGCACTATATCTTGAGTAGCGCCAACGTTTTCATCAGATAGTGTGAACACTAATTAAATATAATATATTAAATATATATATAATATATATATATATGTGTGTGCATTTTTTTATAAAAAATATAGATTGGCTACTTTAACTTCATAGGGAGTTAGACCTCCATTAGCTGTTGTTTATTTCATTGGGAGTTGTATGTACCTTCATTAAGAGTTGCGTCTTCATTAGGAGCAGTATCTTCATTAAGAGCTGTACATTCTTAATGGAATTAATTGTCTATTAAATACTGTATATATAATATTATACTAATTTAATAAAAATATCATTGTAGCCAAAACACTCAGACATTATTATATAAATATATGAACATACATTAACCTGTAGCAGTGTGGCTAATTCATTTAAAAACATATCATTGTTGTTAGCAACAGTTATATCCCCAATGCTTTCTTTTTTCAAGGTACCGATAAAATCCCTACGTGGATAGGTTTTCAGCCACAAATCAAAGATCTTTGTAGCTTTAACATCGTCAAATATAATATATATATATATATATATATATATATATATATATTTACTGTACTATTGAATTTAAACACTCCTTTGTTAAAGTTGGTCAAAATTATTATTAATTATTAAAAGGGGAACTGATTTGTATTTTATGTAAATATGGTCACACTGATGATAATAAATGAACAGAAATTCGTAACAGCTCAATCACTACAAAAGTTAGACTTGCTATAGATCATTGCTGATCACATATCACATGATGGAATACTGTTGTACACGAGGTGGAAGGAGAGTAATGCATGTTGGAGTAGTGGTGACAGCCTTGACCTCCATCTCTATTTTCGTCTCCAGTTGAGTGGTAAAATTAACAAGTGAATCGATATCACCACCTCCACAGGAAGTCATTATCATCCCAATTTCCTCAGAGGAGGTCTGAACTAGGCTAGGCGGATAAGAGGTGAGAACTTGTTGACTTCCATCTCCTGTCTGAGCATTAGTAAGCTGCAACTGAAGAGGCTCATAGTACATAGCTAAGTCTTGCATGATGCGGCGCATAGAATTGCATTCAATTTCGTAAAGAAATTCATTTGATGTGAAGATTACTGGGAATAAATTCTCAAGGATAAAATTAATACACAACTTTCGAATATCCTAAAACAAGGAAACAACAATAAAGTCAATGTTAAAACGTTCAGAGTCTGCATGCTTACATCTCTTCCTTCTTTCAAAGCTTTCTGATAAACAAAGCAGACATTTTTGATAGTCAATGTCTCTGGAGGCAATGGGGGTTTCATTCCAAATTTTACAATCAAAAAATGGATCAGACCCATTTCTCGGTATTGTATAGCCAGATTATAAAGACCTAATAAGATAATTCTACTAAATTAGTTTAATTGTTATTAGTGTATTTACCAAATAAAGTTTCCTCAGTTACATTTTGAGGAAGATTCCCATTTCGTATATAATGAACATAACAATTTATAACTTCTTCTGAGAAACCGAGTATCACATAATGCCTGAATAAAGCAAAAGAGTTGACATTCTTTAAATATTTATTGATTAACGATTAGTTACTCACTGTGTTGCTTTTGTGATTTGGCCTGATTTTATCAAACTTTTAAAGAAATAACTATTTCTTTCCAAATCATTCCAAGAAACAATAAAAAATGGACCAGTGAAGCTTCCAGCATGTATCATGATTTCTAGAATAGGCTAAAAGGGAATTTACTTTGACATTGACTTTTAAAAAATAATTTGCCTAACTTCTTCTTCAGGTTCGATAATAACTTCTATATCTGGTTCAATTATTGGAACATCAGGACCTGTTAATTCAATTATAACAATAGGAAGTGATATTAATGTTTGATATTACAAGACATATTTGAATATATATACATACATACATACATACATATATATATATATATATATATATATATATATATATATATATAGTCGGTTTCACATACCCACAGCATGCAAACGGAATGTCCGGCTGGTAATATAAATAATAAATGCATCATCAAGAACCTCAACAGGAGTTTTCTTTGGTGTACTAACTTTTCCAAAACGAGTTTTTCCCCACACATAAACCTATATAAATAAGTCAACTTATAAAACAGTTGAGACAAATTATCAATGTAGAAATGAAAATTAATTCATAATACAGACTTACAGTTCCACTAGCAAGACCAGCAGCCATATCACAGTCAAAATGAGCACCAACATCTTGAAAACTGTAAAATAATTTTACATTGATCTTACAGGATTTACAACTTAAATTCTTAAACTCACACTCCTATTTTAACAGGGGTAAGTTCATCATTGGTACTATTAATACCAAGTTGACATTCATCATTGCGACCCCATCCATAAAGAGTATTGTCATCCTTTGTAATTGCATATACAGTATAACGTCCAGCAACAACCTGTATATAAGAATTATGACCAATATATCTTCATGGAGTCTGTATTTTACCTTCTTGTAAAACTCATCTGTAGCAACTTCAACAGTGTTTGATGAAGGCTGAGAACTGCCTGTTCCAAGAGCTCCATAATACCCTGCACCAGCACTATAAAGCTATAATAGAACAAAGGTTAGCTATTTTAGATGCATCTATTAGACTGGCTAACTTTATTTTCACTAGTGATGTAATAAGAGTTGACAAGACCACAAGCAATATCAATAACAGCAACAGCTTCCTCTGTAAGACAGATAAAAAAGCACTGTCAATTATATTTTGAACATTATTTACCCATTTCTCCAACTCCTGATCGTATCGGCTTACTGCAGCTTACATAGTCACCCGTTCCAAGCTGTCCATCACTATTGTCTCCCCAAGCATAAACTTTGTGATTAAAAGTGATAGCCAAATTGTGACGACCTCCAACAGCAACCCTTCTAACTTTCCCATCAATTGGTATATGTTGTGGTACATAAATATAATCGTTGGATGAATCTTCAATAATTTTGTATTTGTTGTTTCCCCAGGCAAAAAGTTGGAAATCTTTGGTTAGAGCAACAATGTGGCCATTGTTAGCTCCCACAAGTGAAATGATCTCTGAAATGAAATTGTATTAAAAATATATTAATAGAAATTTGTATAATATGTAGGTACCTTCACCAGAAAAGATTTTAATCTTGGCAGCATAGAAAAAAGACTCAGGAGTCCCAAGGCCTAGAGGTCCATGTTCTCCGTTTACTCCAATACCATAGGCTTCCTTGTCATTTGTGATTAAAATGGCATTTGATCCATCATCAAGAATAGCAAAATATTTGGCTTTTTCAACTAATTCTCTATCAATGGCACTAAGAATAGGCCACACACACAAAGAATCACAAGCCATTTAAAAAATAATAGGTACTGAAGCAGGAATAATCATCGCTTGCTGCTTGCAGCTACTTATATAATGTCTTGCAGAAACCTTATATATTCTATTATCAGGTAGGATATAGCACTTCCTGTCATGTTTACTTCTTTTTTTCCCTTACTCTACTTACATCGTGATAACTATAAAAGTACGCTTTTAAAGATTATTATTACACCAAATTTCTTATTTTACTTGAGGAATTTCAAGTACTTTGACAACGAGTTGTTTAGAAGTAGCCATTTATTTTCACATTTGGATTAAATTTTTACTATCATTCAGACGACGAGAAGTAGGAATACGATTTACAATGAACCCAGCTCTAATCGAGTGTTTTCTCATACATCTTCCTTTTCTATGGAGAGGATAGCTTTACTGAAATCTCAAATCTTATAGTGATCCTTTTGATAAAGGCGGAAGTTGTAACTGGAAACTTATTCTAGTTATTCTAGTTATTCTAGTTGTTTTCTCGCATATGTATATACGCACAAATATACAGTAAAATAATAACAATATTAATTAAGATCTATATAACTCAATGCCTATATATACATGTTTAGTGAGATTCTACTAGGTGGCTACTAATTAGCGATATTTTCACTACTATTCCAACTGTAGTCTTTTTCAGATATTTGTTTCAATAACCCTACATCGCATGAAATTTTTTAGAAAAAGGTTTATTTATTGTGTACATGTAGATGTAGTTTTATATATATATATTTTATTCAATATTACACCTGGCATATACTCTGTATTGTTACTTTATGCTATAGCTGTGCATTTTTTATATACAATTTTCATATACATACATTTTACAAATCAATTACATTAAACTCTATGAGTAAAAGTTAAGAATTCATTATTAACTTGCTGTTACTATTTCCTTCATTCCATGTAATTTGAATACAAAATAATTTGACCAGCTATGAAGGAAATACCGACAATCATGGCATTCAGCCCGTATACTAGCATTTTTTGACTTGATTTATATAATATTATTCTTTGAAAAGATTATGTTTTGAGCAATAAAGGTAAATCCTTTAGCTTTCTTCAGTCCAATAACATATTAAAACAATCAAAGTGCTTATATTTATCCTCATTCTAATACATCATTTTGTCTATACAACAAACTATATAATGATCTACACTCATGTGCTTAAAGCCAACTAGAACCAAAAAAGTGATCTCTTACTTCTATTGAAGCCATACTATTTCAGAGGATAATCTCGTTTGCTTTAATGAAATGATATCCAAGTCTTGCTAACGGTTTAGAAAATAGACTACAAAGGTTACTTATTTACACATTATTTAAATATTTGTGTTCATTGATCTTAATACTTTTATCTTTATTATAATTTTACATCATTCAATCTATTCAAACATAAATTGCAAAGCCAAATCACTTAAGTTAACCTCTAATACCCATGACTTAATGTCAATCACTTAAATATCTTTTATATTTGCGTGTAAACATGAAATATTAACTGACTCTCACTATATACCCATTGTTTAAATAATAAAGTCAAATCAAATATGTTAACAGTCATATTGACATTCTTGGACTATATATCACTTTGATGTATATAATTCAATTACAAAATAGTTCAAACATATATATATATATATATATTAAGAAAGTAGTGACATTTAATAATATATGCTCACTCAGTCTTCATACAATAAAATGTAAACATTGCCACAATTTCATCCCTTTTTAGCTCTTTTTCTTATATCCACTAGCATACTCAAGCAAATCAAGCAAATATAAGATATTTAAGTGATTGACATTAAGTCATGGGTATTAGAGGCTAACTTAAATGATTTGGCTTTGCAATTTATGTTTGAATAGATTAAATGATGTACAATTATAATAAAAATAAAAGTATTAAGATCAATGAACACAAAAATTTAAATAATGTGTAAATAAGTAATCTTTGCAGTCTATTTTCTAAAACTGTTAGCAACACTTGGATATCATTTCATTAAAACAAACAAGATTATTCTCTGAAACAGTATGGCTTCAATAGAAGCCATCATTAAGAGATCACTTTTTTGGTTCTAGTTGGCTTTAAGCACATGAGTGTAGATCATTATATAGTTTGTTGTATAGACAAAAGGATATATTAAAAAGAGGATAAATATAAACACTTTGATTGTTTTAGGATGCTATTGGACTGAAGAAAGATAAGGATTTACCTTTATTACTCAAAACATAATCTTTGCAATGTATAGAATTATATAAATCAAGTCAAAAAATGCTAGTATACAGGCTGAATACCAATATAGTTGACTGTCAGTATTTCCTTCATAGCTGGTCAAATTATTTTGTATTCAAACTACATGGAATGAAGGAAATAGTGACAGCAAGTTAATAATTAAATCTTTTACTCATAGAGTTTAATGTAATTGATTTGCAAAATGTATGTATATGAAAATTGTATATAAAAAATGCACAGCTATAGCATAAAGTAATAATACAGAGTATATGCCAGGTGTAATATTGAATAATAATATTAAAGTAACTCTATGCTCTTTCTCTCTCTCTCTTTCACGCTTTCTCTCTCTCTGTATATATATATATATATATATATATATATATATATATATATATATATATATGTATGTATGTATATGTATATGTACACTGTATTATGTCTATTTACAAAGGTGTAGGAAGCAATTTCTAAGTGCAGAGGCCAACGTGTGTAAAACGTAGGCGTGGCTAGTTATTAATGGCTGGAACCGATTAATTAACTTGATTAATTATCATTAAGTGACAAAGATGTATGGTTTGACCCTTGACAAAGTAGTTGCCAATATCTATAAATGACAGAGAATCAGTAAGAGTTTTGTGCACATGGAGCACGATTAAACTATTAAGTCTTGTCTGGCTCATAGTCGCTCTGAAGTAGCTTTTAACCCGACGTAAGGAGCTGAAAGATCTTTCACTAACTGCGTTTATAGCTTATGAATATTAATAACTAATTAATAACTATGAAATTAATGATATTAATTATAAGTGTAGCGGCCTTGGCTGCTACGGTCGCTACCGCTCCTACGCTACTGATTTACTAATCTCTTATACATATAGAATGGAAAAGTATTGTGTAACATGAAAATCAAATAACAAATTGCTATTTTATTTGAATCACATCTATTTGCAGAATGGCTATAACAGATATTTTTACAATTGCTAGTACATATCAATAAGTATTATATTGTATCTTTCTATATATGGATGGTGTCAGTATGTAGGAAGTCTACACAAAGGTATTTATCAAAGCACATCTATACTATAATGAATTAATAACATGCATGTACATTCATTATATCTGTGATATTAATAACATTATAAAAGAGGTAGAGGTGTTGAATGAAGAAATAGATAAGATTGGTTAGTATAAATTCCTATACAATAATTAGGATGATGTGTTTATACTCCTAGAACTACCCAAAGATGAATCTGTTAATAAAAATTTGGTAAAAACTTTGTTAATTTTATTCAAGAAAGTAATTTTACATATAGTGACTTATATCCTTAAATATGAGTAGATTATGTACACATGAGTCATGTGCATAAAAGATTATTTTAAATAAAGTTGTGGTAAGTATATACTGTACAATATGTGTACCTTTGACTTTAATTGACCACATGACCTCGTAAGATATTTCATTAACAATGCCTAATTATGTGATACTCTCTGTTCTATATAGACTGTTGAGTCAAACAAATGGAGATGCTCGTGCATGTAATTACACAAGAGCTAATAATCAAAATCATTATGACAATATCATTTGTATTGTTTAATTTTTCTAATATTTATTTGTCTTTGCTGTCTAGTTTTGTAGAGGTTTGTAGAGTTAATTTGATTTTGTTAAATACAATAAAAACAAAATTAAAGTAATTAAAGTATGTAATATTTACTTATGAATTTAGGATAATTCAAAGCTAAATTAGTATTGAACTTATATGGTTGAGCTGATAAATATAGTACTGTTGTTAGTGAGTACAGTGCTAAAGTGTCTATATCTATAATGAATGATCTCATGGTATGTGTCATAATTTTTTAAACAAAATTTTTCTCTAAGAACATAAGTTCATTAAGTAGTACAATTGAGTGAGGGAATTACTGTTAATTGACCTGAAATTGTCAGTTAAACATTACTATATTTACTGTAGGTACAACCTCTCTAATAATATTCATATTATGGATATAGTATGAATGCTGTTATTAGGTGTTTAATTAGTATAATTTTTATTAGGGAAATAGCCTGCTGTGTCTTCAATAAACAAAAGCACATGAAGACTTAATCTCAAAACATAAAGATACTAACATCTTTATAGATAATTATAATTATTGAACAAAGCTCAACAGGAATACCTAATACAGATAGTAACACCAAATGGGCAAATGTGAAGTACATTGGTACAGCATCACAACATTGGGCTGCAGCATCTGATTGACCATTAGTACTGCAAGATTGTTTATCATTATTAAACCAGTCTGAATAAACATTAAATGTATAATAACTTCCAACAATAATCCAAAAACAAGAAAGATTGAAATGAAGCCTTCAAAGATACTATTATGCCTCTTATCCTTTTTTTGTCACATAAAAAGTTTGAAAACACCAAAAGTTTTTTTGTAGGAGACTAACACAGCCAGAAACAATTAGACAATAGTACACTTGTTATAATAAACAGGACCTAGTATAAAAGGCAAAAAATATGTTTATCATTATACAACAGAGTATCATTTAATAAAAGATTACCATAAAGATGCATCACTTACCAAGAACAATCATTATAATGGGTATGGCAGCACAAATTGTACAACAGCAATACCAGCAGCATCAGGAAGAATTAACAAGTTTATATATGATTGAGGTATAATATATTATTTGTTATATTTTATTATTATCACCTTTAGAAAAACTTTTATCATCAAAATCTAATGTAGTAGGACTTCTAGTATGAAATATTCACTAACAATAGTACTGTACCTAACAACCCAACCACATAGGCTATCATACATGCAAACTTTGATATTTATTATAAAGGTTTAAATTTATTATGAATAAATAATATACAATTATAGAATTAGTTTTGGTCCTTTTCCTTCATAATTATATATACATTTTTTGACAGAGTAACATTAAAATTGTCAGACACAGCCAGTCCCAATTTCCCACAGAAAAGAAATAACCTTAGACTCAAATAATATTCATACTGTGTATTCCGTTATTAGGTGTTTCATTTAGAACTTTATAATTAGGAAAATACTCTGCTGTGTCTCCTCTAAACCAAAATTTGCCTATCTCTATGACCTAAAAGCACTTTTTCCATAATTCTAATTATTAAACAATAAAGCTCAACAGGTTACCAATTTGTATTATTAATGTTTCGGGCTTAATAGGTAATTTTAATACACATCAAATTATGAGTATCTCTAGCTACAGTTTGAATAAATTATAGGCAAATATAGAAAATTTCAGGAAAAAAACAAAGTGAAAAGAGAAAATCGACAAAATATAAAAAAATGGAAAAAATTATTTCAATACACATTAAATATGCATTTGATAAAAGACATATAATTTCTATAATTTTGTTTTCGATTAGAAGTATCAGCATGGCTGTTGCAATCTTACTATGTGCAAACAAATATGTATAAATAGAATACCCGAAATTCGATAATTAACACTCTAAATAAATATAATAATAATAATAATAATAATAATAATAATAATAGTAATAACAGTAATAATAGAATCTTTTTTCTTTATCTATCTTGTACACAAAAGCAGAAATTTAATAATTTTATCAACTAAAAGCATAATATATATTAGTGACTTACAAAATTCTATAACACAAATTATTAAAATTATTACTAAAATCTATTATAATTATATAAAAAGTGAAAATGCTAGTCATTTTTATAAAATATATATGTAAACAATTAGAGCAATTAAAATAAAACTTATATTTGCATCCAAACATCTACTAAAGAAACTGTTCATTTATTTTGTCAAGTTGTTCCAAATTTTTCTAACTATTTCTGAAGTACATATAAAATGTACAAAAATGATTAAAAATAGAAGTACAACAGGAATACAAAATATATATATTAACACCAAAAGGACAAATGTGAAGTACATTGGTACAGCATCACAACATTGAGCTGCAGCATCTGATTGACCATTAGTACAAGATTGTTTACCATTATTAAGCCAGTCTGAATAAACATTAAATGTATAA
This sequence comes from Xestospongia bergquistia, assembly GCA_963965975.1. Taxonomy (NCBI): domain Eukaryota; kingdom Metazoa; phylum Porifera; class Demospongiae; order Haplosclerida; family Petrosiidae; genus Xestospongia; species Xestospongia bergquistia. The sequence continues at coordinate 1,848,950 of OZ014414.1, read as the reverse complement.
TAACTTCCAACAATAATCCAAATAGCAAGAAAGATTGAAATGAAGCCTTCAAAGATACTAGCACGTATCCTGTCCTTTTCTTCGTCACATATAATAAGTTTAAGAACGCCAAATGTAGTTTGTAGCAAACTAATACAGCCAAACACAATTAGAAATATCGGTATCTTATTTTCAATAGAGCACTTGTTATAATACACAGATCCTAGTTATAAAGGAATAATACATTTATTATTTGTAAAATAGAGTATTATTTCAATAAAAGAATGCAATAAGCATATATATCACTTACCTAGAACAATCATTACAATGGGTAGAGCAGCACAAATTATATAAAAGCAAATACCAAGAGCATCAACTAATTATGAAGAAATGACAAGTTTATATATGATTGAAGTATAATATATTGGTTGTTATATTTTATTATCACCTCTAGAAAGACTTTTATCCTCAAACCTTGATGTACTAGGACGTCTACTAACAACATCTAATATTTATAACATTACTATATTTTCTATTGCACGGCACTATACCTTGAGCAGCACTAACATTTGCATCAGATACTGTGAACACTAATTAAAAGTATATGTATAAACATTTTTTAATTATACATTGGCAACTTTACCTTCATAAGGAGTTGGACCTTCAATAGGAAGTGTACCTTCATTAGGAGCAGTGGCTTCATTAGGAGCTATACATTCATTAGAAGTTGGGCCTTCATTAGGAGTTGTACTTTCATTAGGAGCAGTGGCTTCATTACGAGCTATACATTCAATAGAAGTTGTGTCTTCATTAGGAGTTGTACCTGCATTAGGAGCAATGCATGACTTCATTAAGAGTGATACATTCATGAGGAGTTGATTGTCTACTAAATACTGTGTCTATAATATTATACTAATTTAATAAATATGTCATCATAGCCAAAAACACCCAGACATAATAAGTATATATATTTACCTGTAATACTGTGAGCTAACTCTTTTAAATACATCTCATAGTTGTCAGCAACAGTTATTTCTCCAATTGTTACTTTTTTCAATGTACTAATAATATCCTTTCGTGTAGCATTGGGATAGGTTTTAAGCCACAAATCAAACATCTTCGTAGTTTTAACATCACTGCCTTCATAAGATGAATTAATATCATCAAGATCATTAACATTTAAATTGAGAAGTACTCCAAAATTGAACCACTTTGTGCCAACTCTGACATTTTCGCACAATTCGCTGAGAGATGGTTTTAATCCCAAAATGTATTCAGAAGGCTGATCTTCGCTGGCCATTGCTGAATATGGGTGGGGCACAAGAGCAACATTATTCATGGCATGTGGCATAGATAAAAATTTAATCTTGTCTTAGCTGTCTAGCACAGCTTTTTTAATACGTTTAAACTGACAATTGATAGTTCCTTTACTGTTATCATTCACTTAGGTTACTGAGTATGTGCTCTAATTAGAGATAATAACACCATTTTGTCAAATTTATGAAGTATTCACTAATAACAGTACAGTACCTAAAAACTCGACCACATAAGCTGCCGTAAATATATAATTCAATATTTATTATGAATTTTAAAATATATTACAGTTAAATAAGTATACACTTGTAGAATTTGTTTTCTTTCTTGTTTAATAGCTATATGGATTTTTTGACAGAAAAGATTGTCCGAAAGATCCAGATCCAAGTTCCCACAAAAATAATCGCAAAAAACTTATGATATTCATACTGTTTAATTTAGAACTTATAATTAAGAAAATACTCTGCAGTGACTTCTCTAAACCAAATTTTACCTATCCCTACGACATAAAAGCACTTTTCCATAATTCTAATTATTAAACAATAAACCTCAACTGTTTCCCAATGTGTATTATTAATGGTTCAGGCTTAATTGTAAGTTTAATATATTATGAGTATCTCTAGCTACTAGTTTAAATAAATTTTAGGCAAATATAGAAATTTAAGGAAAAAAACAAAGTGAAAGGACAAAACTATAAATATACATTTTGTTAATAAGGTGATATAACTTTGAATTTTTTATAATCTTCCTCCATAAAAAGAGGATCAAAGTGGTGATGTGGTGAATCTAACAAGGCGCATGCTTTATAGAGAATGCTTAAAGTATATATTCATAGAAATAAATAAACAAAAGTTTGAGTATTCACTAAATCTACAAAACTATGCACAAGATAAACTTGCCTGAAACTAAAACAAACTTAATCAGTGATGAAATCTTGGACAGGGATGTCTTCTCTAGTAAAACTGTTCATATAGAGCAGAATTGACAACTAATTATATCAGGTAGTTTAACATTTTTAAGAAGAATAACAAAATAAATTTACATTAAATATAAAATAAATCATGTTCATTAAAAAGTTAGTTATGTATTTGACTGTAATTAGGGGTAGGGTTAGGTATTAAAATAGGGGGATCTCGAACTGTTTCATACCAGTAGTATATTTGTTAGTTATCATTTTATTAATGTATATATATATATATCTGTGTGTGTGTGTGTGTGTGTGTGTGTGCGTGTGTGTGTGTGTGTGTGTGTGTGTGTGTTGTTTTACTCTAATATTAGAATCAAACACTCTTTTATTAAAGTTGAACAAAACTATTAAAGGGGGAATAGATTTTTAAATTATGTAAACATGGTCACACTGTACAAATGACAATTCATGAGCAGAAATGAAAAAAAGCTAAATCATTTATACAATATGACAAAAGTTTAATTTGTTTGTTTTCAATGATATTACTGCTCACATAATGGAATAGTGTTGTACACGTGGTGGAAGGAGAGTAATGCATGTTGGAGTAGTGGCTACAGTCTTGACCTCCATCTCTATTTTCGACACCAGTTGAGTGTTAAAATTAACAAGAGAATCAACATCACCACCTCCACAGGAAGTCATTATCATCCCAATTTCCTCAGAAGAGGTCTGAACTAGGCTAGGTGGATAAGAGGTAAGAACTTGTTGACTTCCATCTCCTGTCTGAGCATTAGTAAGTTGCAACTGAAGAGGCTTATAGTATTTAGCTACGTCTTGCATAATGCTACGCATGGACTTGCATTCAATTTCATATAGAAATTCATTTGATGAGATTACTGGGAATAAATTCTCCAGGATAAAATCAATGCACAATTTCCGAATATCCTAAACCACAAGAAATTTAAAATTGAATCATTCAGAATCTATTTACATCTCTTCCTTCTTGTAAAGCCTTTTGATAAACAAAGCAGACATTTGTGATAGTCAATGTCTCTGGAGGCAATGGGGGTTTCATTCCAAATTTTACAATCAAAAAATGGATCAGACCCATTTCTCGGTATTGTATAGCCAGATTATAAAGACCTAATAAGATAATTCTACTAAATTATTTCAAGTGTTATTAGTGTATTTACCAAATAAAATTTCCTCAGTTACATCTTGAGGAAGATTCCCATTTCGTATATAATGAACATAACAATTTATAACTTCTTCTGAGAAACCAAGTATCACATAATGCCTGAATAAAGCAAAAGAGTTGACATTCTTTAAATATTTATTGATTAACAATTAGTTACTCACTGTGTTGCTTTTGTGATTTGGCCTGATTTTATCAAACTTTTAAAGAAATAACTATTTCTTTCCAAATCAGACCAAGAAACAATAAAATATGGACCAGTGAAGCTTCCAGCATGTATCATGATTTCTAGAATAGGCTAAAAAGGAAAATTAACATTGACATTGACTTTTTTAATAAATGATTTGACTAACTTCTTCATCAGGTTCAATAATAACTTCTACATCTGGTTCAATTATTGGAACATCAGGACCTGTTGATTCAATTATAACAATAGGAAGTGTTATTAATGTCTGATATAACAAGACACATTTGAATATATATACACACATACATACATATACATACATACATATAAATATATATATATATATATATATATATATATATATATATATATATAGTCAGTTTCACATACCCACAACATGCAAACGGAATGTCCGGCTGGTAATATAAATAATAAATGCATCATCAAGAACCTCAACAGGAGTTTTCTTTGGTGCACTAACTTTTCCAAAACGAGTTTTTCCCCACACATAAACCTATATAAATAAGTCAACTTATAAAACAGTTGAGACAAATTATCAATGTAGAAATGAAAATTCATTCATAATACAGACTTACCGTTCCACTAGCAAGACCAGCAGCCATATCACAATCAAAATGAGCACCAACATCTTGAAATCTGTAAAATAATTTTACATTGATCTTACAGGATTTACAACTTATATTCTTAAACTCACACTCCTATTTTAACAGGGATAAGTTCATCATTGGTACTATTTATACCAAGTTGACATTCATCATTGCGACCCCATCCATACAGAGTATTGTCATCCTTTGTAATTGCATATACAGTATAACGTCCTGCAACAACCTATATATAAGAATTATGATCAATATATCTTCATGGAGTCTGTATTTTACCTTCTTGTAAAACTCATCTGTAGCAACTTCAACAGTGTTTGATGAAGGCTGAGAGCTGCCTGTTCCAAGAGCTCCATAATACCCTGCACCAGCACTATAAAGCTATAATAATTGTAACAAAGCATAACTATTTTAGATGTGTATGTTAGATTGAATTGACTAACTTTATTTTCACTAGTGATGTAATAAGAGTTGACAAGACCACAAGCAATATCAATAACAGCAACAGCTTCCTCTGTAAGAGAGATAAAAACCACTTTCAATTATATTTTGAACATTATTTACCCATTTCTCCAACTCCTGATCGTATCGGCTTACTGCAGCTTACATAGTCACCCGTTCCAAGCTGTCCATCAGTATTGTCTCCCCAAGCATAAACTTTGTAATCAAGAGTGATAGCCAAATTGTGACGACCTCCAACAGCAACCCTTCTAACTTTCCCATCAATTGGTATATGTTGTGGTACATAAATATAATCGTTGGATGAATCTTCAATAATTTTGTATTGGTTGTTGCCCCAGGCATAAATTTGGAAATCTTTGGTTAGAGCAACAATGTGGCCATTGTTAGCTCCTACAAGCGAAATGATCTCTGAAAAAAAATGGTATTGTACAAACATAATATAGAAATGTGCATGTTATGTATGTACCTTCACCAGAAAAGATTTTAATCTTGGCAGCATAGAAAAAAGACTCAGGAGTCCCAAGGCCTAGAGGTCCATGTTCTCCGTTTACTCCAATACCATAGGCTTCCTTGTCATTTGTGATTAAAATGGCATTTGATCCATCATCAAGAATAGCAAAATATTTGGCTTTTTTAACTAATTCTCTATCAATGGCACTAAGAATAGGCCACACACACAAAGAATCACAAGCCATTTAAAAAATAACTTCCTATAGGTACCGAGACAGGAATAATCATCGCTTGCTATTTGCAGCTACTTATATAATGTCTTGCAGCACTAGAACTCCCGACAAGAAGACATATGTGCATATGGCAAACTTCCAAATATACATTATTAGCTAAACATTGAAGAAACCGTATATATTCTATTATCAGGCAGGATTATAGCACTAGCACTGCCAGTTCTTTTTTCTCCCTTAACACTACTTACATCATGATAATTATAAGGTATAGGCTTTACAGATTATTAATAAACCAAAATTTCTTATTTTACTAGAAGATTTTTTTATTTAATGCCCTTTGACAACGAGTTGTTTGGAAGTAGCCATTTAATTTACGCATTTGGATAGCAGTTATTACGTAGGAATACGATTTACAATCAACCCAGCTCTAATCAAGTGTTTTCTCATACATCTTTCCCTTCTATGGAGAGGATAGCTATCGAGAAGTCTCAAGTTTTATAGTAATCTCTTTGAAAAAGATGTGAGCTCTAGCTCGAAGTGTATATAACTGGTTAGTTTGGTCTTCTAGTTATTTACTCATATATATATATATATATATATATATATATATATATATATATGTATGTATATATAAACAATGAAATTATAAAAATATTACTTAATATTTATATAACTCAATATATACATGTTTAGTGAAACTCTACTGGGTGGCTACTATTTAAAGATTCTTTTACTGTCATTCTTACTTTATTTCTTTTAGAGGTATTTCTACCAATGATTCTACATCCCAATTTTTTTTAGAAAAAGACATATGTGTTGTGTACATGTAGATGTGGTTTTTTAAATTGATTAAAAGAATTGACACTTGATGGTTAACTGCTGCTAAGTGAAACTATATACTTCTAAGGTAATTTCATTGAGGTCATAATTCACTACTAATAGTAATGTGTCATTTCAACATATAAAATTGTTATGGAAGTTTCACATATAAGCATGACATATGAGTTTTAGTATGATGCTCATTAGTTTTGATATGCGGAGATGTATAATGTCCAAAGATTATCTAACAGGTATAATAAAGTTACAGGTTATTAATTGTGTATGTTTTTTAAGTATAGAGATATGCTATAACTTTGTGTAGAATTTCTACATATAGACACCCTCCATATATAGAGAGTTACAATGTACTACTATATATCCTAGCAATTTTAAAGATATCTGTTATAGCCATCTGCTAATATCTGTGATTCAAATAAAATAGCAATCTCTTATTTGATTTTCATGTTACTCAATATGTTTTCATTTCCGTATATGATAATTACAGATTAGTAAATAAACAACATGCAGCATACAAAATAATTATGTACAAATTATCGTTTCCTTGTACTAATAATTGTTATTCTTATTGGCTAATTACTTAAACTAATTGTTTATCCAGTCTACTAGGAAGCATTCTTTTGATTCTAAATTTGATTTTGCATGTATATGACTCCATGGTATAAGGTTGCTGTAGTACTTAGTAGTAAATGTTGTTTCAACAAAGCAAAATTATATTTGAGTTTCATGTAACTCATTAGTTTTCTTTACTATGTTGTGATGGTACTATAGTCTTTGATAGTACATGTATTGTGACACAAGTGCATTAGCAAACATGTGTGTGTCACTCAAGGACACCTCACCCATAGTACACTTTTGTTGAGAATAATCCATTTGCAACCACAGTGTCATATTGATGATATGGGTTATCTGTCATTTCAAAGTCCCCATATTTTGATTGAGGTGACTCAATTGTATAAATGTTTTGTGAGGTGTGGCAATAAGGAGGAGGAGGACATGTAGAGCAGCTGTGGATACTATCGCTGGTCTGAGATAAATGCAAGCCACCAACCATGAACTTAGGGTTATCAGTGATTATAATTAATTAGTTAGAGTCTAGAGGGAAAGGAGAGAAAAAGAGCACAGAACTGCTATCCAATACTTCAATATTTCAATCAAATATGGCAACCTTACACATAATCTGTATTACTACTTCATACTATAGCTATGCATTCATTTCTCCATATACAATGTAAATCAATTAAGTTAGATAGACTATAAGTGTAAAATTGAAGACACACTATCTTACAGTCACTATTTCCTTTATTCCATGTAATTTGAATGAAAAAAAATTGACCTGCTATGAAGGAAATGGTATATCGCACTCACCTGTATACTAGCTTTTTCTTGATTTAAAATTTTTAAATGTATATATTGTAAACATCATGTTTAGAATGATTAAGTTAAATTTTCTAGCCACACTTCTTACCCTTTAGCTTTCTTCAGTTTAATAGCATAATCAAACAATCAAAGTGCTTATATGTATTGTCATTGTACTATCTACTTTTGTCTATACAACAAACTATATAATTATCCTATAGTAATGTGCATGAAGCCAAGTAAAAGCCAAACAGTCATCTCTTAATCATGGCCTCTATGGAAGCCATTTCAAATGAACTAAGCTGATTAGTTTAAATGTATTAGTATCAAACTTTTGGCAGTGTTTCAGTTCTTGGAAAATGAACTACAAAGATTACTTGTTATGTTCTACTTGGCTTTATACAAATTAAGTTAAACTTTCTTTTGGCTTTGTTATGACTAGTATTATGGTAACAAAGACTTTAGTTGAAATAAGAAAATTCTATTTTAAATGTATTTTCCTCTATATAGACACATCACTTCAAGTATTTATGTTCATTATTCTTAATACATTTTATCTTTTTTATAATTGTACATCAATTGATCTACTCAAATATGAATTGCAAAGTCATGTAAGTTAACCTCTAATATCCATGAGTTAATATCAATAAGTTAAATGTCTTACATTTGTATACAAATGTGAGATATGATTTGATGTCACTATACATCAAATGTTCAAACAATAAAGTCAAATCAATTATGCTAACAGTCATATGTAAGGCATTCTTAGATTATTACTTTTATGTAATCCAATTACAAAATTGTTTGATCACATACCACATAAGAAGGAAGTAGTGACAGTTAACAATATTATGGTTACTCAGCCTTCATACAATAAAATGTATACATTATACACTTATCAATAATTATTTAGCCATCATTTTCTCTTTTAGCTCCTTTTTATATCCACTAGCATACTCAAGCAATCAGCTGTATACAATATAATACATTCTGTGAATACAATATATACTGTATAATATATGAGTACAGGGACATAGTCAAGTTAAGATCTTAACAGTTTTGGAAAATTAACTATTATTTATTTACAAAAGCATGACCAACTGTTTCTTAATATGAAGTTAGGATGTTTAGTATCTGATGCTCACTGTTGAATCTTTATTAAACACATTAAGATGTTTAGTATCTGATGCTCACTGTTGAATCTTTATTAAACACATTAAATAGCAGCTATAAATTTGGATGTGATATATAAATACACTTACTTAAAATACATTGTTATTTTATACTAAGATCTTTGTTACCATAGTTTCATAAATGGAATGTAGGTTCTATATATTGAGATACTATAAAGCCAAAAATAGTCAAACTCGATATAAATATGACCATATATATATATACAATTCATTTCTCTATAATTATGTAACACAAGTCAATTATGTTAATCAATAGCCACATGGAATATCTTTGACTTGCTGTCGCTATTTCCTTCATTCCATGTAATTTGATATGATATAGTTTGATCAGCTGTGTAACAGTGACACAGCTATTTGCATTTAGTGGGCATACTTGGATTCTTTGATTTAACAAGTATAAATATATTGTGTAAGGTTAAAATTATTCACTATAAAATTAAATTGTTATTTTAACAATTACTTTGTAGTTTACATCAGTGGGTTACTATGGAAAATAGAATTTATGTGAATTACTCATTGTGTAATTTGTTGGCATGTAAAATTACAATATACTGAGAAATTCTACATATTATAGTAAACCACCAATGTAAACTACAAAGTATTTGTTATTTTAACAATTACTATGTAGTTTACATCAGTGGGTTACTATGGAATATAGAATTTATGTGAATTACTCATTGTGTAATTGGTTGGCATGTAAAAGTACAACATACTGAGAAATTCTATATATTATAGTAAACCACCAATGTAAACTACTTGTTAAAATAGCAATTTAATTTTTACAGTGTTGGCCATAAACTTCAAAGATTACTTTTTGGCTTCCAGTTTGCTGTTTACATACAGAGTTAGACTTTTTTGGCTTTGTGTTTGTTATTGTTAGGCTTACATTATATTGCTGAAACTATGTAAACAAAACTTCAATTTTTAGAAAAACATGTATTAATATCAAATACAAATCTATAGCTGTGGTTGAAGATCTTTGATAGAATGTTAACATTGAGCATCAGATGCCAAAATAATAAATATTAAGTTTATCAATTACTCATTCAAATATAATGATTATCTTTGTTGATGTCTATGTTTAGAATCTGACATTCAATATCTATGTTGAGATACTTTAAAACTCTCAAACAACTTGAGTTCCAATCCAACTATAGGTATGGACATGGTATTAAAACATGTACTTAAAAACATTTTGTCATTCTATGAAGGTCTTTATTATTATAGATTCATATAATAGTTTAATTAATATGATATAAGCCCAATACTGAGCTAACTAGTCTAGTTCAATATGTATAAGCCAACTAAAATACAAAACATAGACATTTGCTCATCATACATGGCTTCACTTGAAGCCATGACCAGATACTGATTTAACTAAGCTGCATGTCATGGTTGATTCCATTGAAACAGTGTCTATGGTTTCAGTTAGTGGGTGATAAACTACAAAGATTACTCTTTGGCTTCTAGTTTGTTTTATGCAATTAATTCAATAGTTTTGGCTTTGTGGTAACTTAGTGCTGACATTATATTTCATTGATGTAACTACGGTAACAAAGACTTCAGTTAAAATGACAAAATGCATGCATGTATTAAATCGATTAAATGATTTGTATAGCTGTTTGTTATCCATTCTGATATATATGTATAAATTCACCCATCCACACGTAAAAAGCATTCATTTATCAAATATACAAATGATTAAACCAAATCAATTATGATTAGGAAGATGTTGATATGCCTGCAGGTTTTGCCTCCCAGAGTTATAAGTTAGATTAAATGACAAATGTGACTTTGATCTTTTAGTCTGTCCAGGATATATAAAGGTAAACTATAACAATTGTAGCATAATTTCTATATACCTAGCTTCTAACTAAGTCTTTGCTCTTTTTCAATTTCACACTGCTTGACAACTTAGACAAATCTTTTCATTTTGTTAAGTATATTGTTTTTTCTTCATGTTTATTACATCACTAAACATTGAGTAATCATATTTGTTATAGCATAACCAATCATGTGCTTTTACATCATGAGTAAAAACTATTCTGCTGCACTGTTCAGATTAGCTGCCAAGTGCCTTAGTCAAATAAGCGATAATTTTTCTCTTTTCATGAAACCAATAGATAGTCAAGTTGTCTTTGTTTTAAACAACCTATCTTTTGATCACTATCAAAGTATTAAATGAAGATTTTGTTAAATTTTTTCACTTTTTTATGAGAGCTTGGATATAATCAATACTAACGTAAATGGCGTGTGGAGATACCATATAAGCAGCAACCATCTTTAGTTTACATGTATTTATCAAATTTCATCATTTGTTTAGAAATTTTACAATTTTATTTTTTGCATTTTCATTGATGTCCCCAACATGTGTAAGATAGGAAAGAAGACAAAGCAGATTGAAGATGATTAGAACGATTATTTATTTCATGAATTAAATGTTTTCATGTATTGTCAATGACACAATTTCACTCTTTTCCTCTCCAGTAAGTTTACATTTGCTCATATCACCATATTTACTTTCCTGATTATTATTTACACAGCTTTGTTTGTAACAATCAATACTGGAAGAACAATAGTGAATGTAAACCTCTTTGCATCAGATAAACCTTCTACAAAAGAATAGTAGATACTTCATCTGTTCTTTTGTTGAAGAAAAACGTTACTTTAGTCAATACTGAAGCTGTAGCATGCTGGAAGCCAATGAGATTCCAGTTTAATTACCTCATAAAACAACACTTAACATTTTGATTAAAATATTATTATTAACTAACTTAATAAACTGATAATTGAAACAGTACAATAAAATATATTAATAACAATGTGACAAAGATACTGTTCATTGTCTCATAAGTTATAATTTTCATGGATGTTGGGCTGTGTGAGAGCTATTGTTATGTAATCTGTACATGTAGTAACTTAATGTGTGCTTGTGCATTCTCCATACTACAGATACATCCTTTTTTAGGATTGGTTTGTTTAAGTATACTAACTGGTACATTTACCTATCAAAACAGTGTACTGGCTATACTAATTTTTGCATGTAGTGCATATTTTATCATGTATGCAAAATAATATGATGTGTCTTACACTGTAAAAATTAATATGTCATTTTAACAACTAATTTGTACTTTAAATGGATGGATTACTATGGAATATAGAATTCTTGTCTACTGCTCACTACATAACTTGTTGTACCTTTACATACCAACAAAGTATACAATGAGTAGTTTATGTAATTCTACATTTCATAGTAATTCACTTGTGTAACATACAAACTAATTGTTAAAATTACATGTTATTTTTTACAGTGTATGTATGTGAATATTACAATTATGTGGCAGCAACATGGAAAGATTGTATTTATTTATTTTAATTATTGTTTCTGTAAGTTGACTATAACTTTGTATATCTTTGCTTACCTGACTGCATATATATTACTTAAAACATTCATTAGATCTACTGTTCATTTTCATTTTTTCACCTTTTCATTTGAAAATGTTTTCATACAAAAAATACTGCTTTGACTATTTACTATGTTTAGGTAGTTAATAATTAGAACTGATATTAAATTTAATTTTTAAGAAATAAGATGATTGTCATGAGGATTCATATCAATATTCAAATATTCCACCTTATAAGTAAGCATCTTGCATTTGTCATTGTATATGCTAGTACACAACTTTTAAAGAGAGGTAAGTTTATTTAAGTCATACAAATGGCAAATCATATTATGTGTGTTCTAGTGATACATTTACAATAGTGTATTAGTAAGCAAAACAGTACTATGTTTTTTTCAGCAATATAAGTCTAGATCTCGACATCTCCAAGCATTTTAAGCTGCTTGTTTGCTCCAAGCACAATTTCATAACTTCACATAAATGAACACTAAAGTATATTAAAAATGCTTTAACTAGACTCATAACAATGTTATAATTGATTGGTTGATATAATAATATAAAAGTTATAAAGGTTATATAATAAAAATAACGTAATGTACATTAGTGTAATTTGGACCAATTAAAATCACTGAAAGACAGTTAGTTCTATAAATAATTGTATATACATTTAATGTTACAGCAATTTATGTCATAAATGTTGTCTGTATTCATTTTAAATCTGTTTCCTACAAATATCTAGACGCTCAATTATTCTTTTCATTGAAGGACGAGCCTCAGGATCTTTTTTAATACAAGAAAGTATTAATTCATAAATATTTCGAGACATAGCAAACATTTGTCTAAGCATCTCTTGAAAAACTGATAAATCAGGAAATCGACAAGTCATAATCTCACATAAGAGAATACCATAGCTATAACAATCCATTTTTGTTGTTTGTTCTTTATGGATGATATCTTGTGAAGACTCAGGAGCACTATAAACAAAAGCACCTGCAGCAATGGTAACTGCTTTATGAGCCTTATTAGCAGAGCCAAAGTCAGATATCTTAGTTTTCCACTTTTGATGACCTTTATATTCCAATAGGACATTAGAACTACTTATGTCACGATGTATTATAGGATCATGAAGACAATGAAGGTAGTTTAATCCTGCTGCTACATCTCTCATTATAGTTAACAAAGTAGGTTGACAAGATGGATCAGGAATGAGCTCCCTGTTGATATAAGCATTTCTAAGTGTAGTATCCATTACTTCAGTAATAATCATAGGATTACCTGATGGATCATCTAATACTGCTCCAATAAATTGTAGAATATTAGGATGACGTAATGTAGCCATTGTGTTAATCTCACGATATATTAATTCTAAATTATCAGAACTCATAATAACTTGATACATCTGTTTTACTGCAACTCTTTGCTCCTGAAAAATGCCAATCTTGATTACTCCCCAACCACCTCTTCCCAATTCTTCTTCAGTAAGTGTGATTTCATTATGACTTACTTTCCATGTTGTTTCGGCCAGTTGCCTTTTAAGTTGCATAATTTCAATACCTTTTTGAGTAATTTGTATTTGTAAATCAGCATTCTCTTTTATAAGTGTCTGTTTTTCCTGCTCAAGTTGCTGGTTACTGTCTTGTAACAGTTGTTGTATTTCAATTAGTTTTTGGTTTTCCTTTTTAATCTCTGCAATTTGGTTTTGAAACACTCTTTCTTGTAACACTAATTGTTCTTTTAGAGTTTCTTTGGGCTGAACATTAAATGATTGAAGCTTTTTTGCTTCAATAAAGCTTAATGGACTTTCATTGTCCTCTGATGAGGGTATTTTTACCCTTTGATGGTGAGCTATCTGTTGTTGTTGAGTATACTCCTTAGCATGAAGAATTAAATGTTCAGGGCGAAAAATGCAACCATGATTGAAATCTACTTTGAAGAACGCTTGTTCGTGAGTATTAATGGCTTTTAAATAGAGATCAAAATATTCTTTGTCGTCCTCAAAATAATCGTCCTAAGACAAATAAAAAATGTTAATTAATGGCACATGTTATAGACTCGACAATCGTTTCCTCAACTCTACATATAATCAAGTATGCAATTTTACATTATTATTGTTAACACAGTCAACAAAATGATTCTACAGCTTGCTTGTATGCAATCACTAATACTAATAATGTTTACTCACATATCATCCATTTATTGCTTAATTTTTGGACAAGATGTAAAACAATTTACTTATAATTATTTAATTGACTATAGTATGAAAGAAATAATTTTTTTCCTTTCAAAGTAATGTGATATAGTAAACTACATAATGCAATAATAAAACTATTGGTAACCAGTAAAGAAATCATTATTAAAATAAGGCTTAAAAAGACATATATCATTTTACTTACAGTTTCTACTCCAACAGCTATTACTTCTTTAGCTTCCTGAGACATCATCACACCTCCAGTCCACCTCACAATACCAGTAAGCATTTTTTTTTCTTTTGTAGGTACAATGACATGATCACCAATTTTAAACTTGCGTTCTTTTGTACTAATAGTTGGAAATGAAAATCTCGATTCCTTATGAAGACTATGTTTATCACTGTATGATCTAACAGCCAACATTCTAGCTCTGTGTGGTCTTCTCAAAGAAGGCACTTTAGATAACAATTGGAAAATAAAATACCAAATTTAATGGATAATAATAATAATAATAATAATAATAATAATAATAATAATATATATATATATATATATATATATATATATATATATATATATATATATATATACTTACAAAATATGAAGCTTGACTTAATAGATGATACTGGTCCATACACATCAGCCACGCCCCAGTATTTCATACCAGTAGGTAAACCTCTCCACACAATATCATGGAACTTTCCATCAACATAAAAGCTAAGTTTTCCATTTGGGTTAACTGACAGTCCTACTGACTGGCCCACTGACAAACTATTAATATCAAAATTAAGAATCATTCCATAGTCAGAATTGTAAATTTGATTATTTCTCAACATCCAATAATCTGACTTAGAACAAAATGCCAGAGCATCTGAAGGTATCTCAGCTTCATCAGGTGATATAGTTGTCACCCCAATTCTCTATTTAAATAGAATAATGTTATATATTTAAACACCAAGGCCACTTACAAGAGATTCAGGATAACCTTTGTCATTTTGCTTGACCACTTCTACTTGAAACATGTATTCGTTTGGAATTGGTTGTTCTGTAAACACTATTCCATTATTATGACTGTTAACTCGAAGTGCGACTGCTCCATCTTCTAGGAGACGAATATTAAGACCGTGCCGATGGTGAAAAGTACACAACTCCTTGGCCATCTGACTTAGCAAATTCTTACTAACTTGAGCCACACCTCCACATTTCAGTTCTCATAGCGTACATGCAACAATTAACATCACAATTGATGATTAAACAATATTTATATAATGTAATAGGGGAATACTTTTTAGCTTATACAAATAATATTAGTAAAAGTCAATGTTAATTTCAAATAACATGTACATATTATATATAAACATATCAAAAAACAGTTTTCCATACATATAGTATAGTTATGCATATATAACAACTGTATGTATACAAAACTGTTTGGGACCCTTACCAACTGAAAGACATCAAGAAACTTGAAGATGTTCAGTCTTTTGCACCCAAGTTATGTACAAAACAATGGTCCTCTGATTATCATTTTTTATTATATCAACTCTCCCTTCCCAAACTCTCTTCCAGAAGGAAAATTTCCAACCTTCTCCTTCTCTATAAGTTCATTCACAATATTTTATTTATTCTAAGTAACATTCTCATCTTTCAAGACAGTTCCTCATCTCATATTCGCTTTTCTCACCATCTAAACATTAGAATCCCCTATTCCCGAACCAATTCTTCCTTGTATTCCTTCTTCCCAAACACTTCTGCCCTGTGGAACTCACTTCCACCATCTGTTAAAGACTCTAACAGTTCAATAATTTTATCAAATTCTCCCCGTCATTTATTCAAGTAATTACCTATTATTTATATAATGTAATCATTGCTCTTTGTACTAGTCTCTGACTATTGAGCAATTTATTGTGTTTCTAAAAAAAACATAAAAAAGATATACAATCAACCCAGCTGTAGTAATTTTAGTGGTAAAGTATATAAATTTCACTTATCGAATCAGTAAGTCTACTCTAATTCAGTAAATCTACATCATCTCTTTCTTGTTTTCACCAACTTAACTTTTTTTGGTGTTACTAGTAGACTAGTACAGTCAGGATTTATTTGAAAAAAATGTTCCTACTTATTGAGACTGTCATCTCTTTATATAATACACCTTTATGGGGTACAACTTATTTGGCACACAAGCTAAATATATATATAACCTTTGTAATTACACTTAATATTACCATTTATAGACATCACTCTAGTATCTATGATATTGCTTAAGACAATGACAATACTTTTGCTAATCAAAGTGCAAACATTTGTCTAAGCATCTCTTTAAAAACTGAAAAGCCAGGAAATCAACAAGTCATAACCTCCCATATAAGAGAATAACATAACTATAACAATCCAATTTTGTTGTTTGTTCTTTGTGGAGGATATCTTGTGAAGACTGACGAGCACTATACACAAAATCACCTGTAGCAATGGTAACTCCTTTATGAGCCTTGTTAGCACAAAAATCACACAGCAAAAAACACAAGATTAAAACTACCCACATGGTTGTATCAACTACAATACAAATTGGTTATATTAACCTACATGTAATTGTAGTGACACTCCTGGGTAACTTTAACTAAAATGGATTCATGTAACGAAGTTGGTTGAAGCTACTATGTTGACTGACTGTTACTATAACCAGGTTAGGTAGTTAAACACAAAAATAACAATGTAATCTAGTTATTAAAACAAATTGGTAAAAGGGAGAAAAAACAATATTATTTTACATAACATAGTGTTTTAGATAAATATAAGTCAAACCATCTGTTAGTTTATGACCATGATAAACATTATAATCAAATAAATCAGATATTAATGACTGGTGTGAAGAAACAGAAATGACATCGGAATAATAATGCACTTAAAATAGAATTTGTCATTTCAATCATTGTCCTTGATACCAGAATCTCATCAAGTTGATGTAAGCCCAATATTGAGTTAGCACAAAGCCAAAAACTGGTCTAACTTAATATGTATAAAGTCAACTAGAAGCCAAAAATACACTTTGTAGTTTATTGTCCAATAACTGAAATTATGAGGGAGAGGTAGATACTATTTCAACCTAACTAACTAGGTTAATTAAGTTGAAATAGCATCTGCTTATTGCTTCAATTGAAGCCATGATTTGACTACTATAGCAAAGTGGGTGTAAAAGCAATGTGGTTGTAGATATAACTAGTTCGCTTCATGCTTATTGAGTTACACTAGTATTGGTCTTGTAGCAACTTTGAATTGGGCTTACATCATATTGATGTAACTATAGTAATGAAGACTTTAGTTAAAATGCCAACATTCTTTTTTCAGTGTGGCTATCAAAATAAAGTACATTACATGATGAAACCAAAAAAAAAGAAGCATGTCACCATCAATGATTTACATTAACAATATTAGTTATAACAACCTATTTTGTTAGTTATGATAACTGTAACATATGTTAGAATCAAACCTACTAAGTGTTACAGTAACCACAGTGCACGAAGTTAAAGTAACAGCAATTGTTACCTCAACTACTTATGTCAGATGTTACTTTAACTATAGGTGTGGGTTAAATCACCAATAGATTTGACAGTTACTATAACTATTATTTTCATTGGGTTATTTAACCCAAGACATGGGTTACCTGAGTTGCAGGTGTTTTGACCGAAATGTTTGGGTACTTTCTACCCATCACTTTTTACTGTGCAGTTGTTGATTTTTACTAGAAGCAATGAAAAATAACAAACTGGATTTCTAGAATTATAATAATCATAATTTGTTTACTTTTTACAACCACTTCATCATCATTATTCATTTTGACAAAGACAACAGGATAAATAAGATATAATAGTAAAATACACAGCATCACATATCAAAGAAATGTATACTTACATGAACTGTGATAATATAAAATAGATATGACAATGTAACTAATTATTGTGTTAATTTAGTCTACAATAATTCAGTAAATCCTCATCATCCTTTTCTCTTAATAACATGATTTTATGTTGATGTTGTTGTTTTTACTAACTTAAATTTTATTCAATGTTACTAGTGGACTAGTACAGTCATGAATTATTTGAAAAAATGTTTCTACTCATTGTAACTGTCACCCCTTTATGTAATACACCTTTGTAGGGTACAAGTTATTTGTTACACAAGCTATGCATATAACCTTTGTAAATACACTTAATATTACCATTTATAGCTATTACTCTAGTATTTACAATATTATATAAGACAGTGACAATATTTCTGGTAATGTTATGACATGTGTGTAACAATTCTCATTTTAAAAATGAAACAACTAACAAATCATTTATTACTAAAATTTTTATATTGTATATTCATAACTTAAAAAGTCCTGCAAAGCTAGTAAGCTATCTTTTCTCAATATGTCAGTAATCATTTTAAATTTGTGTAACACAAATATCTAGACGCTCAATTATTCTTTTCATTGAAGGACGAGCATCAGGATCTTTTTTAATACAAGAAAGTATTAATTCATAAATATGTCGAGACATAGCAAACATTTGTCTAAGCATCCCTTGAAATACTGAAGAATCAGGAAATTGACAAGTCATAACCTCACATAAGAGAATACCATAGCTATAACAATCCATTTTCGTTGTTAGCTCTTTGTGAATATCCTTTGAAGACTCAGGAGCACTATAAACAAAAGCACCTGCAGCAATGGTAACTGCTTGGCGAGCCTTATTAGCAGAGCCAAAGTCAGATATCTTAGTTTTCCACTTATGATGACCTTTATATTCCAATAGGACATTGGAACTACTTATGTCACGATGTATTATAGGAACATGAAGACAATGAAGGTAGTTTAATCCTGCTGCTACATCTCTCATTATAGTTAACAAAGTAGGCTGACAAGATGGATCAGGAGTGAGCTCTCTGTTGATATAAGCATTTTTAAGTGTAGTATCCATTACTTCAGTAATAATCATATGATTACATGATGGATCATCTAATACTGCTCCAATAAATTGTAGAATATTAGGATGACGTAATGTAGCCATTGTGTTAATCTCACGATATATTAATTCTAAATTATCAGAACTCATAATAACTTGATACATCTGTTTTACAGCAACTCTTTGCTCCCGAAAAATGCCAATCTTGATTGCTCCCCAACCACCTCTTCCCAGTTCCTCTTCAGTAAGTGTGATCTCTTTATGACTTACTTTCCATGATATTTGGTCCAGTTGCTCTTTGAGTTGCTTGTTTTCAACCTCAAGTTGTTGTTTCTCTTCATTGAGGTTTTGATTTTCTTTTTCAAGTTTTGCTATCTTATTACAAAACTCTTTTTCTTGCAGTACCAATTGTTCTCTAAGAGTTTGTATAAGTATAGAATTGTCTTTAATTGCTATTTGTGGCTCTTTTGCTCCCATTTTGCCTATTGATGGTTCATTACATGCTGCAGAATCTTTTTTTACTTTCTCATTAATTATCTGATGTTGAGTAAAGGAGACAGCATGAAATACTTGATGTGCTGGACGAAAAATACGACTATGACCTGAATCAATTTTAAAGAAGGCTTGTTTTTGGCTCTTAATAGCTTCAAAGTAAAGATCAAAATATTCACTTTTATCTTCAACTTTCTCATTCTAAGACGAGATAAAACATTTTCACATTATTAATACTATATTACTCACTGTCTCAACTCCAACAGTTGTTATTGCTAAAGCTTTCATAGATAATTTTACTTCTCCTATCCACCTCACAATACCAGAAACAGTTGTTTTATTTCTCTGGGCTACAGTAACAAAATCACCAATTTTAAACTTGTTGTCAATAGTAATAGTAGTTGATAATGGAGATATTTGTTCCTTAAGAGGAATCGGTTCATCACTGTAAGTTGCTGAAGAGAACATCCTAGGTTTGTTAGGTGTTCTCAAAGAAGGTACTGTAAAAATAATTCAAAATATGAATACATAAAAAAACAATTCTGTCAAAACACTTGTGACATATTTAGCGAAAAGGGACCACTGCTAAAAGATCTCAAAAAACAATTTTGAATACATACAGTCCATGAATATTGATTGTTTATACTATATCAACTGTATATATACTAAACTGTTTTTGAGATGTTTTAACAATTGTCCCTTTTCATAATCAAGTCACAAATGTTTTTCCATAAGATGTTTCTTATTGCAAATCAGTTATTATGTATATAAACTTACATAATATGAAACTTGACCTTATAGATGATACTGGTCCAAATACATCAGCCACGCCCCAGTATTGTTTATCAGTGGGTAACCCTCTCCACACAACATAACTAAATGTCCCATCAACATAGAGGCATAATTTTCCATTTGTGCTAACTGAAAGCCCTACTGCTTGACCCACTGATAAACTATTAATATTAAAATTAAGAAATGTCCCAAAGTCAGAATTGTAAGCTTGATCATTTGTCAATACCCAATAATCAGATTTAGAACAAAATGATGTAGCATCCAATGGTATCTCAGCTTTGTCAGGAGATTCAATTGTTATCCCAATTCTCTATTTAAAATAAAAATATGTATTTTAA
Organism: Xestospongia bergquistia; assembly: GCA_963965975.1. NCBI lineage: Eukaryota > Metazoa > Porifera > Demospongiae > Haplosclerida > Petrosiidae > Xestospongia > Xestospongia bergquistia. The sequence goes on along the minus strand of OZ014414.1, from coordinate 1,828,056 downwards.
CATCATGACTACTCACAAGAGATCCAGGACAACCTTTGTAATTTTTGTTGATTACTTCTATTTGAAACATACATCCATTTGGAATTGGTTGTTCTGTGAACACTACTCCATTATTATAACTGTCTACTCGATGTGCTACAGTTTTATTCTCCAAGAGACGAATATTAAGACCGTGGTTATGATGAAAACTACACAATTCCTTAGCCATCTTAGCTTAGCAAGTTATTTTATTAAAATTAGCAGCACGTTCCTAAGAGACTAATTACCACGCCTTATTAAATATTTGTGGTTTCAAGTATATTGAGTTGTATATTTTAAATACAGCAAAACATACGGAGGTTTACGATTCTTCAATAAATATATGCTGCTTCCTGACGAGTCAACATGAGTTTACCAAGCTCAGATTATGGAGGTACCTGGAGCCCCACCTTCAGTATTCTAGGTTTACATAAACAATAATAATGATATAACCATAGATTGTTATGATTAAATTAGAGGGCATATTGTGGTTATTAAGACGTTTTCTGATATATCTTGAACACTATGTACAATGATATGAGATTTTGAGGTGCTTCATTCTTGTTTGTGTTGAGAAAAAGGTTCAATTTTCATCTACAATAGTAACCTACTACACACAAAACGTCTCTAGCTAGTGTAATGCAATAAAGACGTCATTTGTGATACTCTCTTTTTTTCATAGTCAGGCCAATCTTTTTATAAATAAATTTCTTGTTCTTTTAGATAATTTACAATATTTTGTTGGATCAGATGTTTTTTTAGATTTTATTTACAGATAGGTAAGAGTTTGATAGTAGACATGACTTAATCAGTTTTTTATTGTTGAAGTGTTTATATATATAAATGGCATAATAATCTATAAGAAGGAGCATACACATACTGTTCATACTATTGGTTAGTATATCTTAGTTTAAGATGAACTTAAAGCAGTTATGAAATTTACAACATTTTAGTATAGAGTAATAGATGACAACAATTTTACTTGTTTAATGGGATCAGGTAATAAGTATATTATGCATGATTCATTGTTTTCATTTGTTGTCTTTTTAAGTGTATTTATGCACATGTTTTTTCATGTGCATTCATAACTGTGGTCTTTTCATGACATTGTAGTTCGGCCTATTCCACAGAAGATGGTGACTTTCGTATACTTTTGAAGGCATTGGAGAGTAAGAAGTAAGAAAGAAATCTCATTTATTGCTTTATCTCACTTTTTACAAAATATTTCATTGGTTAGCTACTTTCTCTACAGTAACTGTTGGTCCATCTTTTTGTTTATTCATTCATTTCACTTCTGTCTTATTCTTTTATAGTTTATGAAGAGAAAGCCAAGGGCATCAGAAGTTAAGCTACACAATTAGTTTGAATCCTTACAGGTTTCTTATAATGACACTTATAACACATAGATAATGATACAATTAACAGCATATTTTGTCAAAGGCCTTGCATGAAAGTGTCCTCAATTAAGACACAATATAGAAGATAAATGGAGGACTTTTAGGGATATGCTTTCTCTATTTAGAGTGCTGTACCCTTTTCCTTCTTTTTTGTATTGTTAGTAAGCTGTATGGTAACCAAGTCAACACCTGATAAATATAAGAGTTAGGCTACCATGTGTTGAGAGCTTGTTTAATTTGATTATAAAAGAGAGGGATTGTGCAACGGTGTATCATGTTGATAAAATTATGAATTTTTATATTCAAATGACTATAGGAGACTACTTGATATTCTATTGTGTTGTCGTGGCAGCCATTACATTTACATGTGATATATTACTATATACATGTAAGATGCCCTACCAGTAGTGACGCTAGTGTTGTCATGGCAATGATTTCATGTACATGTAGTATAAAACTATGTTTGATGAAATTATAGCACTCCCTAATGTTGTTGTATTGTCAAGACAATTATTACATATAAATAAGTTGTAAAACTACATGTACTTAACTCAGTATCCTTAATGTCGTGGGGATATGTGTACCATATGAGGACACCACTCTAATTAAATATAAATCACTAAGGCTTTAAGTTAAAAGAGGTCCCACTGTTATTTGGAGACTCTTCAATAGTAAATATGTATTACCATAAAAAGATTGACTTGCTGTGTGAATCTGTTGTCATAGCAACCTTAAAAGTGTTAGTAATTAATAATTATTATAATAAAATTACATTTAACCACATAATACAGTGACAGATGTAGTTGTCTTTTGGTCTTAAGAATATCAAAGGAATGCTTTTAGGCTGTACTATAAAAATCTAGCAAACTTGCAGCATACCTTTATGGAAAGCAAAGCGGCCTGTTTATTTACCAGTTTTAAAAAAAGAAAGAGAAAATTACCTATTATCTTTGTGGATTAATATTAACATTAATAAGAAGACTATCTTCCAGAAATGACTATCTTCCGGCAACTGTTTTTGCTTTTCACATTTACTACAACGGGAGCAGTGAAACCTAGGTGCGTTCCACCATCTCCTGATCAATGTGACGTGTTTTTATCAGCCCAAGTCAACTCTCTAAACTTCAATAATGTCTCCATTTTGCCACAGTCTGTTTTGGTAGGTAACTTTAAAAAGGTAAATAAGAGTTGTTGGAGCACCAATAATGAACTTGTTATCTTTGTGAACTGGAATTCTTCCAGTTGTTTGCAAGATGGTTTCTTGTTAAACAGAATGTATGCAATATGTCTAATGCATCATCAGAAAGGTTGTCCTCTCCTTGCAAAAAATAAACAAACTCTTCTGCTTTCTTTTGATGTGTTGCAACATGAGAGAGAGATACGACAAAATCAAGATGGTAAGATTTAAGTATAAATTACACATTTTTTTCTGCTGTATATTACAAATTCTAAAACTCTTAACTTTTTCAGCAGTTATTATAACTCATTGTTTAAGGGATTAAATTATCAGATAAATTTCTTTCTTTTAATAGCAGCGCTTTTCATTATGTCTTTTTTCTTGTATTGTTGTAGTTGTGTCAGCTTGTTGTGAACTTGGATATAGAAAAGCATTTGAGACTGGAATAAGTACATTTTGTTTTGGTCTAACATTTTCATCAGAGCCACAATGTAATAATGAAGCTCAGCAATGTTGTGAATGTTGTCATACTTCATTACGTAAACTTGATGCTGGACAGATTTGTACAGATGATGGTGTAGCTGGTGCTCAATGCAAAATCATAACAAAAAGATGTTGTGAAAATAAAGATAAACAAAGTAATACCACTTTTTCAGATAATAATGAATTGTTAGTTTAGTTAGCTGAGATACCACTTTTAAGATCCATCTTCAACCAATAAAGACAAAGCATAGCAAAGACAGTAGTGCATAAGGTGGCATGGTACTACTGTTATAGAGAATAGCTTTACCACTGTTGCTTATTGATTTTGTTATTAGTTTTTAAAAATTGAATTTACTTGTATTTATATATATAGTGAGCAGTACTACTACACTATTTGAGCCAAAGGAGACTACCAATACATATATGACATCACAATTTATAACAACTATAGTCCCAACATCAATATTATCAGCTTTGTGTGTACCTACTGTTTCTGTTGTTCAATCATCAGTTTTAACTGTATCACCTACTCCATTAAGACCTGGTTAGTTTATCTTGTATTATATTGTAATTCTCATTATGTTTTCTTCTTGTATTGATGTAGCTGTGTCAGGTTGTTGTGAACTTGGATATAGAAAAGCATTTGAGACTGGATTAAGTACATTTTGTTTTGGTCTAACATTTTCATCAGAGCCACAATGTAATAATGAAGCTCAGCAATGTTGTGAATGTTGTCATACTTCATTACGTAAACTTGATGCTGGACAGATTTGTACTGATGATGGTGTAGCTGGTGCTCAATGCAAAATCATAACCAAAAGATGTTGTAGTGAAGATCCTGAGCCATCAACAACAAAGATATCTATTACTACCACCAGTTATGAATGTATATTATCTTCAAGTGTGACTGTATCACCTACTCCATTAAGACTTGGTTAGTTTATATAGTTAAGTAAGCAATTTGTCCATCTAATAAAGATAGCTTTTGTTGTCCATTTATTATAGTAAACTTACAAAGAGAATGTAAATAAATTGGGCAAACATCTCATGAGGCACTATAGCAATTATAATGTACTGTTATTTCAAGATAATAAAATTATAATGATTTTATTTGTTTGTGCTCTTTTTATTAAAGTTATATAAAAGTGTATGCCTACTTATGCCTACAATATTGTCAATATTCCTATAATTTTTAAATATAATCATTGGAATTTAATATATTTGTCCAGTAAATAACTGTAGCTATATAAATACAATGTTCACTACTACCAATATACATAATAAGAATTTATTATAATAGCCATGCATTGTCTCCATAGCAATAACAAGTCCAATTATAGTAATTTTTTAGAAAAGTATTTTAATTTTATGTATAATTATCTTTTGTCTTTGTTTATTAATTTTGCTTAGAACCAGCTTATGTTATTGGTATCAGTGATGATCAAACAGCTATTAATGGTAGCACAGTTACAATAGAGTGTATTGCTGGTGGTATTCCAAGTGTCTTTACTTATGAATGGATGAAAAATGGAGTAACTATTCCAGGACAAACAGGATCAACATTAACAATATCCAGTGTTACTACCAGTGACATTGGAGAATATAAATGTACACCTTCTAACTCAAACGGTAACACAAACAGTTCCTCTAGCATTCTTAGTGTCAATGGTAAGTTAACAAATACATTTACTCCATTTAACAATCTCTGTTGTTTCTTAATCCTTTGTTAGTTCCTCTTGCAATCAATGGATTAGTTCCTCAAACAATTTTTGGATTTGTTCCTAGTGCTCCCAATGGATACGTTATTATTCCATTTAATTCTAAAATCATTTTGACTTTATCTGGTGATTTGATAACAATGGTATTAGGTCCTGTTGACTCAGGAACCTACAATATTACATCTTTTGACTTCAATGGAGCTATCGTTGTACTTACATTAACTGTTTATGGTTAGTTTCTCTATAACTATGTCTACAATATTGTCAATTTACTATTGATTTCATTTTGCTTAGAACCAGCTTATGTTATTAGTATCAGTGATGATCAAACAGCTATTAATGGTAGCACAGTTACAATAGAGTGTATTGCTGGTGGTATTCCAAGTGTCTTTACCTATGAATGGATGAAAAATGGTGTAACTAATCCAGGACAAACAGGATCAACATTAACAATATCCAGTGTTACTACCAGTGACATTGGAGAATATAAATGTACACCTTCTAACTCAAACGGTAACACAAACAGTTCCTCTAGCATTCTTAGTGTCAATGGTAAGTTCACAAATACATTTACTCCATTTAACAATCTCTGTTGTTTCTTAATCCTTTGTTAGTTCCTCTTGCAATCAATGGATTAGTTCCTCAAACAATTTTTGGATTTGTTCCTAGTGCTCCCAATGGATACGTTATTATTCCATTTAATTCTAAGATCAATTTGACTTTATCTGGTGATTTGATAACAATGGTATTAGGTCCTGTTGACTCAGGAACCTACAATATTACATCTCCTGACTTCAATGGAGCTATCGTTGTACTTACATTAACTGTTTATGGTTAGTTTCTCTAAAATTATGTCCACAATATTGTCAATTTACTATTGATTTCATTTTGCTTAGAACCAGCTTATGTTATTAGTATCAGTGATGATCAAACAGCTATTAATGGTAGCACAGTTACAATAGAGTGTATTGCTGGTGGTATTCCAAGTGTCTTTACCTATGAATGGATGAAAAATGGTGTAACTATTCCAGGACAAACAGGATCAACATTAACAATATCCAGTGTTACTACCAGTGACATTGGAGAGTGTAAATGTACACCTTCTAATTCTTGGGGTAACACATACAGTTGTTGTAGCATTCTTAGTGTTAAGGGTAAGTTCATTAATACATTTACTTCATTTAACAATCTCTGTTGCTTTATAATCCTTTGTTAGTTCCTCTTACAATCAATGGATTAGTTCCTCAAACAATTTCTGGTCTAGTTCCTAGTGCTCCCAATGGATACGTTATTATTCCATTTAATTTTAAGATCAATTTGACTTTATCTGGTGATTTGATAACAATAGTATTAAGTCCTGTTGACTCAGGAACCTACACTATTACATCTCCTGACTTCAATGGAGCTAGAATTGTACTCATACTAACTGTTCATGGTTAGTTTAGTTAGCTGAGATACTATTTTGTAAGAACCATCTTTAACCAATAAAGATAAAACATAGCAAGAACAGTAGAACACAAGGTGGCATAGTACTACTGTACAAGGTATTATAGCTTTGCCACTGATAATTATTGATTTCGTTATAATCTGATTTGAGTCACTCAAATCAAGTTAACAAAATGGCATGGTACTACTTGTCCAAGGAAATAGCTTTGCCACTGTTGATTAGTAAAAGAAGTAAAAACATTTTCAACAAGATTTAATAAGCTTAGCATCATGAACATCTGTATATAGTAACCATGTGCACAGTAGCATCATATTGAGTTAATCATATTTGTAAAGTAAATATTGATTGATTTTGTGTATTAGTGATACTGGCACCGAATGGAGCCCAATATTAGTCATTTAAATTAGATATTATTTGACTCTTACTAGAGTGTCACTAATGTAAAACTTGGTGGCATACTATGAAGGTTGTAGTTCACTTAAGAAAAGTATGTTTGTAGTGCAATGTGTTGAGTTATACACTAAAGTATTTGCATCAATGTAAGTACATGATATTGAATTCTTAGTAATATAGTTATATATTTGTTTACCCTATCAATTGTACGCATGGAAATATATATCATATAGTGTCATGGAAGTAGCTTAGTCTTGGACAAAATAAATTGATTCATTAACTATTATTAATTTGTTATACAGTGTGTGCCAGTCAATTTTAGCATTGTTTTAGATCAAATGGTATTTATGCATTATGTATGTGTGGTGTGCCCATTTCAAGATTTTAAGCTATTGTTGTGTGTGTCTATTGAGAGAGATGAATGAATTAACCTATATACAGTAACCACCATCACACATAGCAGCTAATAAGCATTGTTAATTTTACCACTAATGGTTTGAATTATTATTATTTGAAACTTCATTGGTTGAATAAAATTCTTTTTCCTATTGTAACAACTATAGTACCAACATCAATATCGTCAGCTTTGTGTGTACCTACTGTTTCTGTTATTCAATCATCAGTTTTAACTGTATCACCTACTCCATTAAGACCTGGTTAGTTTATCTTGTATTATATTGTAATTCTCATTATGTTTTCTTCTTGTATTGATGTAGCTGTGTCAGCTTGTTGTGAACTTGGATATAGAAAAGCATTCTAGACTGGATTAAGTACATTTTGTTTTGGTCTAACATTTTCATCTGAGCCACAATGTAATAATGAAGCTCAGCAATGTTGTGAATGTTGTCATACTTCATTACGTAAACTTGATGCTGGACAGATTTGTACTGATGATGGTGTAGCTGGTGCTCAATGCAAAATCATAACCAAAAGATGTTGTGGTGAAGATCCTGAGCCATCAACAACAAAGATATCTATTACTACAACCAGTTATGAATGTATATTGTTGACAAATGTAGAGACTACAATGACTAAACCAGTAACAGCAACTACTGAACCAGTAGATACTACAACTTTAGCTCTAATACCAACAGTACCTGATACTCTAACTACTACAACTACTGAACCAATGGACACTACAACTTTAGCTCCAAAATCAACAGTACCTGATACCATCACTTTAGCTCCATCATTAACAGAAAGTGTGTCAAAAAATGTTTCAGCTCTTGAAACAGTGACTATATCAAGTGAACTAGTTGACACTAGTGTAGTAAAGATTGAAACCATGAGGCCAGGTATTACAGTTTCTATTTTTCTTTCAGCTGTTGAAGGACAGATTACAACTGTAACGAAACCAGTGGATACTACAACTTTAGCTCCAAGACCAACAGTACCTAATACTTTAACTACCACAGCTACTGAACCAGTGGATATAACTTTAGTTCCAAGACCAACAGTACCTGATACTTTAACTACCACAGCTACTGAACCAGTGGATACAACTTTAGCACAAACACCATCAGTACCTGATACTCTAACTACTACAGCTACTGAACCAGTGGATACTACAGCTTTAGCTCCAGCACCAATAGTACCTGAAACAACTGCTCCAGAAACAACAGCATCTATTGGAACAGTTAAGACGACTGCTACATATATGACATCACAATTTATAACAACTATAGTCCCAACATCAATATCATCAGCTTTGTGTGTACCTACTGTTTCTGTTGTTCTATCATCAGTTTTAACTGTATCACCCACTCCATTAAGACCTGGTTAGTTTATCTTGTATTATATTGTAATTCTCATTATGTTATCTTCTTGTATTGATGTAGCTGTGTCAGCTTGTTGTGAACTTGGATATAGAAAAGCATTTGAGACTGGATTAAGTACATTTTGTTTTGGTCTAACATTTTCATCAGAGCCACAATGTAATAATGAAGCTCAGCAATGTTGTGAATGTTGTCATACTTCATTACGTAAACTTGATGCTGGACAGATTTGTACAGATGATGGTGTAGTTTGTGCTCAATGCAAAATCATAACAAAAAGATGTTGTGGTGAAGATCCTGAGCCATCAACAACAAAGATATCTATTACTACGACCAGTTATGAATGTATATTGTTGACAAGTGTAGAGACTACAATGACTAAACCAGTAACAGCAACTACTGAACCAGTGTATACTACAACTTTAGCTCTAATACCAACAGTACCTGATACTCTAACTACTACAACTACTGAACCAGTGGACACTACAACTTTAGCTCCAAAATCAACAGTATCTGATACCATCACTTTAGCTCCATCATTAACAGAAAGTGTGTCAAAAAATGTTTCAGCTCCTGAAACAGTGACTATATCAAGTGAACTAGTTGACACTAGTGTAGTAAAGATTGAAACCATGAGGCCAGGTATTACAGTTTCTATTTTTCTTTCAGCTGTTGAAGGACAGATTACAACTGTAACGAAACCAGTGGATACTACAACTTTAGCTCCAAGACCAACAGTACCTAATACTTTAACTACCACAGCTACTGAACCACTGGATACAACTTTAGCTCCAAGACCAAGAGTACCTGATACTTTAACTACCACAGCTACTGAACCAGTGGATACAACGTTAGTTCCAAGACCAACAGTACCTAATACTTTAACTACCACAGCTACTGAACCAGTGGATACAACTTTAGCTCCAAGACCAACAGTACCTGATACTTTAACTACCGCAGCTACTGAACCAGTGGATACAACTTTAGCTCTAAGACCAACAGTACCTGATACTTTAACTACCACAGCTACTGAACCAGTGGATACAACTTTAGCTCCAAGACCAACAGTACCTGATACTTTAACTACCACAGCTACTGAACCAGTGGATACAACTTTAGCTCTAAGAGCTCTAAGACCAACAGTACCTGATACTTTAACTACCACAGCTACTGAACCAGTGGATACAACTTTAGCTCTAAGACCAACAGTACCTAATACTTTAACTACCACAGCTACTGAACCAGTGGATACTACAATGTTAGCTCCAAGACCAACAGTACCGGATACTTTAACTATCAAAGCTACTGAACCAGTGGATACTACAACGTTAGCTCCAAGACCAACAGTACCGGATACTTTAACTATCAAAGCTACTGAACCAGTGGATACTACAACGTTAGCTCCAAGACAAACAGTACCGGATACTTTAACTACCAAAGCTACTGAACCAGTGGATACTACAACGTTAGCTCCAAGACCAATACTTTAACTACTACAACTACTGAACCAGTGGATACAACGTTAGCTCCTAGACCAACAGTACCCGATACTTGTTAAAATTTCTTTTTTACTGAATAAAAATCATAAACAAAAGTCCTAGAAGGTTCTTAAACACGTACATGTATATACACAAAACAGTTAATCAATGATGTGATATATATAAAACAGTTAATTAATGATGTGACAAATGTCAATTTACTATTACAACACTCCCACTTAAATTGACATGATACTTGGTAAATTCTTCAGTCTCATCTCCAATCGAAGAATTTCAAACCAATCACGCGAGAGAGGTTTTGTTAATATGTCTGCTGTCATCTGGTCAGTTAGACAGTACATTAATTCAATGATTCCATCATGTAAAGCTTCACACACGTAGTGAAACTTGATATCAATGTGCTTGGTTCTAGCATGAGAAATTTGGTTCCTTGCAATGGCGATAGTTCCTCTTTAATGATAGTTGGCGTTTTTGATGTTGCCTTAATGTCTGACAACAGTCTCCTCAACCATACAGCCTCTTGTGTGGCTGTACTGAGTGCCACATACTCTGCTTCAGCAGTAGATAACGCGACAACTGGTTACTTCCTGCTGAACCAGCTGATGGTTCCTCAAGACATGACAAATAGATTCCCTGTAGTAGAATGCCAGTCATCCATGTCAATCTGCGTCTGAGAATCCAATTAGGCTATCATCTGCTGATCTCTCGTACCTCAATCCAAGGTTGATCGTTCCCTTAAGGTAACAAAGAATTCATTTTACTGCTGTCAAGTGAGCTTCAGTAGGACAGGATTTAAACTTTGACACAGCTCCCACTGCCTGAACAATGTTGGGTCTAGTTGCGATAGCTGCATAAAGTAGACTACCTACCATCAATTGATAACATATTGGATCAATCAACTTACTAACTCCATCGTCCTTAACTAACTTGACCTTAGTGTCAGCTGGAGTTGTGGATAATTTTGCTTGAGATAGTCCATATCTTTCCAGCAATGAGTAAATATACTGCCTTTGGTGCATCCACAAACACTTCCTCTTTTTGTCATACTTGATAGTAATCCCCAGGCAATAGTGGAGTTTCCCAAGATCTTTTATCTTGAAGCGTATTGCTAGACTGTTCTTTATTCACCTCATTTTCTTCGGGGTCTTTGTGATAATTATTAAGTCATCAATGTATACTGCAATGATAGTGAACTCAGTCCCTTCACTCCTGACAAAAATGCAAGGGTCAGCAGTACATTGTTTGAAGGTAGTAGACTCCATGTGTTCCTTGAAAACTGTGTTCCAGCATCTAGGTGACTGTTTTAAACCATAAATTGATTTCTTCAGCTTACAAACAAAACGTTCCTTTCCTTCCTTAACATATCCTGGTGGGTGTTCCATGTACATTTCTTCATCTAACGTTCCATTTAGGAAAGCCGTGACAACGTCCATCTAGTGAATCATCATACCATTTTGAACTACAAATGCTAATAGAGATGAATACTGAACTACAGGTGAGAATTTCTCATTGTAGTCTTCTCTGTGTTTTTGAGTGTATCCTTTCGCCACAAGTCGGACTTTATAGCTCTCCACTTTCCCATCACTTCCATGTTTAGTCTTAAATATCCATTTGCATCCAACTGGCTTTCGTCCACTAGGCAATTCCACCATCTCCCATGTTCCATTCTCTATCAGTGATTTGTACTCTGAATCTGCTGCTTCTTTCCATTTCTTGGACAATTTACCTTCCAGTGCTTCCTCAATACTTTGTGGTTCATCTATTTGACCTCCACCTAAAAATGCAATATCTACATACTCATCAATTCCATACCTGATTGGCGCAATTTTCTGTCTCCTAGGATACCGGTGTTGATCCTCTTCTTGATTCTCTGGTTCTTCAGGTTGTGGTTGTTCCATTGGCTCCTCCTCTTCTTCAAGTACCACACCTTTCTCGTGGTCACTGACTATTACTCCCTCATTAACTTTTACTGTAGTTGAGTCACGTTGAAAATCAGACTCATTGAAGATGATGTCCCGACATATAATGACTTTTGATGTGTTCTCATCAATCAGATAATATCCCTTTGTATGAAGACTATATCTGATAAAACCTAGCTTCTCTGCTTTCTTGTTTAGTTTTCCTTTTCTGTTAGAATTTGGTATATAGGCATAAGCCATACAACCAAACAGTCACAATATTTATCTTCTTGATCTTAAATTAGGGGTGCTTTTCTGGCTTTTTATAAGCAAAGATGTCAATAATGTGATTAAAGTTAAGTCTTTCAGAAAATTCATGCTTAATGGCTAAGATATGTACATCTGTCAATCAGTTCTGCGTCATGCTTAAAAACAAGTACTTCTTAATTAATTTTAATGGCCTTAGCTGCTGTTGTAGAATTATTGCTAAAATATGTAAGGCAATAGAATTTAGGAAAAATATGTTATAGCTTGCAATTAAATTTATGAAGAGGAGATCAAGGGGTGACAAAGACTCTTTTCCAAAATTTGACATACGTATTGCTTTAAGACCTTTAGCTTTTAACAAGATCTTCTGAAACACGATTGCTGTAGCTTGGTATAAAGCTCTCTGCTTTTGGTTACAATCACTCATCTGTGAAGGCTGTGTACTGCCAAAGAAACGAAATCTGATTTGTTAGTCCCATAGATAACAGTACCTTATAAAGTTGTTAAACCCACACATTTGAAACTAGATGTTTAATAATAATAAATAACTTAATATATAACCACGCCCTATAAATAATTATAAATTTATTAAAAATGCGCGGACCGCTTCGCCCCAAGGGCCAATATTTAAAAGCGCCCCAGGCCCCCTCTAACCTCTTGGCGACACTGTCAATATATGTGTTTGTTTATATATATATATATATATATATATATATATATTTCCATTAATATTGAGTGGCTGATTTATAACTAATACATTTTTTACTTTTAGAAAACGTTTTGATACAAAAGTATTATTTTGACTATTTCATATTATTTTATATGTCATCATTTAAGTAAACAACATGCTTATGTAGTACAACGCTTCTAAAGAAAGGTAAATTTATGTTAAGTTTTTTTAACTCTTTCAAAATTCAAATAGAAAAACAAATTATGTGTGTTCTTATCATACATAAACAAAAATGCATTAGTAATCACAACAGCATTATGTTTTTGTGGATTAAAATAAGCTTACTACATACAACTTGTATATTCATATATTGAACTAAAACAACTGTCGATTTATACAGTGATATTAGTCAAGTTAAAAATTTGATGCATTATTATGAAGTTACATAACTGTGCTCAGGAGAAACAAGCAGCTGAAAATATATAGTTGGCAATGTTGACACATTAACAAAAGTAGCATAATATAAATTTGTACAATTCAGGCAAAATAAAATGACTAAGAAAATATTAGTTCTAAAAATATTTGTATATGCATGTAATGTTATGCTAATCTATTCCATGAATTTTGTCAATATGTCATGATTAGTATTTATTTTAAAACTGTTTCATACAAATATCTAGACGCTCGATTATTCTTTTCATTGAAGGACGAGCTTCAGGATAATTATTAGTGCAAGAAAGTATTAATTCATGAATATCTTGAGACATAGCTAAGATTTTTATAAGCATCTTTTTAAAAACTGAAGAATCAGGAAATCGACAAGTCATAACCTCACATAAGAGAATACCATAGCTATAGGAATCCATTTTCGTTGTTAGTTCTTTGTGAATATCTTTTGAAGACTCAGGAGCACTATAAACAAAAGCACCTGCAGCAATGGTAACTGCTTTATGAGCCTTATTAGCAGAGCCAACGTCAGATATCTTAGTTTTCCACTTTTGATGACCTTTATATTCCAGTAGGACATTAGAACTACTTATGTCACGATGTATTATAGGATCATGAAGACAATGAAGGTAGTTTAATCCTGCTGCTACATCTCTCATTATAGTTAACAAAGTAGGCTGACAAGATGGATCAGGAGTGAGCTCTCTGTTGATATAAGCATTTCTAAGTGTAGTATCCATTACTTCAGTAATAATCATAGGATTACCTGATGGATCATCTAATACTGCTCCAATAAATTGTAAAATATTAGGATGACGTAATGTAGCCATTGTGTTAATCTCACGATATATTAATTCTAAATTATCAGAACTCATAATAACTTGATACATCTGTTTTACAGCAACTCTTTGCTCCCGAAAAATGCCAATCTTGATTGTTCCCCAACCACCTCTTCCCAGTTCCTCTTCAGTAAGTGTGATCTCATTATGACTTACTTTCCATGATGTTTCATCAAGTTGCCTTTTGAGTTGCATATTTTCAGTAGTTTTTTGAGCCAGCTGTGATTTTAAATCAGCATTCTCTTCCAATAGTTTCTGCTTTTCCAACTCAAGTTGCTGTTTCCCATTTAACAGCTGTTGCTGTAGTCCATTAATTATTTTGTTTTCCTTTTTAATCTCTGTAATTGTGTTTTGTAACGCTATTTCTTGTAATGCTAACTGTTCTTTGAGAGTTTGTATTGGCTCAACGTAACACAATTGAAACTGTTTTACTTCGATATGGCCTAATGGAACTTCATTGTCCTTCTCTTCAACTTCCTGAGACAAACTTCCACCTCCTGACCCATTCACAATACATGTAACCATTTCTTTATCTCTTGTAGGTATATTGACATGATCGCTAATTTTAAACTTGCATTCTTTTGGTCTACTAGGTGACAATGGAGATATGTATTCCTTAGGAAGACTTAGTTGATCACTGCATGTTCTGGTAGCCAACATTCTAGCTCTGTTAGGTCTTCTCATAGAAGGCACTACAGATAATGAGTGGAAAGCAAAGAATAAAATTGAATGGATAATAATTATAATAATAATAATAACTGTATATATATATATATATATATATATATTATTATTAATACAGACTTACAAAATTTGAAACTTGACTTAATAGATAATACTGATCCGTACACATCAGCCACACCCCAGTATTTCATACCAGTAGGTAAACCTCTCCACACAATATTATTGAACTTTCCATCAACATAAAAGCTAAGTTTTCCATTTGGAGTAACTGAAAGTCCTACTGATTGGCCCACCGACAAACTGTTAATATTAAAATTAAGCATCACTCCAGAGTCAGAATTGTAAGCTTGATTATTTCTCAACATCCAATAATCAGACTTAGAAAAAAATTCCAGAGCATCTGTTGGTATCTCAGCTTCATCAGGTGATTGAGTTGTCACACCAATTCTCTATTTAAATAAAATAATATTATACTTTAAACACCAAGGCCACTTACAAGAGATTCAGAATAACCCATGTCAATTTGCCTGACCACTTCTACTTGAAACATGTACTCATTTGGAATTGATTGTTCTGTAAATACTATTCCATTATTATGACTTTTATGACGAAGTGCCACTCTTCTATGTTCGAGGAGACGAATATTAAGACCGTGGCGATGATGAAAATTACACAACTCCTTGGCCATCTCCCTTAGAAATTCTTTAGTAGCTTGAGTCACACCTCCAGTATTGTACAAGTTTACTTAGCGTGCCTACTACTACTAATATAATAACATCGCTATTGATGGTTAAACACCATTTATAGAATGCAATAATAGCTTATTCACATAATCGTAGTAAAAAAAGATGTTGACATCACTAAAATATTATGATTATCTTTAATAACCAAACTTTGAATATTGATTGTAACAGACGATAGTCAGTAGCATGTCATTAGTTACAAAAAAAATCTAGTTGGTGATATTTGTTATATAGCAGCAATTTCTAGATTCACAATTATAATGATTTCTAACAAAACTTTGTACAATCATTTCGTTGCCTATATTCATTTTTAAACAACAGGATAAGTTTGATGCATTAGTAAAATATTCAGCCTAATGTGTCCAAATGTACTAACATGGATTGTGACAATATGTAATAGATATACAGTAAGCCTAGATTTGGTGGTATAGATATGGTGAAATTCATCATTTTGAGTTAGTCTACTCTGATCCCTTTCTATAATTAACTAGATAAATGTTTTTTTTGTTATGTTTTTTTTACCAAGTTCAACTTCTTTCTAATGTTACTAGCAATGTATATATACCACTATTGTAACTGATAAGGGAATATCAAGACAATAGATTAGTAATGTCTGGTAGTGTCTGAAATATGATGCTTCTATGCATTATTGCTGTCACACTATTATGTATAGACTTAAATAACGTATAAAAGTTATTTGGTATACGTACTATGTTATAGCATTAATATTTATGTACTAAAATGAAAAGCAAATGTTATTAGATAGATAGATAGATGGATTTATGGATAGATGGATGGATAGATGAACGGATGGATGGATGGATGGACGGATGGACGGATGGATGGATGGATGGATGGATGGATGGACGGATTGATAGATGGACAGACGTATATATGTATGTGTGTATGTATGTATGGAAGGATGGATGGATAGATAATTTGTATTTGATGGATAGATAGATAATTTGTATACTTTGCTGTCACTTATGGGGTACTTGTAGTGGTGGAATGGTTCCCCTTTCCTCGTCATATATTTGCTATGAAATCAAAAAATTTTGACTCAATTTGTATGGGCAAATTCAAATTGCTTTTAATAAATGAATTCACATATTTTACAGGTATATATTACAATTAAGTGAAAATCTACTTTAATGTTCTTTTATAAAATGTACATAGTAAAACAGTCAGTATATTTATAAAATATTGTATGCATTCATATATATATTATATATAATTATGTGTATGCATACATGTAGTGACAAATCACATGACATGTAGCTGTTCATTGCATAGAGTAATTATAAGGTAACCTAGCAACTTTGATCTATTCTTCAACCAGTTAATATTATTCAATAAATAATGATGTTGTGAGGCTAATTGACAGTCTTAATAGTAATTCACCAAAGGAATGCTAATTCTACGGGAATTATTGTTTTATTCATAAAAAAGTTTAAGAAAAGTCTTAAGTTACAAATATGTCCTCATTCAGTATTATTTTGAATAGGATATAGGACCATTTCTGAAATGATTTGTGAAAAAGGACTACTGTTAAATCATCTCAAAAACAGCTTTGTGTACACATAGCAATTGTATGTAAACAAAATGTTTTAGAGATGTTTAAACAGTAGTCCTTTTTAACAAATCAGGTTACAAATGTTTTGCCTGAAGTGCTCCATTTTTGTAAATCAAAACATAAAAACCTTTAAAGTGCAAGAATATTTATCACTCACAAATTAATTAACTTATCTATTATCTATTATTAGTATCATTGTTATTATTATCTATTATTAATTATTATTATTAACAAGTATTGATTTGTATTGTACTATCAGATAGACTGTTTACAGTAAGTGCATTAGTAAGTCTTTTTAAATTTTAGAACAATGACTGTTTACATTATACTCCATATCAGCTTACCTTATAATACCTTTTATAGAAACTTATTATAGTTGATTAACAACATTACTAACTACTATAACCTAAGTTATCACATATAAAGAAAAGAATGTCTATTGTTGTGGCTTCTGTTATCATGACTTTGCATTATTATATTACTTATCAACACAATCATGGCTATTATATATGTCTGTCATAAATATTTAAAATATATAATTAATTCAATGAACCTTTCAATTAAGACAATGTAACAAGCAATGAATATCAAATATAAAGTATAGATTAACAACATATAAAAGTTGACTTAATAGATGACACTGAGCCATATATGTCAGCCACTCCCCAGTATTGTTCATCAGTTGGCATTCCTTTCCACACAAGACTATGAAACTTCCCATCGACATATAGATATAGTTTACCACTTGTAGTAACTGAAACTCCTACTGACTGACCCACTAACAAATTGGCTAAACTAAAATTAAGAAATGTCACAAAGTCAGAATTGTAAGCTTGATTATAAGTTAATATCCAATAATCAGATTTAGAACAATATACTGTAGCATCTGATAGTATCTTAGCTTTATCAGGAGATTGAGTTGTCACCCCAATTCTCTGTTTAAAAAGAAACAATCATACTTTTAATACAAAGGATACTTACAAGAGATCCAGGATAACCCTGGTCACTTTTCTTGATCACTTCTACTTGAAAGATATATCCACTTGGAATTGGCTGTTCTGTGAAGACTACTCCATTATCATAACTGTCTACTCGTTGTGCTACAGTTTTATCCTCCAGAAGACGAATATTAAGGCCGTGGTTGTGATGAAAAGTACACATCTCCTTAGCCATGTTATTTTCAATTATTGTCTACGGATATAGCACGAGCCGCACCTCTAGTCAAATATAGGAGTGCATATAACTGAATTATTATTATTATTATTCGTATATAGAGTGGATACGAATAATAATAATAATAATAATTCAGGAGGAATTTCTTTTTAAATTTACTCTTCTTTAATTTAAGTTTAATTTATGAGGCTCGTAATTTACTAGTAGATATAGATAAGAAAAAAGAGACATTTTTCTCTATTATAAGTCATCAATTTAGTAACAATAACTGTTTCTAGTACTTTCTGAATTCTTTTTTGACTGAATGTAGCACTGAAACAATAGTTTTACTAAGAGTTCGTACAGGTGGATATAAATTAATAAAAACTTTAATTATTCAATTAAGGATGTTATAAAGATGACACTTAATGTGTTAAAAGTAAAAATTCTTTAGCTTTTCCTAAAAATATGTAAAAAAAATAATTAAGCAATCATTAAGGCTTTGATGTTTGTGTTAAATGGAAAGACATCAAAATTAAAACAAGAAATTATATATCTGAGACTGACTTAAGCAAAGCAAAAGTACTTTGGTACTATTTTCAGAAAACGTTAAAGTGGTCTGAGGATTTGGACTGAAAAGCTGACTTGAATAAAAGTGCTCTAAATAGATCCTGTTACTATTTTATATATTACTAATCTTTATGTCTTTTATGTTTATTAATGTTTTTAAATTATTGAAAATAATACACTCTTAGAGATTACCGCACTGTAAAAACTGATTGGTTGATTTAACCTTTATATGGATATACAACCACTCATATAGGTTGTATGATGCAAACTGCTTACAAAATGTTAAAAATAATTATGATTTTTTTTAAAAAAGAAAAACTTTATCATATAATCAACATAATTTCCCATAGGACAATATTGATAAAAACTATATTATCTTTACTTTCAATTTGCATCATGGAACTTGTATAAACATGTATTCGTTAAATCAACCAATCAGTTTTTACAATCTTGTTGATTTAACTAATTAAGTCAACCATGCAATCTTCACAGTATATTGTTTGTCTTTTCTAAACTTCTCATACATAATACTATTACAAACAAGTAACACATGGAAATATTGAAATTTACATAACTATTTCAATGTTATATATTAACAAATAAACAATAACTGATGAGCACGCATAAATATAATATATATAGATATAATTATCATAACTGATATACATTCAATTTTGATAAACTAATCAATGTTTTGAATAGTATGGTTTATTTATTGATACAGAAGCTTTGAACTCTTTCTTGTTTGTACTATCAAAAAGTAGTAACAGAAAAACATTATCAAATGTATTGTACTTATGTTCTAAAACAATGTATATAATTTTATATGTCGTTTTATTTATAAAATATCATACTAACTAACAGTGAAATAGTTACCTGTGAAAGTAATGGAGATTCTGTTTATAGTTAAACAAACACATGCTAAACCTTTGTATGAGGACTGGGACTATTGAATTTACAATATAACATATATATACATCCTTTTTGACTAGTCAATTGCTGAGCCAAATAAACTGAACAATTCAAAATAAAAACATTCGGGAATTTTTTAAAATAAATGATAAAAACACATAGGACTTTTTTGGAGGAAATTTTTTGTGAATTTTGCCCACTTTTCCATTAAAATGAGCTCAAAGAGATGTACTACACAAATATCTATTTGACCATATTAGCATCTTATACAATTAATATATTTAAATTCAAAAATTTTAAGCATTTACTTAAATAATTTCCCCGTGACATGTATAGTGTAACAAAATTAATGGCTTTTTTCAATGCACTTTAAAAATAAAAAATCCATTTTAATAATGCATCTGATATGCATGCTACAGTGTATATAACAATAACATTGATTTTATTACCCAATAGTTACCTATAGTATCAAAGGCTGCATGTATTAACCTGACAAGTTTAGGATCCATATGAAGCAAATTTTAACAATTTTGTTTATATTCTTGATAAGTTTTTACTTAAAATAAAGAGTCTTAATTTAATTAGGCATCATATCAGTATGAGGAAACACTAATTTGTTAAATATATATAATATGCTATCTTTAACTCATACTGATATGAATTGGTTTTGTGTTCACATTGTACAATGTTTGTTTATCACTTTATCATGACACATCAAAAAGGAACTGAGTGACGTGAAATTAAATGATGAAAAATGACTCATTACTATAACTTTGTAATCTTGCAATATCAAGTAAGAATTTTAATAAGTATATTTATACAACTAAATGTAGTGAGCTGCATTTTGATTATGGAAAATCGTTCTAGCCTGTTTACTAGACTTTTTAAATTGTTTTCCAATATGGTCTTAATGCTAGACTAAAAACATTGTTGCCATGAACCTGATCGTTCTTAAGTTGAGTGGCCATGTTTTCCGGTACAATTACTATATATATTGTTACGATATCTATTTCACGCACACCTTGTCATTATGGCATCACAATCGATCTACGAGAAAGCAGTGCGTCTCAGTTTTCCTTCGGCATTTGTTACTTCTCTTGAAAAAATAGATGAATTTGTTATTGGAGCAGTTTTAGTTCGACATCACAAACAACGTTGGTATTATGGCAATTCTTTGGACTTTACATCAGCACCATTACAATCTCTCTTGTCTAAATCAGAACAACAAAGCTTCTCTTTTCAAACTGAGACACATACATTGTTTACTGGAGAATCAGAATCTAAAGAAAAGTCTCTTAATATCAATCCTAGTCTTGATGGAGATGTAAGAAATATTTTATAGTAAAGTAAGTTATCTTTTGTTTGTAGGTGAAAGCTGCAATTGTGAGTATTGGTGGTAAAATAGGAGGTCATATGAAAGACAATGTCACTATATCAGTTGATTTCGGTGACATTACTCATACAATCAGTAACATGTATGAATCTCTTAGCACTAAACAATATAAAGTAGATTTAGAACATCCTGTTGTTCAAGATGCTGTTGAGAAAGGAAATACATTCTTTATCATTACATCTCTTCACACTGCAAGCAAAGTAGAAATAACAGTATGTTAATCTATCCTATTTTTATTTATTTTTATATTATTTTTATTTAGCTTAAAAACAATGTTGCTTTTAATACTGATGATAGTGTTAAGGAAGATGTCGATGTTCCTGTAGGACCTGTGAAAGGAGAAGATGTTGATGCTAATTTAAAAATTGATAGCGAATGCAAAGAAATGATTGGTATAAATTATACAAGTAACTTCATTTTATTCCTGTTACGTTCCCTTAGTAACAAAACGAGATTTGCCTACTAATATTGGTTTTCATATTATGAAAGTGGACATTGGTAGGAATGGAGAGTTAATCCCCCAAGATAAAAGTGGTTATGAACATCATGAGAAGGTATATATACCAATTTGCTTAATATTACAGACAATATGTACTCTGTTAGATACATTATCCATATGGAGACGTATTTGCAATGGATAACGCAAAGTTTAGGTCTTAAAATAAACCTCAAACTAAAGATGTTACACATGCTGTTTCCCAAACTAACTAATCTGTGTCATCTCAAAAAAATAAAATTTTTAATTTACAGTAACCATTAGAGAGTTACAGTGTATCAATTGATTGATTAATTTATCACTAATACATGGTTACATAAGTTGTAATAAAAAAAAGTAAACATAACACTGTTTTAATTATTAATATACTATGAAATGGACTATTTATGTAAGCTATACATAGCCAGCTACGCACTAGTAATCACAACAATATTACACTACTCCTGCTGAAGAAAATAAATTATCAACTTCAGATAAAATTAAAATTATGCGTTCCGTATAGATGCTTCGCTGAAACATGTCTTGTAGTCACCACAAAAAAACCTAAGTTGTCAAGTTTCATTGGGACTATGGGTGATGCCTACTCTGAGAATTGAATTCTGACTCACGTTTTGTCTGTCCAATTCTCTATACACAAATTAAATTATCGTGAACATGAGGGGTTAAAAACATTAATTATTTAAAACTACAAATACCGTATTATTCTAAAATTTCGTCCCTCAAATTTCAATAACGAATACTAAGTAATCAGTTGCTGTTACTTTAACAGTTAAGTGGCTAGTGTGATCATTGTTTTACAAGGTGACAGCATCTATATATAGAATTATTAATAAGGGACTAAACAAGGTAAGAATTATACCAGAATAAGGATTTTAATGAAAGAATGGCACTATGTCAGCAGGTAGCCATAAATTTGATGCAAACTGAGTTAAAAGTAAATATGTTAGTCATTTAAATTTGATTTATAGTAATCAAGCAACTAGTACGATATTTATATTATCAATGTGGCCATTCATATAGTACATGAAATCATGTATGAATTTGAATTAAATAATAAAAATGTATTGCTTAAATTTCTAATCAATTTTTACAATTATATATAAATGCGCATAGCTAGTTCAAAGTTTATTGTTACAATAGATTACACTTTTAATAGCCTTTATGCGTCATTTTAAATGGTGTCTTTGTTATAAATGAATTATAAATGCAATGAAAGCATAAACCAAAACTAGCCTAATTCAATATGTATAAAATCAACTAGAAACCAAAAATTAATCTCTGTAGTTTGAGTGTAATAATTGAAATTATGATCATGAAAGTAATACTGAAATAACTGGATTGGTATAGTTGTGATAGTATACACGTATGGCCTTATTTGAAGCCATGTACAAAAGATTACTTTCTGGCTTCTAATTGTGTTAATACATAATATTATTAGGTTAGATGCTTTGTGGTAACTAAGTAGTATTGGACTTACATTACATTGATAAAATCTACAGCAACAAAGACATCATTGGAAATGACAAAATGCTATTTTAAATATAAACAGCTATTCTATGCTAACAATAGGTACTATAGTCTATTACATGAGAGATATCATTATCTTATTTTCTAAGTTTATAGTTGCCCCAAATA
Organism: Xestospongia bergquistia; assembly: GCA_963965975.1. Lineage (NCBI taxonomy): Eukaryota > Metazoa > Porifera > Demospongiae > Haplosclerida > Petrosiidae > Xestospongia > Xestospongia bergquistia. The sequence continues at coordinate 1,804,870 of OZ014414.1, read as the reverse complement.
TTGTAGCTTTTGTAGTGTAGAATTACTATGTTAACATTGGATCTTGAAATAATGTTATATTATTAGTATGATATTTATATTATCGGATTGACCATTTGCATAGTACATGAAAGCATGTATGCATGTGTTTGAATTAAATAATAAAATGTACTGCTTAAATTTTCTAATCAATTTTTATAATTATATATAAATATGCACATAGCTAGTTCAAAGTTTATTGTAACTATAGGTTACATTTTTAATAGCATTTATGTGTCATTTTAAAAGATGTCTTTGTTATAAAAGAATTATCAATACAATGTAAACCCAAAACAATGTAAGCACAACTACAAGTCAAAAAAAAATCTTTGTAGTTTTTGCATAATAATTATAACTATGAATATAAAATTGCTGCTGAACTAACTGATTTTGTATAGTTGTGATAGTATCTACTTATGGCTTCATTATCTACTTATGGCTTCATTATCTACTTATGGCTTCATTTGAAGCGAGTGTACAAGAGATTACTTTCTGGCTTCTATTTGTGTTAACACATAATATTATTGAGTTAGACTACTTTCTGGTTTGTGGTAACTCAGTAGTATTGGACTTACATTATATTCATGAAACTATGGTGATGTGAGACATACTAGAATTATCATTATCGTATTTTCTTTGCCGTGCATTGTCTAAGTTTCCAGTACCCCCAAATATTTTAGGTTTGTAGTGTTACTCTGTTAACACTAGATTTTGAAATAATGTTTAATAGAGGAATATAGATCTAGTCTCTTATAAATTAGAGTGAAATGCCTCACTTCAGTTGTATGTGATTCGTTAAGCCTAATATAGATAAAAAAACAGTGTTAAGTTATATAGGGCTTTATAGATTAATAATTTATATAGACTTTGAAAAATGGCATCACAGCTAAAACTTGAAGTGTATAACCTCCAGTCAACATAAGAGATTTGAATGTAACTTTTCTAGTGAAATATATTGTGTTCTGAAGAGCAACTAGTTAGTTGAGAGCTATCCAAAAATTGATCAATTGATTTAACCAATATATAGGTATGTTGACCTGACAGTGATTATAAAGTAAACATCGTTGTTTTCATAACTAGCTGTGAACATTGTCTTTATTGAGTTATTAGTTAAACAAACAATATGATGGATACTTGGCTATGTGTGAGGACTGTCTATTAGAACAGTCCTATAAACATATTACATACATGACTTTTCTAAAAAGTCATTTGTTTAAATACATGAACTGTCAATTCTGTAGCAATAGTTTTGTTAATATTTTCTATGTATATTGTAGTCACAATGAAAGTGACCATGAGTTGGTTAAAATACTAATCTATTTTAGTAGTGAGCTCTGTGTGACTAACTACAAATATTGTATTTTATTTTTACACAGGTATGCCTACAAGTAATAAACAAAAATTCACTTTGGGATTATCAATACTTCTCCTATTCATCATGGTCTATATATTGTGCTCAAAACCAAAACAAATACCATCCACTTTCCCTGTTGCATCAGTTAGTTTCTCAAAAATTATTTTATTTTGGACATTGTGCTTTGGCGGAGACTTCATTCAACTTCATAGAATGGCTAGTGGCGAGATAGTTTGTGGAGCTCAGAAACATAAATGTTATGTCACTAATAATAAGACGCTATTATCTCAGAGCAATGCTGTCATATTTCACACACAAGGAGCTAATTTTATGTCATCTCTTTTTGCTATTAGATCCATGAAACGACCACAGTGGCAACATTGGATTTGTTATAATAGAGACACACCAGCACAGAGTGTAGTGGGAATCAATGCACTGCGTAAGTGGAACTCCCTTTTTAATTGGACTATGTCATACAAGTTGGATTCAGACATTAGATATGCATTTGGCAAAATTATACCTGGTGAAAAGTTTCAAAGTGGTTTTGATCCAAAAAAGAATTACCTTGAAGGGAAACAAAAAACTGCTATTATTCTAGTAAGTAATTGTCGAAAAGACCGTTTTAATTTATTGAAAAGTGTCAAAAAGTACATTGATGTAGACATTTATGGTAATTGTGGTAAACGCTGCATACCGCATGATAAATGCTTTTCTTACATACCAAAGTACAAATTTTACTTGGCTTTTGAAAATACCATATGTCAAGATCTTCTTTCTGAAAAAACCTTCGTAAATGCTCTTATGAAAGGAGTAGTTCCAGTGATTATATCAGGAGCAAATTTATCCAGTCCAGTTGTTATTCCCCCAAAGTCTTTTATTAATGCTCGTAATTTCCAGTCAGCCAAAGAACTTGCTGATTATTTAAAACATGTAGGCAGTGATCCTAAACTTTATAATGAGTACTTCAAGTGGAGAGATTACTGGAATGTAACTATATTTGGAAGGGATCCAAAAGACTTTCCATGTAGTGTGTGTGAAAAACTTTATGAACCAAACCAGGAAGTTAAGATAATTCAGGATATTGGAAGTTGGTATAGCGCTGAGTACAACTGTAAACCATATCCTGTTTGGACGTAAATTAAGTATATGACTTGAATATTTACCATGTTCTTTACTGTTATATATCTTATGATCAAATATGCAAGCATACATGTGTATTACATGTGTTAGTGTATTAATAGATAAGCGATAAGAAAGTAAGTTTATTGGATTTCAGTAACTGATTGGCAAACATTTCTGTTTACAATTATAAAGATACTAAACATTTTATTCTTAAATATTATTACAAGAATGTTCAAATTATTTATATAATTAGATAATATAATGAATTTTATATTGAGTAACATTTTTATATTCTGTTTGTGTTAATTTAACTTGTAATATACAGTACACATGTTGTATAGAGTACTGTATATATCTTAATTCATTTTAAAGTTTATTTTAAAGTTCAAATTCACTGATTTTTAATGACCTCCTACTGGTTTGCATATACATGTTAACTATTATATACTACCATTTGTACAACATTAAGGAAACTGTGAGCAGATAATGTGTTAACAGTAACAGTTTATGTCTAGTCCAGGTGTGTGATTGACAGCATCAATATATAGAGTAGGCTTTGAGAACAGCTGTTACACACACACAGAGTTCATTATGGCATCACAAGTGATCTATGAGAAAGCAGTCCTTCACAATCTTCCTTCAGCATTTGTAACTTCTCTTGAGAGAGTAGATCAGTTTGTTATTGGAGCCGTCTTAGTTCGACATAACAAACAACGTTGGTATTATGACAACTCTTTGGACTTTACATCAGCACCACTACAATCTCTTTTGTCTAAGTCAGAACAACAAGACCTCCTTCTTCAGACTGAGACTCACACTTTGTTTACAGTAGACTCTGAATCTAAAGAAAAGACCTTTGATATCAATCTTAGTCTTGATGGAGATGTAAGTAATGATTTATACTGAACTAAGTTATATTTCTTTTACAAAAGGCGAAAGCTGCAATTGTGAAAGTTGGTGGTAAAATAGGAGGTAAAGGGAAAGACAATGCCACTATTTCAGTTCAATTTGGTGACGTTACTCATACAATAAGTGATATGTATGACGTTCTTAGCACCAAACAATATAAAGTAGATTTAAAACACCCTATTGTTCAAGAGGCTATAGAAAAAGGAAAAACATTCTTTGTCATTATATCTGTTTACACTGCAAGCAAAGTAGAAATCACAGTATGTTAATATATCTTATGTTGCCTATATTATTATGCTATGTTGATATAGCTTAAAAAAGACGTTGCTTTAGGAACTGATGATGATATTAAGGAAGGTGAAAATGTTCCTATAGGGCCTGTGAATGGAGAAGATGCCGATGCTGACATAAAAATTGATGATGAACACAAAGAAACAATTGGTATTTCTACATGAGTATAAATTTCAATTACTATAATTCCCCCTTAGTAACAAAACGAGATTTGGTTACTAATATTGGTTTTCATATTATGAAGGTGGACATTGGTAGGAATGGAGAGTTAATCCCCCGAGATAAAAGTGGTTATGAGCACAATGAGAAGGTATATATATCAATTTCTTGATTATTACAGACAATATGTACATTGTTAGATACACTTTCTATATGGAGATGTATTTGCAATGGAAAATGTTAAGTTTAGGTCTCAAACTGAATCTCAACTTAAAGATGTTTCTCAAGATATTCCCAAAACTAAATAGTTTGTATCATGTGGAAGGAAACATGTTTCTTGATTAACACAGTAACTATCTGACATTAATGTTATAATGTTAGATTTAATACATATGAGTAATTCATTATTACTATACACTTATTTGATAGCATCAAGTTTACTTAGAAAGAATTGGCTATAGTTACAAAAAGAGCTATTGTATTAGAATAAAAGTTTATTAATTATATTCATGTTACATTATAAATTAAATTTTAAATTTTAAATTTTAATACACCTTTTATATATTGCAATGTTAATAAAGGGTTACATTCATTGCCATATGTAAATATCATGTTTGTACATAACAATCATAATTATTGTTATTGTTCATTGCTTCAATAAGTAAAAATATTGGAAAAAAAATTAAAAATCAAATGAAAATATTGAAGGAATAAGAAAGTAAAAAATGTAAATTTATTATTTTTTATTTGGTGCTATAGAACTGATCAATTAAAACAATACAAATTATTCAAAGAACAAACAATTTTTTAAAAGTACAAGTGATTGATATGGTAAAGTGGACACAATGTTATATTATTTGCATCTAAAAAAGTAGTACAAAGTATATAAAATTAAATAGGAACATAGTTCAAGTGAGAACACATAATATTTGTCTGGTAACATTTTCATGTATGTAACTACTTGTTTTCTTCTAGTGTGGAACAGTCATCATATCCTTGTCATCACATACAGCTTGACATAAAGTAGTATAGATTTATAGTACAATCTCTTCTACATTGTTGTTTATCCCTAGAGAGTCACTGGAAGAAACGTTCAGAAATGAGAAATTCACAAATTAATAGTTATCATTTCCAATAAAGCATACTTATAGTATTTCTATATATTAATAATTATGATAACAGATTGAGGTGGTTATTTTAAATATAATTATAATAGCGAATGAAACAATCTTTATTAGTTCTCACTATTATCTATACACTAGAAGTTATTTTCATTGTACATTAGTAATCAAATTAAATGATATTAGTTTTTTTATGATTTAAATTATTTTACACATGCAACCTCTATATATGGCAGGCAGTACTACTGCCTATGTAGGGATTGTACAATGTTTTCTCTTCCTCTTATTCTTATTATATTAGAATGTAAAATTCCTAAGTAAATGGTTACCATTTCCAATAAAACATATTATAGTACAATTATCTCAGCACATACTATTGGCATAATGTTTGTACTAAGTTGAATGTCATTTAGTTAACAAAACAATATAAAATATCAATATGAAATTGATAAACCAATATCTGATCTTGAAGAACATGAACAAAAGATCAAGGATAATTTAGAAGTCCTTACTATTCCTTACTTGCTAATTTTAAAATTGTTATGCATTATTTTTTTTACAATCCATCCATTAAGATATCCTTTTATGCACACATCTGTCCATTCTGTCTGACTCAAGGTAGTTTTTGTCATATAGCTTGTGTTGTTCATTTTAATAATTTTGTCATTTTGTATACTTGTTTTAATTAAAATGCTAGTTTGCTATTTAATGTGATTATATATTGAATAGCTAAAACTAATTAACTTATTCATAACTACTGGAAGTAGTTAGACACACCCACTTGAAGAAATGGCTGCTAAGAGTGAGACTATTTCTCAGGTCTCACAGCATCTTACTAGTAATTGTAAGTTCTTAAAATTTACAAATCACTTGTTTTTTGTTTCTCTGATTATAATAGTACATTCAGATTGTGACAGTTGATGGCGGTTATCAAGTAAGTACTTTTAATGAAGGGGCTTTCCATATTTCCTTACAAGATCCTCACACTGATCCTGACTATCTCCCTCTATCACTATATAATGATATATTACCATACTACACTATACCTATGTGGTAAGTTTGAGTAGGGCCCCCATAGACAGTGATATATACTTAATATATTGTAGTATTGTACTGAGACATGTACATAATATTATACTTCCAATATCATAACATTATCTGTACTTGTTCTATAATAATTATAAATGTAAGTTTGTTCCTTTTATCTAGTCATTTGTTTATCTAGATTATATGTCTATATACTTTGTACATCTTATATTCTATTTAACTGTACTACATTTCAATATTCTCTAGTGGTGTATATGGTACTGAAGATTACTACCTTACTGATCCACTGGTTATCATATTGTTACCCAGTACCCCTTTAATCAAGTTATCTAATAATCACTTACCTCTTGATCTTCAATCATCATTATCACAACATGTAAGTTGATGAGGTTTGTCCATCTATCCAACCATTCATCCATTGATCATCTATTTGTCCATCTATCCAACCGTTCATCCATTGATGTTCTTTTTGTCCATATGTCCGACCATTCATCCATTTATCGTTTATTGTCCATCTATCTAATCATTCATCCATTGATTATCTAATCTATTTGTCCATCTATCCAACTATTTGTCCATTAATCATCTATTTGTCCATATATCCAACCATTCATCCATTGATGATGTATTTGTTCGTCTGTCCAACCATTCATCCATTAATCATCTATTTGTCCATCTATCCAACCATTCATCCATTAATCATCTATTTGTCTATCTATCCAACCATTCATCCATTATTCATCTATTTGTCTATCTATCCAACCATTCATCCATTAATTATCTAATCTATTTGTCCATCTATCCAACCATTCATCCATTAATCATCTATTTGTCCATCTATCCAACCATTAATCCATTATTCATCTATTTGTCTATCTATCCAACCATTCATCCATTAATTATCTAATCTATTTGTCCATCTATCCAACCATTCATCCATTGATGATGTATTTGTCCACTTATCCGATCATTCATCCATTAATCATCTATTTGTCAACATACTACATACTACAAGAACTAGTTAACTGCCCATCATGACCATCTTTTTTTGATTTATATATTTAACTTAATAATATTTACAAGAGAACTTAATATTTTTTAGTTGGTTACTATGGAAAGTAATGCTCGATAACTTCAAACATGATGTAGTTATGACCAAACTTTATACCAGTTTGAAGCAGAAGGTGGAAGATTTTATAGCATTAATGACAAAACCTGAAGAATACAAGTCTAAAAGACAAAAGTATCGTAAATTGAATCAACATTTTGATCAAGAGAGAGATGACTTAGCTTTGGAGCTCCATCAAAAAGATGACATTATTGATACTCTACACCAGTGAGTCCAGTATTTAAATGAGAAGAAGACCATGCCCACAATGAGGGATATATAGGTGGTTATTCTGAATAAGATCATTTGAATGACGATGATAAACAGAGGAGTGGTTCTAATGACAGAGAGGTGGAGTTACATGTGCCATATGTATTATCTGATTCACTTATTTGTATAAAACCTAACCCATTTAACCATTTTTCTATGGGACCAATGCATTACTTACCTCCAATGATAGTCAAAATTTCAACTACTTAATAGTGAAGTGTTTCCCCTGTCTGATGATCCCATTTTGCCAACCACCAGTCACATGAATTCAACACTTATCTTATCGTCAGATAAACCACACCTCAAATTCTCAACAAATTATTTTACTGTAAGAATGCTAGACTGCAAAACCATTTCCACACCCTTTACAACTATAACGTTTCCCTCCAAGCTACTATATAGCACTGGCAGATCTGAGTTTATACAACTAGTCGGAAACAGTATGATAGCTGTCTACTAGTTTCACTAATTCATAATATTATATTGATATACACAAAATGTAATAGAAAATGACTGAGACCTTTAAAATGACTAGTTTGGAATTTTCTGACAGAAATATTGTACCCTATACCACATATAGACATTGTATTATAAATATATTTCTTTCTAGTAACAAGTTGTATAATAGTTAAAGTAATGTTGAAGACTTTTAATTGATTGTTAATTGGATCAATTACAAATCAATTAATTCTGGTCACGTGGGTGTTGGTGGAGGTGACAAATTTTTCACGCGTTTTCTTGACTGATTGTCAAATTGAAGCGTGAGAAAGATCTCTTGATAACATAAAAGGTACTCCATTTTTCATGTCTCTATCTTCTCTACGACTCGCCTCGTCGCTGGATCATCTCGTCGCTTCGTTGGATCGTCTCGTCACTTCGTTGGATCGACTCGCCTCATCGTTGGATCATCTCGTCACTTCGCTGGATCATCTTTTTCTTTTAGTTATGTCATCTTTATTTATTTCTTTTCTTTTTTTATTTTTTGTTTTTTAATTCTTTGTTTGTGTAAAGATTTTTATTTTCACCCTTCGTTTCTACAGGACTCAACTTGGAAGTTCTTAGTGATTGGCTGATGTTCTTGACTGTTCTTCTCTCTGTTCTCTGATGTTCTTGACTGTTCTTCTCTGATGTTTTTGACTGTTCTTCTTTGATGTTCTTGACTGTTCTTCTCTGATGTTATTGACTGTTCTCTGACGTTCTCTGGATGCAAAAGATGAGTCGCTCTCCTGCTCACTCTTTCCTGTCTTCCTTCAAGCCTTCTTTCCTTTCTTTTATTTTTTTTAATTTTATTTTGGGCTATCTAGCCTATCTACACCATACACACACTCATACAATCTCTAAAAATCATATTCCCCCTGCCGCCTGGCGGCCAAAAAAAATTTTTTTTAATATCCAAGGCCGCCAGGTGGCGGGGGGAACCTCTGATCTTCTAGGGTGCGTGTGTGTGTGTGCTGTGTGTGTATGTAGGCTGGTAGTCCTTTTTCACTTCCTCTGTCTCTCTTCACTCTCTATTCATTCATTGTCACCAGTTCAGTTATGACTACTCTTTTTCTTTCCCTGCAGGAGCAGCACTGTTGAAAAGGTGAGCTACCTCTCCATCCATCAATTCTTTAGCAATCCAGTTGTTCCAGATAACTTTCTTTTTCTTCCTCTATGCTCTCTACTACTTGTGGACTGACTGGAAGACTCTTGTGGACTGACTGAAGGGCTCTTGTGGACTTGTGGACTGACTGGAAGACTCTTGTGGACTGACTGGATGGCTCTTGTGGACTGACTGGAAGACTCTTGTGGACTGACTGGAGGACTCTTCAACTATGGAGACTGTCTTATTTTATTTTTTTAATTTTTTTCTGTAATTTTTAATGCTCTACTTTATAGTTTGTTTATATATTGTTTTAAAATTCTCAAAAACATTTTTTAATCTAAACTTTGTCAAAAGTCAATCTTCACTTAAAATTATTTATTAATCTTCAAATCAAACATTCTATTTTTTTAACTTTGAAATTGTTTCATGACAATTGAGTTAGTTAAGAATTGAGTTTTTTACAACTACAATAGACACTGAATATCTTAGTAATCTTTTTACAACTAATGTATTATTGTTAATTGTTCATTTGGAAAACTAAAAGAACTTTATTAATATTAGTTTGTATCATATTATCATTAATGTTTTAGCCAAAAGCTATACCAATTAATTAATAATCTTTTTTTAATAATTAATTAAAAATCTGTTAAGGTCTTACTGTTCTCTGCAATGTAATATTTCCCGCCAAAATATTGGTGGTCACGCGTTTGTTGTTCCTTCCTAGGTGTGTGCTCGTGATATTTTCCCGCCTAGCCAACATGTGAATTCTCATTGGCTGGAGACCTTTGATCCTTTGACTGGACTCTCTCCCTCCTTTGACTGACTCTTTCCGTTTTAGTGTTCCACTATACTCACTTACTTTATCATAGAATATGCCAAGAACAAGAGTATTGAGATGAAGTGTCAAAAGAACTCTTCATATTTATGGATATTATGTAGCCATGATTGATCAATGGATGAACAAAACAATGATTGGAGGTAGTATGTTAGAAACTTAACATTTGAGTATAATTTGACTATAGTTCTCCTATCAGTTATTTTAATCAACTTCACAGCTACTGTATATAGCAGTAATAATTAGCATTAAAATGAGACTTTTTAATAAAGTTTCATTCCCATAACATGTATTGATTCTCATACCATATCATAAAGATTGTATGAAAAAAAACTCATTTCCAATTCTCATGTTTCATTCTCATATATAGAAACTGATAGATGCTTCAATATTTAAATCTCATCTTTTAGATTATCCAAACTTGAAGAAGAGAACAAAACTTTACATCAAATATCTAATCAGCTCTCATCAGAAATAGAGGAATACCGGAAACAAGTTAGGGTACTTGTTCAAGATTTAGAAACTAAAACTAGAGAAATTGAAAAAATAAGTGAACATTTACAGAGAACTGAACAAAACAGAATTGTCTCTGAAGTACGTTAACATCAAATTGTGTCTATCTGGACATTTCATACTAGTGTGTTCATTTATCCATTTGTATCACTATCCATCCATTGATTACATATAAATTAACCATCATTTTATTTATATATTAATCCATTCATCTCTCAATTCTTTGATAGACCTATATATGTATCCATTAATCAATCTATTTATCCATTTTTATAATAGTGAGTGATGTACTAAATTTCAACAAACAATTGGTGAAATGACATGAATGACTGTAAGTTCCCATTTGTTAACTACTCAATTCCAATTGTTGTATGTGATAAAGATACATTCATGTCCTTATGGTCATCTCACAAGAGAATATATAAATAGAGAAATAGATAGAGACATGTCACACTAGTAATGTAATAGCTAATTAAGTAATAACACTTTGATAACTAATGATTGTAGTTAGTATAACCATAAATTGTCCATCTATCCAACTATTTGTCCATTAATCATCTATTTGTCCATATATTCAAACATTCATCTATTAATTATCTAATCTATTTGTTCATCTATCCAACCATTCATCCATTGATGATGTATTTGTTCGTCTGTCCAACCATTCATCCATTTATCATCTATTGTCCATCTATCCAACCATTCATCCATTAATTATCTAATCTATTTGTCTAAATATTCAACCATTCATCCATCTATCATCTATTGTCCATCTATCCAACCATTCATCCATTAATCATCTATTTGTCCATTTATCTAAACATTCATCCATTAATCATCTATTTGTCCATCTATCCAACCATTCCTCCATTAATTACCTGTTTATCCATCTATCCAACTATTCATCCATTAATTACCTAATCTATAAGTCCATCTATCCAACCATTTATCCATCCATCATCTATTGTCCATCTATCCAACCATTCATCCATCCATCATCTATTTGTCCATCTATCCAACCATACATTGATTAATCATATATTTGTCCCATCAATTCAACCATTTATCCATTAGTCATCTGTTTGTCCATTTATGTAACCATTCATCCATTAATTATTTAATCTATTTGTACATCAATCCAACCATTTATCCATTAATCATCTGTTTGTCCATTTATGTAACCATTCTTCCATTAATCATCTATTTGTCCATCTACCCAACCATTCATCCATTAATCGTCTATTTGTCCATTTATCTAACCATTCATCCATTAATCATCAGTTTGTCCATTTATCCAACCATTTATCCATTAATCATCTATTTGTCCATTTATCTAACCATTCATCCATCTATCATCTATTGTCCATCTATCCAACCATTCATCCATTAATTATCTAATCTATTTGTCTATATATTCAACCATTTATCCATCTATCATCTATTGTCCATCTATCCAACCATTCATCCATTAATCATGGATTTGTCCATTTATCCAACATTTCATCCATGGATCATCTATTTGTCCATCTATCCAACCATTCATCCATCCATCATCTATTTGTCCATCTATCCAACCATACATTGATTAATCATATATTTGTCCCATCAATTCAACCATTTATCCATTAGTCATCTGTTTGTCCATTTATGTAACCATTCATCCATTAATTATTTAATTTATTTGTACATCAATCCAATCATTCATCCATTAATCATCTGTTTGTCCATTTATGTAACCATTCATCCATTAATCATCTGTTTGTCCATCTATCCAACCATTCATCCATTAATCGTCTATTTGTCCATCTATCCACCATTCATCCATTAATTATCTATTTGTCTACTATCCAACCATACATTGATTAATCATATATTTGTCCCATCAATTCTTCATCCATTAGTCATCTGTTTGTCCATTTATGTAACCATTCATCCATTAATTATTTAATCTATTTGTCCATCAATCCAACCATTCATCCATTAATCATCTGTTTGTCCATTTATATAACCATTCTTCCATTAATCATCTATTTGTCCATCTATCCAACCATTCATCCATTAATCATCTATTTGTCCATTTATCTAAACATTCATCCATTAATCATCTATTTGTCCATCTATCCAACCATTCCTCCATTAATTACCTGTTTATCCATCTATCCAACTATTCATCCATTAATTACCTAATCTATAAGTCCATCTATCCAACCATTTATCCATCCATCATCTATTGTCCATCTATCCAACCATTCATCCATCCATCATCTATTTGTCCATCTATCCAACCATACATTGATTAATCATATATTTGTCCCATCAATTCAACCATTCATCCATTAGTCATCTGTTTGTCCATTTATGTAACCATTCATCCATTAATTATTTAATCTATTTGTTCATCAATCCAACCATTCATCCATTAATCATCTGTTTGTCCATCTATCCACCATTCATCCATTTATCATCTATTTGTCCATCTATCTAACCATTCATCCATCTATCATCTATTATCCATCTATCCAACCATTCATCCATTAATCATCTATTTGTCCATTTATGTAACCATTCATTCATTAATTATCTATTTGTCCATCTATTCAACCATTCATCCATTAATTATCTAATCTATTTTTCTATATATTCAACCATTCATCCATTTATCATCTATTTGTCCATCTATCCAACCATTCATCCATTAATCATCTGTTTGTCCATTTATGTAACCATTCATCCATTAATCATCTATTTGTCCATCTATCCAACCATTCATCCATTAATTATCTAATCTATTTGTCTATATATTCAACCATGCATCCATCTATCATCTATTGTCCATCTATCCTACCATTCATCCATTAATCATCTGTTTGTCCATTTATGTAACCATTCATTCATTAATTATCTATTTGTCCATCTATCCAGCCATTCATCCATTTATCATCTATTTATCCATTTGTCCAACCATTCATCTATTGATCATCTATTTGTCCATATAACGAACCATTCATCCATTAATCATCTATTTATTTATCCAACCATTTATCCATTAATTATCTGTTTGTCCATTTATATAACCATTCATCCATTAATCTTCTATTTGTCCATCTATCCAACCATACATTAATTAATCATATATTTGTCCATCAATTCAACCGTTGATCCATTAATCATTTATTTGTCCATTTATCCATCCTTTCATCCATGGATCATTTACTTGTCCATCTATCCAACCATTCATCCATCCATCATCTATTGTCCATCTATCCAACCATTCATCCATTAATCATCTATTTGTCCATTTATTTAACCATTCATCCATCCATCATCTATTGTCTATCTATCCAACCATTCATCCATTAATCATCTATTTGTCCATTTATTTAACCATGCATCCATCTATCATCTATTGTCCATCTATCCTACCATTCATCCCTTAATCATCTGTTTGTCCATTTATGTAACCATTCATTCATTAATTATCTATTTGTCCATCTATCCAGCCATTCATCCATTCATCATCTATTTATCCATTTGTCCAACCATTCATCTATTGATCATCTATTTGTCCATATAACGAACCATTCATCCATTAATCATCTATTTATTTATCCAACCATTTATCCATTAATTATCTGTTTGTCCATTTATATAACCATTCATCCATTAATCTTCTATTTGTCCATCTATCCAACCATACATTAATTAATCATATATTTGTCCATCAATTCAACCGTTGATCCATTAATTATTTATTTGTCCATTTATCCATCCTTTCATCCATGGATCATCTACTTGTCCATCTATCCAACCATTCATCCATTCATCATCTATTGTCTATCTATCCAACCCTTCATCCATTTATCATCTATTGTCCATCTATCCAACCATTCATCCATTAATTATCTAATCTATTTGTCTAAATATTCAACCATTCATCCATCTATCATCTATTATCCATCTATCCAACCATTCATCCATTAATCATCTATTTGTCCATTTATGTAACCATTCATCCATTAATCATCTATTTGTCCATCTATCCAGCCATTCATCCATTAATTATTTAATCTATTTGTCTATATATTCAACCATGCATCCATCTATCATCTATTGTCCATCTATCCTACCATTCATCCATTAATCATCTGTTTGTCCATTTATGTAACCATTCATTCATTTATCATCTATTTATCCATTTATCCAACCATTCATCTATTGATCATCTATTTGTCCATATAACGAACCATTCATCCATTAATCATCTATTTATTTATCCAACCATTTATCCATTAATCATCTGTTTGTCCATTTATATAACCATTCATCCATTAATCTTCTATTTGTCCATCTATCCAACCATACATTAATTAATCATATATTTGTCCATCAATTCAACCGTTGATCCATTAATCATTTATTTGTCCATTTATCCATCCTTTCATCCATAGATCATCTACTTGTCCATCTATCCAACCATTCATCCATCCATCATCTATTGTCTATCTATCCAACCATTCATCCATTAATCATCTATTTGTCCATTTATTTAACCATTTATCCATTAATCATCTATTTGTCCATCTATCCAACCATTTATCTATTAATTATCTAATCTATTTGTCTATATATACAACCATTCATCCATCTATCGTCTATTGTCTATCTATCCAACCATTTATTCATTAATCATCTGTTTGTCTGTTTATGTAACCATTCATCCATTAATTATCTATTTGTCCATCTATCCAACCATTTATCCATTTATCATCTATTTATCCATTTATCCAACTATTCATCTATTTGTCCATCTATTCAACCATTTATCCATTAATCATTTATTTGTCCATTTATCCAATCATTCATCCATTAATCATCTATTTGTCCATCTCTCCAGCAATTCATCCATTAGTCATCTATTTTCCATCCATCCAACCAGTCATTCATTAATGATCTAATCTATTTTGTCCATCTGTCTAACCATTCATCCATTAGATACTACAAGAACTAGTTAACTGCCCATCATGACCATCTTTTGATTTATATATTTAACTTAATAATATTTACAAGAGAACTTAATATTTTTTAGTTGGTTACTATGGAAAGTAATGCTCGATAACTTAAAATAGAGGAAGATCAGAAACAGTTAAAAGATCTACAAAATTTGAGAGTTAAAATGGAAACTGATCTGTTTGGTCTGAGTTAAGAGAGAACACAGACATTGGAACGAAATGCTCAATTATTGGAAGCTTGTGATCTTGAAAAATATGTAAAATTATAGAAAGAGGTAATTATTTGTTTCTCCTTTTAACCATCCACTTGTACACTATATGCATCCATCTATCCTAGTACCCACCCATCCATTCATCCTTCTATCTGTCCATCCATTTATCTATGTATCCATCCACATACCACTCAGCTGTTCATGTAGTCATCATTCTATTCTCTAATTGATTTATTCACCTATCTGTCCATTAATCCACTTATCTATCCATTTATCAATACATCTATCCATTCAATCAGGTGGGTTCTCTTAGCAACAAACTCGAGGGGAAGGACATAGAGATCTCAAAACTTCAAGAATCCCTACAATTCCATTTCTAGGGTAGCAGAGAACTACAACAGCATCTTGATGCAGCACTAAATGAGAAAACTCTTCAACGAATTGAATCAAGAATTGATAAATACAAAAAGGAAAGAAAGACTGCAAAAGAGAACTTGAAACAACTCAAAATAAGTTATGAAGAAATATTAAAGCACTTACAAATACAACATGATGTAGTTATGACCAAACTCTATACCAGTTTGAAGCAGAAGGTGGAAGATTTTATAGCATTAATGAGAAAACCCGAAGAATACAAGTCGTATCGTAAATTGAATCAACATTTAGATCAAGAGAGAGACGACTTAGCTTTGGAGCTCCATCAAAAAGATGACATTATTGATACTCTACACCAGTGAGTCCAGTATTTAAATGTGAAGAAGACCATGCCCACAATGACGGATATATAGGTGGTTATTCTGAATAAGATCATTTGAATGACGATGATAAACAGGGGAGTGGTTCTAATGACAGAGAGGTGGAGTTACATGTGCCATATGTATTGTCTGATTCACTTATTTGTATAAAACCTAACCCATTTAACCATTTTTCTATGGGACCAATGCATTACTTACCTTCAATGATAGTCAAAATTTCAACTACTTAATAGTGAAGTGTTACCCCTGTCTGATGATCCCATTTTGTCAACCACCAGTCACATGAATTCAACACTTATCTTATCGTCAGATAAACCACACCTCAAATTCTCAACAAATTATTTTACTGTAAGAATGCTAGACTGCAAAACCATTTCCACACCCTTTACAACTATAACGTTTCCCTCCAAGCTACTATATAGCACTGGCAGATCTGAGTTCATACAACTAGTCGGAAACAGTATGATAGCTGTCTACTAGTTTCACTAATTCATAATATTATATTGATATACACAAAATGTAATAGAAAATGACTGAGACTTTTAAAATGACTAGTTTGGAATTTTCTGACAGAAATATTGTACCCTATACCACATATAGACATTGTATTATAAATATATTTCTTTCTAGTAACAAGTTGTAGAATAGTTAAAGTAATGTTGAAGACTTTTAATTGATTGTTAATTGGATCAATTACAAATCAATTAATTCTGGTCACGTGGGTGTTGGTGGAGGTGACAAATTTTTCACGCGTTTTCTTGACTGATTGTCAAATTGAAGCGTGAGAAAGATCTCTTGATAACATAAAAGGTACTCCATTTTTCATGTCTCTATCTTCTCTATGACTCGCCTCGTCGTTGGATCATCTCGTCACTTCGTTGGATCGACTCGCCTCATCGTTGGATCATCTCGTCACTTCGCTGGATCATCTTTTTCTTTTAGTTATGTCATCTTTATTTATTTCTTTTCTTTTTTTATTTTATTTTTTAATTCTTTGTTTGTGTAAAGATTTTTATTTTCACCCTTCGTTTCTACAGGACTCAACTTGGAAGTTCTTAGTGATTGGCTGATGTTCTTGACTGTTCTTCTCTCTGTTGTCTGATGTTCTTGACTGTTCTTCTCTGATGTTTTTGACTGTTCTTCTTTGATGTTCTTGACTGTTCTTCTCTGATGTTCTTGACTGTTCTTCTCTGATGTTCTTGACTGTTCTTCTTTGATGTTATTGACTGTTCTTCTTTGATGTTCTTGACTGTTCTTTTCTGATGTTATTGACTGTTCTCTGACGTTCTCTGGATGCAAAAGATGAGTCGCTCTCCTGCTCACTCTTTCCTGTCTTCCTTCAAGCCTTCTTTCCTTTCTTTTATTTTTTTTAAATTTTATTTTGGGCTATCTAGCCTCTCTACACCATACACACACTCATACAATCTCTAAAAATCATATTCCCCCTGCCGCCTGGCGGCCAAAAAAAATTTTTTTAATATCCAAGGCCGCCAGGTGGCGGGGGGAACCTCTGATCTTCTAGGGTGCGTGTGTGTGTGTGCTGTGTGTGTGTGTAGGCTGGTAGTCCTTTTTCACTTCCTCTGTCTCTCTTCACTCTCTATCCATTCATTGTCACCAGTTCAGTTATGACTACTCTTTTTCTTTCCCTGCAGGAGCAGCACTGTTGAAAAGGTGAGCTACCTGTCCATCCATCAATTCTTTAGTAATCCAGTTGTTCCAGATAACTTTCTTTTTCTTCCTCTATGCTCTCTACTTGTGGACTGACTGGAAGACTCTTGTGGATTGACTGGAAGACTCTTGTGGACTGACTGAAGGGCTCTTGTGGACTGACAGGAAGACTCTTATGGACTGACTGGATGGCTCTTGTGGACTGACTGGAAGACTCTTGTGGACTGAGTGGAGGACTCTTGGGGACTCTTCAACTATGGAGATTGTCTTATTTTATTTTTTTTATTTTTTTCTGTAATTTTTAATGCTCTTCTTTATAGTTTGTTTGTATATTGTTTAAAAATTCTCAAAAACATTTTTTAATCTAAACTTTGTCAAAAGTCAATCTTCACTTAAAATTAGTTATTAATCTTCAAATCAAACATTCTATTTTTTTAACTTTGAAATTGTTTCATGACAATTGAGTTAGTTAAGAATTGATTTTTTTACAACTACAATAGACACTGAATATCTTAGTAATCTTTTTACAACTAATGTATTATACCAATATAGATCATTTTTTACATTATTGTACAACAATAAATTGTTCATTTGGAAAACTAAAATAACTTTATTAATATTAGTTTGTATCATATTATCATTAATATTTTTAGCAAAAGTCTATACCAATTAATTAATAATCTTTTTTTTAATAATTAATTAAAAACCTATTAAAGTCTTACTGTTCTCTGCAATGTAATATTTCCCGCCAAAATATTGGTGGTCACGCGTTTGTTGTTCCTTCCTAGGTGTGTGCTCGTGATAATTTCCCGCCTAGCCAACATGTGAATTCTCATTGGCTAGAGACCTTTGATCCTTTGACTGGACTCTCTCCCTCCTTTGACTGACTCTTACCGTTTTAGTGTTCCACTATACTCACTTAATTTATCACAGAATGTGCCAAGAACAAGAGTATTGAGATGAAGTGTCAAAAGAACTCTTCATATTTATGGATGTTATGTAGCCATGATTGATCAATGGATAAACGAAACAATGATTGGAGGTAGTTATGTTAGAAACTTAACATTTGAGTATAATTTGACTATAGTTCTCCTATCAGTTATTTTAATCAACTTCACAGCTACTGTATATAGCAGTAATAATTAGCATTAAAATAAGACTTTTTAATAAAGTTTCATTCCCATAACATGTATTGATTCTCATACCATATCATAAAGATTGTATTAAAAAAGTCTCATTTCCAATCCTCATGTTTCATTCTCATATATAGAAACTGATAGATGCTTCAATATTTAAATCTCATCTTTTAGATTATCCAAACTTGAAGAAGAGAACAAAACTTTACATCAAATATCTAATCAGCTCTCATCAGAAATAGAGGAGTACCGGAAACAAGCTAGAGTACTTGTTCAAGATTTAGAAACTAAAACTAGAGAAGTTGAAAAAATAAGTGAACATTTACAGAGAACTGAACAAAACAGAATTGTCTCTGAAGTACGTTAACATCAAATTGTGTCTATCTGGACATTTCATACTAGTGTGTTCATTTATCCATTTGTATCACTATCCATCCATTGATTACATATAAATTAACCATCATTTTATTTATATATTAATCCATTCATCTCTCAATTCTTTGATAGACCTATATATGTATCCATTAATCAATCTATTTATCCATTTTTATAATAGTGAGTGATGTACTAAATTTCAACAAACAATTGGTGAAATGACATGAATGACTGTAAGTTCCCATTTGTTAACTACTCAATTCCAATTGTTGTATGTGATAAAGATACATTCATGTCCTTATGGTCATCTCACAAGAGAATATATAAATAGAGAAATAGATAGAGACATGTCACACTAGTAATGTAATAGCCAATTAAGTAATAACACTTTGATAACTAATGATTGTACCTAGTATAGCCTTTTTTTAGAATTTGCTGTCTAGTTTTTGCCATTATCAGTTGAGATAATATACTTTTCCAAACCAAAACTCCATTTATAATAGTGAATTCCTCATAAAAAGTATTATTAAAATAGTAAAGTGTGTTATAATGATACTGTGTTATAACTATCTTTTTACATATTTTTTTAACATTCAGAGATCAAACATACACCTACATAGCATTTTATTGTCATTTTGATCTTTGTGATGGTATTGAAGTATTAATAGCGTTACTGAGATTCTTGTTGCTGAAAATCTAATAGAACAAACTGTACTGCTATCCTCTACAATTAAAACTAATCAACTAATTGTCTGACTATAAAAAAGTCAGGCAATTAGTTTGTGAAATATCATAGTGATCCAGAGCAATACTTAGTTATTAATGTTTGTGATGTACTTTTGGGATATGATTAGAAGTTAACTAAAGTTGATGATAAAATATAAAGTAAGCTACATTTTAATATTCTCTAGTGATGTATGTGGTACTGAAGATTACTAATTTACTGATCCACTGGTTATCATATTGTTACCCAGTACCCCTTTAATCAAGTTATTTAATAATCACTTAATTCTTAATCTTCAATCATCATTACCAAAACATGTTAGTTGATGAGGTATGTCCATCTATCCAACCATTCATCCATTAATCATCTGTTTGTCCATCTATCCAACCATTCATCCATTAATCATCTATTTGTCCATCTATCCAACCATTTATCCATTATCTAATCTATTTGTCCATCTATGCAACCATTCATCCATTTATCATCTATTGTCCATCAATGCAACCATTCATCCATTAATTATCTATTTGTCTATCTATCCAACCATTCATCCATTGATCATCTATTGTCCATCTGTCTAACTGGTCATCCATTAATCATTTATTGTCCATTTATCCAACCATTTAACCATTAGCTATCTAATCTAATTGTCCATCTATCCAACCATTCATCCATTAATTATCTATTTGTCCATCTATTCAACCATTTATCTATTAATTATCTAATCTATTTGTCCATCTATCCAACCATATATCCATTTATCATCTATTGTCCATCTATGCAACCATTCATCCATTAATTATATATTTGTCCATCTATCCAAACATTCATCCATTGATCATCTGTTGTCTATCTATCCAACCATTCATCCATTAATTGTCTATTTGTCCATTTATCTAACTATTCATCCATTAATCATCTATTTGTTCATCTATCCAACCATTCATCCATCCATCCATTTAATCTTTGTGTCCTATCAATGATCCATTTATCCATTGTTCATCTACAATGAGTTATTACTAATCTATTGTTAATTCATTATTAATTATAATTGTTATCTCTCTATTATAGATGAAGTCATTATCAGAGGATGATCTATTAGTAGTTCTGTTAGTACACAGTTTACCATAATTTGAATATGGGGTAGACCCTGCTATTAAACAAATTAATGTCATGTATCATACTTGGGCTTTTAAAGGTAGAGTTTTTTGTTCAATTTTGTAACATAATTATATCCATTTGATGTATGGAACTCTCAATGATGTTATAAATAATGTCTTTAATTGATTACAGGCAGAATTAATTATCTCAGTATGAAACTTCTTTTAGTCCTCTGTTAATAAGAGTACTTTAGTATATTATTCAACCTCTATACTGAGGACATTTTTATACTGGGACAATCTATATTGTGCTATACTAGGATAACTCTATACTGAGGACACCTTTATACTGAGGGCACTATTTATAATGTGTCCACTATAAAAATTAGATATTTCTTTATACAATTACTAGTGATCTCTCTTACTACATATAATTAAATGTTTCTCTTTATTCTCCATATATGGCTATACCCTCTGATGACAGTGACCTTCATCTGATATAATTTGCTGGTTCCTTTGCTCCTCATGGTGTAGTTGAAGAATTAAACAAAAACCTTCTTTTTTAAATTGGTTTACTCTTTTCTTTGTCCTTTTTTTCCTTTTTTAACAATTTGGACAGTCTGTTATAGTTGGAGAATGCATGTCCAATTGTTTGTTAACACTGGAATGCAGAGTCTCTTTTAGATATTGCCTGAGCTTTTTATATTTTAAACACTACTTCAAAGACTGTTATATAATCCAAGCCATTTCTCACTAACATACATGTTTAACAAAAAATATATTGAGTCAGTTGTCAAATTCAACATGAGTGGAGTATATATATTATATATATATATATATATATATATATATATATAAATGTAATTGCTTCCATTTTCCATTGAACCTTACTAATTAGGTTATGTCTAAAAGCTGGTAGCAGTGAGCTATTACAGTAGTGCAGTATATCAACATGTTTTGCTACATAAAACGTACAATAATTTATAGATTAGTGTGTTAATATATTTCTTTTCTTGTTAGGATTTAACAAAATTTTATCCTCCATTTTACTTCCCTATAGCCCTATAGTGGTGTACATGGTACAGAAGATAACTTGCTTACTGATCCACTGGTTAACATTAATTGGTTGTTTTAACTGATTTATAATCACTTAGATTGCATTTTACCAAAGATTGTTAATTACTCTGGAACTTTGCTATGCAACATTACTCCTTAACGACACTTTAAAGAAATAAAATGCAACAAATGTAATATGAAAGGTATTCAATGTAAGTAAGTATAACATGATCATTTAATGTATAATTCAATGATGTCAAGTGGAGTGCCTTCAATTGGTAACCCAAAATCACTACATACCCTCAGCTCAATGTCATCAGAAATGGTGGTATTTAGCACACGATGAAACCATGGCATTTTTTGATTTGTACAACATGGTACTTCTAGTCCATTACAGTTCTCACCATCCCATAAAAAATCATTAGCATAGAGCTTTTGAGCAAAAGAAGATTGATTATTGCCAGACTCACAATAATAATTATTACCAACAAATGATGAAGGATAATAGTCAAACCTGTAGCTTGTACCGCATGGACAGTTATAACTTGCAAATAAATTTTCAAACACACCCGATGCATATGTCCATAAATGCTTTCTAGTATTATTGCCATAAGTTATTGATACTCCATGAACATATGGTGAGTCTATTGTCCTGTAATTACTATGAAATGCATCAGTTGATCCAAACTGAAATCCCCTCACTTGTCCACATACATTAGTGAAGTTAAAACCAAAGGTAGAGTAATATACAGAGTTACATCCTCCTGAAGAAGGATTTGCTCTACCACACAAATCGTAACTAAAGCTTTTATGTTGTTGCTGTATAAGTCCAAAAGGACAGGTAGCATTCACATCGCTCATGTTGAGGTAACCAATTCTCATCCACCCTCCTTTGCCGTCACAGCTACTACCCTCCATATTGCAATAAATATATATTAAAGAACCATTTAGAGCTCGCATTGTGTAATACCCAGATGTGGCTGAACTATTTACTTTAAAGACTTCAGAGCAGTTGTCAAACGCATTGTCATCACAATAGACAGATATTAAGGAACCATTAGAAGATCGCATTGTGTAGAACCCTGATAAAGCTGAACTGTTTTCTTTAAAAACTTGAGAGCAATTCTCAAATGCATTGTCATCACAGTAGACAGATATTAAGGAACTATTAAGAGATCTCATTGTGTAGTACCCAGATAAAGCTGAACTGTTTTCTTTAAAGACTTGAGAGCAGTTGGCAAAGGCATTGTCATTACAATAGACAGATATTAAGGAACCATTATGAGCTCGAATTGTGTAGAACCCAGATAAAGCTGAACTGTTTTCTTTAAAGACTTGAGAGCAGTTGTCATGGGCATTGTCATCACAGTAGACAGATATTAAGGAACCATTTGGAGATCGCATTGTGTAGAACCCCGATAAAGCTGAACTGTTTTCTTTAAAAACTTGAGAGCAGTTGTCAAATGCATTGTCATCACAGTAGACAGATATTAAGGAACCATTTGGAGATCGCATTGTGTAGAACCCTGATAAAGCTGAACTGTTTTCTTTAAAGACTTGAGAGCAGTTGGCAAAGGCATTGTCATTACAATAGACAGATATTAAGGAACCATTATGAGCTCGAATTGTGTAGAACCCTGATAAAGCTGAACTGTTTTCTTTAAAGACTTGAGAGCAGTTGTCATGGACATTGTCATCACAGTAGACAGATATTAAGGAACCATTTGGAGATCGCATTGTGTAGAACCCGGATAAAGCTGAATTGTTTTCTTTAAAGACTTGAGAGCAGTTGGCAAAGGCATTGTCATTACAATAGACAGATATTAAGGAACCATTATGAGCTCGAATTGTGTAGAACGCAGATAAAGCTGAACTGTTTTCTTTAAAGACTTGAGAGCAGTTGTCATGGGCATTGTCATCACAGTAGACAGATATTAAGGAACCATTTGGAGATCGCATTGTATAGAACCCCGATAAAGCTGAACTGTTTTCTTTAAAGACTTGAGAGCAGTTGTCAAAGGCATTGTCATCACAGTAGACAGATATTAAGGAACCATTATGAGCTCTCATTGTGTAGTACCCAGATAGAGCTGAACTGTTTTCACTAAAGACCTGAGAACAATGAGAGAATGCAGAGTTGAAAATCTTTATGAACAGAGAAATTTCTTTTAATTGTCGTAATAGTTTATTGTTAACTTCAGAGTTCTTATGACATTTATTGGATATGAAAGAACATTGTTGTGGTAAATGGAACTCTCTGCCATTGCTAATAAACATCTTTTCAATACAAGTAACATTGTTATCATCAAAAGAATATATTGTTTTTAATGCTTTTTTAATGGAAAATGAAAAGTTATTATTGCATCTGACAATTGGAGGATAAACTTTGATGTCAATGATTTCATTATTACTCTTGGTGTTATTAGCAAAAACACCACAACACAAGAAAGACAGAACAGCCAATAAAAGAAACTTCATCAACTTTTTTAAAGTACTTGAAAACGCTTCTCTAACTGAAGAAATGAAGAAAACTAGCATGTAGACTGTAATTTAGTCTAAAGTATTTCTTGTATACCAAAAGCAATTACAGCCAACAGAACTATGTTGTGTAAGTTTATGTAACAGTTATCTTTGTTAGTCTTGTTAATGAGTTTATTTTGAAGGTTTACAGTAACTTTTTGATGTGACTCTTGAAATTTAACCTATTAGCAACAATAACAGACCATTATGTTAAATCAACCACATGTATATATGGATTTAACATAAAGATTTATGATAAATGCTGCAATATAATTTGTAGTACTTGATCCTTGCATGCAAAAATATGCAGTACAGTCTTTATGTACATATATCACTGATGACTGATATAATAGACCGTGAACATGTACACATGTACATATGTAAGACATAACAATTAATAACAAAATGAGATGCTTATTTTAATGTGATACTTTTCTAATAAGGAAAAAAATCATTACTAGTTCTTACTATTAGACTAGAATTTACTTCTATGATACATTAGTAATCAAATTAAATGGTATTATATTTACTTTATGATTTTAATAATTTTGCACATGCAACATCTACATGAGACAGTACTACAGCCTATGTAGGGATGACACAGTGTTTTCTATCTTATAGTAGAAATTCCCAAGTAAATAGTTATCACTTTCAGTTAAACTTATTGTATTACTGATATCTCTTTATATACTATCATTAATCATAGCTTTTGCTAGCATTGTACAAAGTCAGTGTTGACATATGTTATTTAGTCAACAAACAGTCACTTTTTTTTCAAGTGACTTACTCAATAAGTGAAAATATGTGCAGCTATACACATGTATGTAGTGCTGATATTATTTAATATATCCAATATTATAAACAAATAGATATGTTATGACAACGTTGTTTATTTAAAAAAAGTGTTAACTTTACTAAATTTAAATACACTTCGCACTTGAATACAATAATATTACTTAATAAAACTTTTAAAAAAAATAAATTGCAATAAATGTAATTGACATTAAATTTAATAAGCAACACAAAAATATTTCTTGTATATCTAAACAATTAAACTAACAGAGCTATGTAATAAATTCAGTTGATATGTGACACTGTTAGTGTTATACTAATGGATTTTATTTCAATGTATACAATAATTGTTCTATACATTTACAATAATTAAATATTTAGATGTTATGTACTTCAGTTGTGTTGAGTATACTTTTTGACTGCATCCCATTCTCCATCTTAGCATGTTACAGTGATAGAATTTAAATAATTGTAACAAATAGCAATAACAAATCACATATAAAATTACATTCAATAAAGAGTAGCATTTTATGCATCCGTGGTCATTGTTGTCATTGTAGAAATCCTCTATTAGATTAAATTAATAGAAGATATCCTAAAAAGAAATATCATATACACAACAAAAGCAACTGCCCAGAAAACAATGGGTATCCCATTAAGACAACAAGCAATTTTTGTTTTTCTTCGAGCTCCATCTGCATCACCATGTAGCTTGTTATCACGAGCCTATTCATAATAATTATAATTTTGAAAAGATATGTTACTTACAATTGTAGCTAAGATGATAGCTGGAATTGTACAGGTTAGAAAGCACACCCCACAAACTGAGCAAAGGAATGTCAATATAATGGAAATTGCCAAGACTAAAGCATAGTTGACTTTAGCATTTTTCAACTGTTGAGTTGGACGTGGTTGGTCAACAAGTAAATTATTGTACTATAGTATGATAAAAATATATGCTACGTTAAAAATATATAACTCACAACCACAGATACTGAAGGATATGGCTGTTGTTGAGAAGCATCTATCAATTTTTTACAAATTATTACATGATTTTAAACTTTAATCCTCACAATTAATAGGTGGATAAGCTTGTCCTTGTAAACTTTGCTGCCATGGGGATATTTGTTGTGGTGGTTGTGAACAGATAACCATTTCTTGGTCATTCATTGGCTATAACATGTATTAACATGTATAATTTATAGTTACAAACATCGTATGCTTATCTTAGCATTTCTATGATGTTATAAAACAACAACAATAATATTACAATATTATTAAAGCAAACATTATTTTAGGCAAAAATAAGCAACTCACATTAATGGATGCTGAAGTATATGGTTGTTGAGGAGTTGTGCTGAAAGGTTGACTAAACTCTATTAAATGTTAAACAAATTAATTCTGATTGAAACAGAATTTAGAATGTACCATTTACAGGTAAACATAAGTCTGAATATGATGGTGGGTGGGGTATATTATCTGTTTCCTATTAAATAATAAATTTTAGTAAATTTTAAATAGCTGATATAGATATACATACATAATATTTGATCACAATAAATAAAAATATGGAACATGCTGTTAAGCATACTTTAACTGGAAATACTAAAAGTATGTTCATTATTTAATTTCTTGTATGTAACAATAGTTATTTTAATATGATAATGGTGAGCTAATAGTTGAAACATGTCTGCTTCAATCATCACAGACATGTTAACTTCTATGTTAATTTTTAGTAAACATTAAAGACTGATTTCATTATTTAATTATGTATTATATTATAAAAAGAGAAACCTTGGGTTCATTCAGCATTACCTGAGGTACAGAGTCACTGTGACCTAAATGAAAGAAGTAGCAACATTCAATAATAGGTAAATTAATCTACTTGTTATTATCTACATAAGATAGGAAATATATATCTTAAATTATTTATAATTTTAATTACAGTAATGCCTAGCATATAAAGAAGTCTTGTGGGCATATTCAATCTATGAACAAAAAAGCATATTTACATATCTAAATGATGCATGTACTAGTACACATACACTTCATACTAGAAAACATTCATCCCCCACACAGCATTTCAATTTAGACTAATAAAACCTATGATTCTTTATAAACTCACTTTCCATGTCTGTGTATTCTCTATTCTTGTTTTTTGATTGATGAAATTTCTCTGTAGCTGTAAACGGAAATGATACGTGAACAATACCGGAACTGATCATGTAAGTGTCTAGCTAATGCAAGCCCACGTGTAGGCACGTGCACATCAGCAGCTGAACGCTTGTTCAATTATTGTATATGTACAGTACACTTGCAAATTGATTTAACATGTTAAAAAGACAAATATATACATAGACAAAAATAAACGAAAAATAGTTTCAATGTTTACACATAGATACATTTCTGTTGTTATTGCTATACACAATAATTTTCTGGTTTTGTATTACTAACAGAAGGTATGATATATTTATATATAATGACAAATCCATTGAATACATTCACCATAGTTAATATGTTATTCATTTTATATCTTCACTTAGTGAACCAGCATCATAATAATATGTTATTCTAGTCAATGTCATCATCACATGTGATGCCTCGACTAAATGTGTTTTATACAATTTAATATTTAAAAATTCTTGTCTATTATAGTTCTTCTCTTATACAATGAACTATTAGCATAGAGCTTTTTAAAATAGTAATATTGATTATTGCAAGATATACAAAAATAACAAATAATGGAGGACAATAGTCATAATTGTAGCCAGTTTTGCATGCATGGACAATTATGATTTAATGATATATTTTCAAATGTACTATGTGCATGTGTCCATACACACTTTCATGGATTGTCACCATTAAGTTATGATACTACATCAAGATATGTTGAGTCAATTGTCTTGTAAGAGTCACGAAATACATCGATTGATTTAAAATGATATCCCCTAGCCTCACTCGTCCATATATGGTTATATATGAAGTTACATCTACCTGAAGAAGGATTGGTTCTGCCTTACTGTTTATACTGATGCCAAATTACTGTAATAGCCCAAAAAACAGTCACCATTAAGTTGACTCAAGCTTTAATTATTTAACAAGTAACAGTTTTATTATCAGGACAATGTAATATCTTAAATACTTACTTTATAAAACTGGAAAGATTATGATTACATTTGAGAATTGAAATAAATTTGTCAATCTTCATGGTGTTAAACAAACATTATCATTTATGAATTCTGCATTTATACTTATAATTGTAATAAATATTTGGTGTTATGCACTACAGTTTGCTCAGTTGTGTTGACTATACTTATTGACTATATCCTATTCTCCATTTTGGTAACAAATTTATGAATATATTTCAAATAATTGTATGATATTACAATATCTAATCACATATAAAATTATATTCAAATTAGTAGAATTTTATACATTGCATATTCATTGTTGTCATTGTAGAAGCTTCAGTAAGTGTTAGATATAGTAACAATAAATGAGATATACACAACAAATCCAAACACCCATACAGCAATGGGTACCACATTAAGATAGCAAGCAAATCTTCTTTTTCGTCGAGCTCCCTCCACATCACCTCGCAGTTTGGTATCACGGGCCTATATAATATATATATATATACATATATATATATATATATATATATATATATATATATATATATATATATAAATTACAAATTTGAAACAATAAGCTACTTACATTTGCAGCTAAGATTATAGCTGGAATTGTACAGATTAGAAAGCAAAACCCACAAAATATGCAAATGCCTGTCAATAAAATGGAAATCACCAAGACTATATTATAATATACTGTAGTTGGTCTTATCACTTGAGTTGAATGTGGTTGTTCAGCAACTACAACATTATACTATCATATGTTAAATTATATCTCAAAGATATATAACTCACATGCATGGTTCCTGAAGGATATTGTTGTTGAGGAAAAGGTTGAGGAATATCTGTTGAAGTTTATACAAATTTTTATTACGTGATTATCATGTTCTTACAATTTCTAGATGGATAAACTTGTCCTTGTACACTATACTGCCATGGAGATACTTGACATGGTGGTGGTGGATAATGAACCATTTCTTGGTTATTCATTGGCTAAAACGTGTGTATTAACATGTGTAATTTTATGTCTATCTAAACATTTCTATGATGTTATACAACAATGACAATGTTATTACAATTATCATTACAACTAAATGATATTTTATTATAAAAATAAGGAACTCACATTAAAAGGTGCTGAAAAATATGGTTGTTGTTGCTGAGTTACATTATTAACTTCTGTTAAATGTCAAACAGAATAATAGCTGATTAACAATAGTATTTAGAATATACCATTTATAGGTGGATATAACTCTGAGTATGGTGGTGGGTGGGATGTATTATTTTGGTCATCTGTTTGCTATTAAAAATATAGTCAATTTTAAGTAACTCATATTATATAATTTCTGAAATTAAAGTGCAGAATATCTTTGAAAACATACTACAAAATGTGTTAATTATTTAGTTTTTCTATAAGGTTACAAATTTTTTTACAATACATTGTTTAGTAAATACTTGGAATATGTCTGATTCAATCTTCAAAGACACCTCAACTTCTACATTATTTAGTATCTCATTAAGGACTGATTTAATCATTTAATTAAGTTATTTATTACAATAAGAAATAACTTGGCTTAATTCAGGATTACCTTTGGTACATAGTCACTGTAACCTAAATAGAAAAAAAGAGCAACAATCCACTATTAGGTAAAATTAAACTACTTGGTATATCTGTATATTAGTAGCATATCTTATTAATTATTCATTATTTGAATTTATTGATTTTCAATTAAATCACATTTTTAGCTTTAATTATTACAACTTATTTTACTCAAATTTGTACACTGGCTAGCGTAGAAGTGTTTGTGGACATCAAGTGATAAAATTAATAAATTTATGAATACAAAACGCATATTTACATATCTAAAATGAACTAGGGCTCTTTTTGATAATAGACAGTATTCAGTTTTTATATAGTACTTCATTCTAGACTATTACAACTTATACTTCTTAATAAACTCACCTTCCATGTCTGTTTGTTCTCTATTACTGTCTAATAAACAAGACTTCTCTATCGATTATAAACAGAAATGTCTACGTTGCGGAAAAATGCCGGAAATGTTGCTATATTGTTCCTATCTAATGCAGCGCACGTGAACACACGTGCACATAAGCATAGTCGCTAAATATTGGAATGTACGGTTTATATGCATATATACGGTCGCGTACACGTGATAATCATCCATAAAGTTGTTACATCTGACTAATGAGGCATTAAAACTATTTCAACAACATAATGATTAATTATAGCCAGTGTTAGATGGACAGTCATAAAATGTATTGTAGTTTCAAACATACTAACTTTATATGTCCATAAATGCTTTCTAAAATTGTTGCTATGAGTTATTGATACTCCATGAATATATGGTGAGTCTATTGTCTTGTAACAGCTACTAACACATCAGTTGATCCACACTTGTCCACATACGCTAGTGAGGTTAAACCATAAATATAATATAATATATGGTGTTGCATCATCCTGAAGAAGGGTTGACTTTATCATACAAATTATAACTAAAGCTATTACATTGTTGCTTAAGGTAAAAATATCTGAAATTTATTTTCAGCTTTTTTTGATGGAATCATGTAAAGATACTTGTTCTAATAATTGATCATGCTTTAAAAAACTTTTTAAACCCTAGTACTTTGCAGAAATGTAGTTTGATTCCTTAATATCTGCAATGCTTTGGAGACGTCAAATAATAATATTAAAGAACCTAGAGAGCTGAAACTTTTGAAAATTAAAGATGAAGTCAATTACTACAATTATACGGATGGATTTATTTCTACAATAATATTTGACATTTTTACAAAGCTATAAACCTTGGTTACTTTAATCACTATTATTATTATATGTTATACAAATCGTACAAAGAAATGCATCCGTAAAAGTATTAAAAATTCATCATTTTCGTTCTTGAACTTGTCAGCAGGTTGTTACATTATCCATAGAATCAAAAATCATAACAACAGTATCTAACAGAGCAAAAGTCGCCATCTTGATAATGAATAATCGATTTTCATTAATTAAAGCCAATGAATACACTTAGTGTCAGTTATTGATTAGTGACTTTCGCGGGGTTAAAATAGTTAAATAAAATGTATTAATTATTATTACTATTGTTATTATTATTATTATTGTTCATAGTCTTATGTGCCTTCATCTCAAAGCAGACCATGCTTTAATAACTATAATAACAACAATAATAAAAATAGTAATAATATATTTAACTATTTTAACCCCGCGAAAGTCACTTATCAATAACCTGACACTAAGTGTATTCATTGGCTTTAATTAATGAAAATCGATTATTCATTATCAAGATGGCGACTTTAGCACTGTTAGATACTGTTGTTGTGATTTTTGATTCTATGGATAATGTAACAACCTGCCGACAAGTTCAAGAACGAAAATGATCAATTTTTAGTACTTTTACGGATGCATTTCTTTGTACGATTTGTATAACATGTAATAATAATAGTGATTAAAGTAACCAAGGTTTATAGCTTTGTAAAAATGTCAAATATTATTGTAGAAATAAATCCATCCGTATAATTGTAGTAATTGACTTCATCTTTAATTTTCAAAAGTTTCAGCTCTCTAGGTTCTTTAAAATTATTATTTGATGTCTCCAAAGCATTGCAGATATTAAGGAATCAAACTACATTTCTGCAAAGTACTAGGGTTTAAAAAGTTTTTTAAAGCATGATCAATTATTAGAACAAGTATCTTTACATGATTCCATCAAAAAAAGCTGAAAAAAAATTTCAGATATTTTTACCTTAAGTCCAAATTGCTTGATCAGGTCATTGGCTAATATTAATAACAAATACACTCTATATATTTATGTAACTATAAGTGTATATATACATACATTTTAATCACAAAAGTAAAACAATTATTTAATGTAAAGCTCAATGATATCCAGAGGAATATCTTCATCAGGATAATCTTCATTTCCGCACACCCTTAGGTCAATATTTTCAGTAGTAGTTTCATTAAGAGTCTTGATAAACCATGGCATTTTAGGGTTGGTACAACATGGTCCTTCATTTCCATCACATTGTTGTCCATCCCATAATGGATCATTGACATATAAAACATGTCGCCATCTTTCTGTATCATTAGAAGGAATGCCTGATTCACAATAATAGTCATCTCCAATAAAGTTTGGCTTAGTTTTAGGTGCTTCAGTATTATTACTATTACATGGACAACACAACATTGGTAAAGGTATATTATCAGAAGTTATTCCACATGCATATGTCCAAATATGTTTACGTGGACTACTACCATATGTAATAGAAATACCATCAACATAACAGGAATCAATGTTGTTATCGTTAATTCCATTGAGGCCAAATGCATCAGGAGCTCGATATTGGTACCCTCTTAGTTGACCACACACCTTATTGTAATGGATTCTTTGAGTAGAGAAGAAAGTATGTCCAGACAGACTTGAGTTAGGACGACCACATACATCATGATCAATATTATTATATTGTCGTTGTCTTATACCAGGAGGACATGTAGCATTCGGTTCACTCATGTTGAGGTAACCCACTCTCATCCAACCTCCCTTACCATCACAGTTACTACCCTCCATATCACAATAGACTGATATAAGAGAACCATTAGGAGATTGTATTTTGTAGTAACCTGAAGGAGCTGAACTCCTGTTTTCAAATATTTCATAGCAGTCACTAAAATTAAGTTCACTGATATAATCCACTAAGTCACAGTAAACAGATGATCCTTTGAAGACATAGTATCCTGATACAGCTGAAGTATTCATACCAAAGATTTTCAAACAATTATTTAGAGATCTAATGAACCCTTGACAAGATTTTGGGAGATAGCTTGGACATAAAATAAAGTTAATCTTGTTATTTTCACTTAATTTAAACGCTTTTCCACTGTTTTTAGCGTTACAACAGTATTGTTCATAAAGTGAGGGAGGAACTTGAGTGAGTTGACTAGAACAGTCAGCCATACATATTGAGGAGGTATAACCGACATTTAGTAGAAGACTGAACAAGAGAAACTGAATAAAGTTCAGCATAATTATTGAAAACACTATCACTAGAGTTTGCTAAACTATGTTATGCATTAAAACACACTATAACATTGGCAAGAGCGGAAGTAATACACGGACCTACACTATAAAAACAGATTTGTCAAAACAACAAACTTCAACATATTGTTAATTCTGCATAAGCATTGTTAATTGAAAAGTATTTAATCAATATGACAATAACTTGTTAGAATGACAATCTACTTTGTTAAATTAACAATATGTATATGTATAGAATTGCTATTTGAAGTATCATTTCTTACTTCAACAAATATTGCAGCAAAGTTACAAATAACTTGTTAATATGACACAATTGTTGTTTTACTACAGTACATATTGATCATTGATGATTAATGATAATAACATAAACTAGTAATAAAATGAATGTTAGAATAATTGTTGAAAGAAATGCACTATGTATGAACTTAAATTTTAACAACTATACGTTTTGTTACAATGTAAATTTGTCTTGGTTTTGATCTTAATGAATGTGTTAGAAGAGGATGTTACATTGCCAATACTTCATTTTTGTTAGAAATAAAAACAACTTTCTTGTCCAAAGTAGGCTCAATAACATAACTATGATAGTGGTAATCAATTCCTCTAGTGACATATGTGTGTAAGTAAAGGAATGTAGTTTTTTCGACCATTAATATGTTTAAGATTTTGCCAAACTTTGGTAAACCATCATCTTGAAAATCATATAAGACAAAGTCATTTTGAAAATACTTGCTCCCTCTTTACTCAACCCAATCACATCTGTATAATGTATAAACTATTTGTAACTAATATCAGGTAAATATACCTGTACAATGTAGTCTCTGTCCTATCCAAATTGGGTAAGTTCATCATTATTTCATCCTGAATATCTTGAGTTTCATGAGAAAGTGTTGATGAGTAGTCACCTAAAAATGATATAATAATTAATTTGACCAAACAAAACTCACTACATGCTGAGCTGATCAACCTCTCAAAAAAGTCACTGCTGTTTATAAATGCACACATTAGTTTCTGATGACGTCGTGCAACAGATAATGGTATATTTTTAAAGTTTCCTAGTTGAGCTAAACCCACAAACTATGCAAATGCCTGTCAATAAAATGGAAATCACCAAGACTATATTATAATAAACTGTAGTTGGTTTTATCACTTGAGTTGAATGTGGTTGTTCAGCAACTACAACATTATACTATCATATGTTAAATTATATCTCAAAGATATATAACTCACATGCATGGTTCCTGAAGGATATTGTTGTTGTTGGGGAAAAGGTTGAGGATTATCTGTTGAAGTTTATACAAATTTTTATTACATGATTATCATGTTCTTACAATTTCTAGATGGATAAACTTGTCCTTGTACACTATACTGCCATGGAGATACTTGACATGGTGGTGGTGGATAATGAACCATTTCTTGGTTATTCATCGTCTAAAACATGTATATTAACATGTGTAATTTTATGTTTATCTAAACATTTCTATCATGTTATACAACAATGACAATGTTATTACAAGTAAATGATTTTTTATTGTAAAAATAAGGAACTCACATTAACAGGTGCTGAAAAATATGGTGGTTGTTGTTGAGTTGCATTAAAAGATTTATTAACTTCTGTTAAATGTCAAACAGAATAATAGCTGATTACAATAGTATTTAGAATGTACCAGTTATAGCTGGATATAACTCTGAGTATGATGGTGGGTGGGGTGTATTATCTTGGTCATCTGTTTGCTATTAAAAATATATTTAATTTTAAGTAACTCATATTATATAATTTCTGAAATTAAAGTCCAGAATGTTTTTGAAAACATGCTACATAATGTGTTAATTATTTAGTTTTTCTGTAAGGTTACAAATTTTTTTACAATACATTTAGTAAATACTCGGAATATGTCTGATTCAATCTTCAAAGACACCTCAACTTCTACATTATTTAGTATCTCATTAAGGACTGATTTGATCATTTAATTAAGTTATTTATTACAATAAGAAATAACTTGGCTTAATTCAGGATTACCTTTGGTACGTAGTCACTGTAACCTAAATAGAAAAAAAGAGCAACAATCCACTATTAGGTAAAATTAAACTACTTGGTATATCTGTATATTAGTAGCATATCTTATTAATTATTATTATTTGAATTTATTGATTTTCAATTAAATCACATTTTTAACTTTAATTATTACAACTTATTTTACTCAAATTTGTACACTGGCTAGTGTAGAAGTTATTGTGGACATCAAGTAATAAAATTAATAAATTTATGAATACAAAACGCATATTTACATATCTAAAATGAACTAGGGCTCTTTTTGATAATAGACAGTATTCAGTTTTTATATAGTACTTCATTCTAGACTATTACAACTTATACTTCTTAATAAACTCACCTTCCGTGTCTGTTTGTTCTCTATTATTGTCTAATGAACAAGACTTCTCTATCGATTATAAACAGAAATGTCTACGTTATGGAAAAATGCCGGAAATGTTGCTACGTTGTTCCTATCTAATGCAGCGCACGTGAACACACGTGCACATAAGCATAGTCGCTAAATATTGGAATGTACGGTTTATATGTATATATACGGTCTCCTTCCAAGTGACTATGTACGGAATCATATTTAGTGCACATATAAACCACTAGTATAAAAACACACACTGTGTGGGTTCTACTAATTACTATAGAATTGTATGCATAGTTTGCGCTTCTTAAAAAGGGCATGTACTTAAAATATGCAGCATGTAGGGATATCCTATTTAAAATTGCAAAGTGTCAGCTCCACAGCACAAAGAAAATCTATAGCTTTGCTGTTATGTTGTTGACATAGCTTTAATGCCTCATTAGTTAGATGTAACAACTTTATGAAGTGGCTACTATGTGATAATAAGTATACTTAATATCATATAGTAACCACCCACATACACGTGATAATAATTCATAAAGTTGTCACATCTGACTAATGAGGCATTAAAACTATGTCAACAACATAATGATTAATTATAGCCAGTATTAGATGGACAGTCATAAAGTGTATTGTAGTTCAAACATACTAACTTTATATGTCCATAAATGCTTTCTAAAATTGTTGCTATGAGTTATTGATACTCCATGAATATATGGTGAGTCTATTGTCTTGTAACAGCTACTAACACATCAGTTGATCCACACTTGTCCACATACGCTAGTGAGGTTAAACCATAAATATAATTATAATATATGGTGTTGCGTCATCCTGAAGAAGGGTTGACTTTATCATACAAATTATAACTAAAGCTATTACATTGTTGCTTAAGTCCAAATTGCTTGATCAGGTCATTGGCTAATATTAATAACAAATACACTCTATATATTTATGTAACTATAAGTGTATATATACATATACATTTTAATCACAAAAGTAAAACAATTATTTAATGTAAAGCTCAATGATATCCAAAGGAATATCTTCATCAGGATAATCTTCATTTCCGCACACCCTTAGTTCAATATCTTCAGTAGTTGTTTCATTAAGAGTCTTTGTAAACCATGGCATCTTAGGGTTAGTACAACATGGTCCTTCATTTCCATCACATTGTTGTCCATCCCATAATGGGTCATTCACATATAAAGCATGTTGCCATCTTTCTGTATTTCCATATACATAAGGAGAAATGCCTGATTCACAATAATAGTCATCTCCAATAAAGTTTGGTTTAGTTTTGGGTGCTTCAGTATTATAACTATTACATGGACAACAAAGGTTTGGAAAAGGTATATTATCGGAAGTTATACCACATGCATATGTCCAAATATGTTTACGTGGACTACTACCATATGTAATAGAAATACCATCAACATAACAGGAATCAATGTTGTTATCGTTAATTCCATTGAGGCCAAATGCATCAGGAGCTCGATATTGGTACCCTCTTAGTTGACCACACACCTTATTGTAATGGATTCTTTGAGTAGAGAAGAAAGTATGTCCAGACAGACTTGAGTTAGGACGACCACATACATCATAATCAATATTATTATATTGTCGTTGTCTTATACCAGGAGGACATGTAGCATTCGGTTCACTCATGTTGAGGTAACCCACTCTCATCCAACCTCCCTTACCATCACAGTTACTACCCTCCATATCACAATAGACTGATATAAGAGAACCATTAGGAGATTGTATTTTGTAGTAACCTGAAGGAGCTGAACTCCTGTTTTCAAATATTTCATAGCAGTCACTAAAATTAAGTTCACTAATATAATCCACTAAGTCACAGTAAACAGAGGATTCTTTGAAGACATAGTATCCTGATACAGCTGAAGCATTCATTCCAAAGACTTTGAAACAATTATTTGGAGAACTAACGAACCTTTGACAAGATTTTGGGAGATTGCTTGGACAATAGATGATTTTAACTCTATTATTTTCACTTAACTTGATAGTCTTACCATTGTTGTCAGTATTGCAACAATACTGTGCATAGATTGAGGGAGGATGGTGAGTTAGTAGACTGTTCAATCAGCCATGCAAGTAGAGGAAGCCCAACAATCTGACCCTATCAGTAAAAGGCTAATTAACAAAAGGTAAACAAAGCCCTCAGACTGCATAGCTATTCCAGTTGTAAAGTGTTCTCTTTGCTAAATTGAATGACTATAGTGCTGATCAATCTGATGACAATCATCATATGCTATGATGTCATTGATGATGTTTCCCTACTTATTATCATTCTTATATCATGAACTTACTTAATCCTATGCATAGATAAAGAGTACACGTACGACTCATTACTGTAATAAAGACACTAATGTTTCTGAAAGGATGTGATATTTAACAATATAGTCATGGAATGCTATAAAATAGTCTATCTTCAAAATAAATTTCATGAAAATTAATGCTTCATGGAAGTCGATTGGCCAAATTGTTATTCCTTGAAAATATCACAGTAGACTAATAGCAAAGAATCATTAGAAGAATGTACTTTATAGTAATCTGAAGGAGGAGAACTTCTATATTTTCAAATAGGTTGATGCATGAATGTACAAAAGAAGGCAGAGATCAACTGAACGATTAGTACAATTAATAGATTAGTATTAAACATATATAGATGGATGAATTAATGAATAAGTGGATGGCAATGAATTGATAAATAGACATAGAATGAATGAATTTCCACATAGATCAGCTAGCAGTGTACTGTCATTAATAAAAAGATGAGGCTGAATCATAGATGGGCTACATGGATAGATGCATGTATAAATAATTAGATTAACTAGCACATATTATGAACACATGGACGGTTGCTGAATAAAAGAAGGGAGTGATAGACAGAATTGCTACATAGGTGAGAGTGAGAGCAAGAGAGAGTGTGTGCGCGTACCCTCGGATATTTTTAAGCCTGTCAAAAGTTACTAATTATACTGGATTTATTAATCACGGCGTCATTTATAAATCCCTACTGTATTTATAAATTCTTAGCAATATTTATAAGTTCTCAGCAGTATTATAATAATTACAAAATT
This sequence comes from Xestospongia bergquistia, assembly GCA_963965975.1. Taxonomy (NCBI): domain Eukaryota; kingdom Metazoa; phylum Porifera; class Demospongiae; order Haplosclerida; family Petrosiidae; genus Xestospongia; species Xestospongia bergquistia. Next base: position 1,765,476 of record OZ014414.1, on the reverse strand, counting down.
TATAAATGACTAGCGTTATTTATTGCTATCTTGTTAGTATTAATCTCCTTGGATATTTATAAATTCGTGACAGTCTTTACAAATCTGTAACATCATTTATAAATTGCCACGTGCGTTTAATCTCTGTTGTTATTTATTATATTTCTTGTAGGATTTATAAATTGTAAACACAAATTAAATATGTATAAACTTTTTAGTTTTGACACAAACGGCGCCCCATATAGGTTTATATAAATAAATAAATAAATATATATATATATATATATATATATCCGACATTTCCAATTCGTTTGCAGTGTGAAAGAAGCTTGAGCATATTATTGTTGTCTAACTAATGCAGCGCACATGCAGAAGAGCAACACTAATTTGCTATGTACTAGTATAGAATTGATATAACGTATAATTAATGAATTAATTGATATCAATAAATCTAATAATGACACCAAAAACGTGATGTCTAAGAAATTATCCCAGAGATCAAGTACTATAGTAGTAATTTATTTATAGTATTATGTAAACAATTTAATTTAATTGACAAGTACAATGAAAAAAGGTAATGCATATACAACATAAATTATTGTATATTAAACATTTTTCAATATACAAATTTGAAGAAATTCAAATTGTTTATGTGTTACAATAAAAAGTATTAAAATTCTTGATCCTAAATATTTAAAATATCAGAATTCAAACAGTTATAATAGATAATCATAAACACCCACTTGTCTTCATATAAGTATAATTTTAATGAAATTAATAATAGTCAGAGTCACTGTCATTACTGTCAAAATCATTATCGTAACAACAAAAAAACTAAAGCAACAGGAACAGTAATAAATGTAATTACCCAAGCAATGAATGCCCCAATAGTAAGATTACGGGCAGTTTCTGTTCTACGTCGAGCATTTTCTAGATCACCTTGTTTCATAGCATGGTGAGCCTACAAAAGTATTCCCAAAAAAAAGAATAATAACAAAAAGTATTAGAGTTTTAGCAAATCATACTTACACTTGCAGCATAGAAAATAGCAGTAATAGAAACAATCAAAGGGAGCCACCCTCCACAAAATAAGAAAAAAAGTGTAAGAATAATAGACCACTTCAAGTATTTATTGAGTGTATAAGACTGTGTCTGCTTCTGTTGCTCCTCCTGCTGTTGAGTTGGTTGTGAATCTATAACAACCACATCAGCATGCTGTAACTATAATATAAATCAATTTTTAACTTTAGGAGATCTTTTATTAGTAAAGATAAACAACTAACATTCTGTTGGTTTATGGCTGGAGAAAATTGGGTTGCTAGAGAATATGGCTGTTGTTGAGAAGTTGTATCAAATGGCTGACTAACTACAGTATCATACTATAATGAAAAGTAGCTGTTATTTTCAAATCATTTATGTCAAGCATATATAACTTACATCTGGGGGTGCTTCAGAAAAACACGAATCGGAAATGTCTGTCAATGAATTGAACAAATTATTATTATAATTATGATCAAAATAATATTTAGTCTTTACCATTTACAGGTGGATAGATTTGTCTTTCTTCATTGTACTGCCATGGGTATTCTTCTTGTGACGGTAGATTATGTATTCTTTTTTGGTCATATGCTTGCTACAAAAATTATAACCAAATTTGTACTTTATTTTAAAGGTTAATTTGCCATGCTTTTATGTAGCAAAAAGTATATTAAAAGGTTACATCAATAAAACTACCAAAAAATGTAGATCGTCTTTAATTAAAGACATAATTATTAACATATTAAAGGCAGATATGTCATAACTGGACATAGTAAACTTCCATATCACAGAAACTCTAAGTACAAGCTTTGTATGAAAGCACATTCTCCATATAAACTACTTACGTTATCTGTATACAGATTCAACTATTAACTATATGATTACCTGAAGTTCATACCAGCTATAAGCTAAAGTAAAAGAGCAAGATTTGTGATAGTATCATGTGAAATGATTTGTATGCAAGCACTAAAAAACACTGTTAAGTTATTAATAAGTTAGTAACAATAATTATTAACAATTTTGTTAATAATTGCTAAACTGCTGATACAGCTGCAAGTAGGTGTGGTCACATGCAAAGACTAAAGTATATACTTGCTACAACTAATTGATGTAACAATAATAAAAAAAATAAAAATAAATTTTCCTCATAATATATAAATATCAATACACATATATACCTCCATGCAGGAGCAACATTTTGGATTGATTAAACGTTCTTTTTTGACAGCAAGCTTTTAAAGTAAATGGTGTTAGAAAATACAGGTTTTGATAATACAGGTCATCTCTTTTAAAAGTTTACGTTATACTGATCAGTTATTTATTATTTGAAAATTATCTTGCCTTACCAATTCACCTTCCATGTCTCCTTGTCCTGCGACTCACGAAAGATAAACTGGGAAATTCACGTGACTAATGAACGTATTATTATATTACTATATGGCTGCTGTCTAGCTAATTAGATCACTTGCCGTTTGCTGTTGAGCACTACGTAGCGTATATACTTGTAGTGTAAAATTGACATAACGGGACGTGAATATATATGATTATGATTAAAAAATCATTACTTGTATATGCCTTAATTTCTGTAATATTGTGCATTTATTACAAAGTTATAATTATAATAAAAATATAATTAAAACAACAAACAAAAACTGAGCTAATGTTTGCTCTTGTTGATATGCAATTATTCAACAATGCCGCGTCTTGTTGAATCGATAGCTTCTATTGTTATATATAATTATATATGTATATATATCAGGATTATAATGCTAACAAATGGCTTAGTGGTGCACATACACAAATGTGGAAATAATCTTATAATTAGGATCACTATGTATGTGTATATATATATATATATATATATATATATATATTTCTACCTTAAATAATGAAGAATGTATGATTGAATGTATTTGAAAGACAACACACATCATGATCAATGTTATTATACTATCATTGTGTCAAACCAAGAGAAAAGGAAGCATTAGGTTCACTCAAGTTGAGGTATCCCACTCTTATAAAGCCACCCATACCATCACAGTTATAACCTTCAATATCACAGTAGGCTGATACAAAGAGCCATTAGAAGAATGCATTTTATAGTAAGATGAACATCTATTTTCAAATATTTTATTGCTATAGCAATCACAAATTAAGCTTATTAATGCAATCTACTATATAACAGTGAACAGAAAATGCTTCAAAGACATAGTATTCTTATAGAGCTGAAAAGTTCCCTCCATAGATTTTTGAAAAATTATTTAGACATGCAATGAACCATTGAGATTTTAACCCTCTTATTGTTATTACTTAATTTGATTGTCTTTCCATTGTTGTCAGTGCTACATCAACAGTATTTCCAGCTGCAAAAGGTCATCTTTCAATTTCACATCATTAGACAGTTAATGTGTTAATAAATCTGATCATATTTTTTAACAAAAATTATTGAAATAAAATGGCATAGTTGGAACTCAAAATAAAAATACCATACTTAATTGACATAGTTGCATCAGCTGGTCTTCAACTGTACAACTTCAATCATCAAAGTCATCATCATCACCAAAAGAGCTATTTTAAAAATGTTAGGAAAATTGTAGCAGAAATGACTACTAAAGAGATAAATATCATATACAACACCAGCTAAGCTAAGAATTTTTTGCCAGCTAAACAATATTCTTGTTTCAACATCTTATCATCTTTTTAAGCGAATACAATAAATTAAAGTAAAATATTTTATAACAACATAATGAGCGTTTACTTCATCTCAAATTCAAAGATTAAGGATGTATGTGTAAATATTCATATTTAATTAAATAAACCTGATGAAGGTGCTTAAGCAATAACAATAACAATATAAATTGCTGTGTATATATCACATGAGAATGCATACAAATACTACATTGATTATAATAGAAATAAAAATTGAAGTTAAAAATTATCACAATATATGAAGCAAAGACATTACCACCAAAAGTACTTGTACATTAATAAAAACTTAATGAATGAAATAAATATTGGATTATATCTTAAAATTTATTGCTATAGACCTCAGTACCCTAGATTGAAGCATTAAATATTACAATTAGTGTTGATTGGAAAAGAAAATTATTAATCAGAAACAATCAAAGTGTTTTTAATCTTTATGATCAATAATTTATGAATGTCATGATCAACTGCAAGTCAAAATAGGCCAAAAAAATATTTTACTAATAAATGTTTCATTTTTGCTTGGAGGAGACATCATGCATACTCTTGCAATTGTCTTGACTGTATTAGTACATACAAAGTACATGTTAATATAGAATAATAATATACTAATAATCAATCAACTATACAGCCTACCAAAGAGAAATTTGAATATTTTTTGATTTTGCTCAGCAACGACACTACAACCAACTCTTACAATGATCTCAACTGTATTGTATATGCAAAGTATTATGTAAATATGTTACAAATGGAAAACATCCTCTCTCGATTCTTGTATGTAGTTATATATATGACTGTCTGATATGAACAGTATATATTGGGCAGTAATAATGTAGTAGCTTGGCTACATAAACATAGTACATCAACAATGAAAAGTTTTGACCATATAGCTTTTTTGGGTGCTATTGTTGTTGTTTATTCTATAAATAACTATGCTATATACTTCATGTAATGTACTGCTTATTCCTTTTTATAGTACTTCTTATTAAGATTTTATTAAATGATTAATAGATGCATGGTAACAAAAATCATACATTTAAAATAAACCATTTGTTTTGATTATTAAACTATTACTTTATTATTAGTATTTATGCTTTAGATAGATGATAAAAAGTTCAATCATTCCCTTTTCAAGTGCTATGAATATTATATATTATAATTACAACAACCAATGTTAGTAAATGTATAATAATTAGCAAGTGATAACATGTTTTGTTCTTACCATAACTTACCCACTTCCAAAGACACATATATTCCAGAGTTGTTGTAATTGTAATTGTATTTGAAATGTATAATGATTTGCTATTTTTGGTCTAATTGTAATTCTAATTGTAGTTTCACACTATGTTCTCGCTTTAGTTATAATTATAATTGTATTTGAGCCATTGATTACACAATTTACTTATAATTGTAATTGTAATTGAACTATTTACACATGCCTTTTTTATCTTGTAATAAAATCTGCTTTGAGTGATTTGTGCCATTGCCCTTGTAAAGATAAGGTGATAATTGATAAAGTGACATGCATTAAAAGATTAGAGATATTGCTGATTTGTGTAAAATGGCTGAAATAGAGAATTGAGAAATGTTTGAAAAATGCCTCTATAGTACTTCATTTTAGAAAACTTAAATTAAAATCATTCTAAAAGTAAAGACTCACAAATAAAATTATTAAAGTTACCACTAATTACTAATTTGTAAAACTATGATCACAAGTAATGTAATTGTTAATTAGTTAGTTATTTTTTAAAATATAATTGTAGTTACAATGACAAAAAGTTAATGAGTTTTGAAACTAATTGTATTATAATGATTACATTTGCTAAACCCTAAGTAATTGTAATTGTAATGATTGTAGTAAATGTCTAATTACAACAACTCTAGTATTCTATTCAAAAGAGAAACTCAATCATACCTCCATTAAAATTGCATTTACTTTTATTAACTACAACCTATACAAACAATTTAATGTTTTATAATTAATTTATGTCTAATTACTGTCAAAACAGTTTGTTTGTTTAACCAATGCGCAAATTGATCTAGCATTTCCCAATATATATAAAAATTTGATACATGTGTATATGTATATACATTAATGTATAAAGATATTCAACAAAAGAACTAACTTCATCACTTTAACATAATGTATAGCATTCTGGACTGTGTTAATTCAAAATAATACTCAAATCAACAATAACATTTAAAATGGACAATACAAAAATCTTTTTGTTAACAATCATTGTAAGCAATCACTATATTTCTAATTTCTAAATTTTTGACTACATCCTATTTTTCCATCTTAGCATGTTTTAATGAGTAAATTTAAATAATTGTAACGATTTGCAATAACAAACACATAATATAAAATTATACTCAAAATAAGCAGGATGTTATGCATACACAGTCATTTTTGTCATTGTAGAAACCTCTACTAGATCAAGTGACAGATAAAGTAACAATAAGTATCATATACATAACAAAAATATACAGCCATACAGCAATGGGTACCCCATTAAGACAGCAAGCAATTCTTATTTTTTTTCGAGCTCCATATACATCACCTTGTAACTTGGTATCACGAGCCTATATATATATGTGTGTGTGTGTGTGTGTGTAGTAATTATTAATTTCAAACAATAAGATACTTACATTTGTAGCTAAGATCATAGCTGGAATTGTACAGATTAGAAAGCAAAACCCACAAACTGCACAAAGGAATGTCAATATAATAGCAAACACTAAGACTATATTATAATAAACTGTAGTTGGTTTCGGTACTTGAGTTGTATGTGGTTGTTCAGCAACTACAATATTGTACTATCATATGTTAAATTATATCTCAAAGATATATAACTCACATTCATGGTTCCTGAAGGATATTGTTGTTGTTGAGGAAAAGGTTGAGGAATATCTGTTGAAGTTTATACAAATTTTTATTACATGATTATCATGTTCTTACAATTTCTAGATGGATAAACTTGTCCTTGTACACTATACTGCCATGGAGATACTTGACATGGTGGTGGTGGATAGTGAACCATTTCTTGCTCATTCATTGGCTATAAGATGTTTATTAACATGTATAATTTTATGCTTATCTAAACATTAAATTTAGTTGACATGTAAAAAGATATCAAGTACCTGCTAATTTTTAAAATAATTATTTATTTAAAATAGTAAACAATTAACAATTTACTGTTAAAAATGCGTAAGTATACATCAAGACAGTAGCTTTAATAATCATTGATTTGTAGGTATCACTTACATTATATTATTAGATAGCAATAATGCCATAAACAAATAAAGCACCATTTATTATAAAAATCATTACAGACAGGATATTAAGCCATTTAGCAATAACTACTTCATAATCAGCACCTTTTAAATTACCTCAATTAAGATTGTCAAAAGCCTACAAATTATTGTTCAACAAACTGAACAAAATTTATGATATATAGTTATAGTTACACTAAGAGCAAAAAGGTGAGTTGGATGTGTACCGATCAAAGCTATTTTTATTATAGCATTTATAAATCTCAGTTTGTATTTATTATATTTATTGTACCTTTAATAAGTCTCTGTTGTTATATTTATTATTTTAATTCCAGGATTCTGTTTGTACTTATCATACTTATTATAGCATTTATAAAACCCTGTTATTATTTATTATATATATTGTAGAATTTATATACCATAACCACAAATTAAATACGTATAAACTTTTCACAAATGGTGATAGATGTATATAATATATATATATATATATATATATATTATTTTAATAAATTTATATTTTAATGACATTAAAATACAAGCTCAAACAAGAGTATATTAGACAAAAATTGTCAATTACCAAAGTTGTTTTCATTGTCATATTTGGAGCCAGTAACAGTAAAATATACCGTTATAGTGATAACAAATGCAAACATTGCAATAATAGTAAGAATTAAAGACAGCAAAATTAGAATCCTCGCAATTTTCAATTTCTTTTCAGACGCTTCTCTATCTCCTTTTTCCCAATCATTATCTGCCTACAATTCATAAAGAATATACAAACTTTAATAGAACTCTTTAAACAGAACCATGATGCATGACATTTATGTCCATAAAAAGATAATATTACTAAAAGATCTTATATACGAAATGCGTGAGGAGTTATGTTAGTTGTAAATGAAGTAAACTTTTAACCGTTACACCATGGTTATTAACATATTTTTAATAACTATTAATAATAACTTATTAATAAGTATTAAATAATTAATATTAATAACTTGTTAATAACTTAGCATTGAAGCATTTCTTTGACGAAATACGGATCTTTTTTTTCTTTTAGGCCACAACAATTTTCAACTTCCTCAGGTATTTCTGAATTTATATGAGTTGTTTGTTGTTAAATATGCATTCTACATTAAGATCCTTTCATATATATATATTAGCTTTAATGTATGGGAGCAAACAAGAATCTAACAGTTTGTAGTTGATTTGATGCATCTGCTTTTAAAAATTTAATACAAGTTAATACAGATATAGTTATTATGGTATTGTTGTTATGTAAAATTCATTGCAGCTTATCTAGGTTATAAAAGAATAGAACGTTTGTTCTAACTAAAAAAATCATACTATTTAGCTTTACAACTATAGCAATGGCAATGACTTGTAATAATAAGTACAAATTGTTTTATAATTATTAATTATTTATAGCATCATGTATATGACCAAGAAAAAGTACTTTATCCACCACCACAACAAGATTATCCATGGCAACAAAAAGAAGACTCATAAGTCAATCCACATGAATATGGTAAAGACTAAACATTACCATAATAAACTAATAACTTGCTTCAAAATTTTGACAGACATTTCTCAAATTTTTACTCAACAACAAGCACAAGTGAGTTGTATGTGTTTCTGACAAACATTAATAATGACAATTCTTTGATACTATATTATTTAGTTTTGTAATCTTGCAATGTCTGAACAAACCAGTACCCTAAAATTGATCTTCGGAGTTTGTTACCTATCATTAACCATGTGGTCTTGCTGTTTTTTTATAATAATTTTTCAGTTATTGACTGGGACATGGTTCTGTTTCATATTTTCCATTCCAGCAATCATCCTTATTAAATGTGTGAGTTTTGAAATAAAGAGTTCTATTAAAGTTTGTATATTCTTTATGAATTATAGGCAGATAATGTAGAATGCATATTTAACAACAAACAACTCATATAAATTCAGAAATACCTGAGGAAGTTGAAAATTGTTGTGGCCTAAAAGAAAAAAAAGATCCGTATTTCGTCAAAGAAATGCTTCAACGCTAAGTTATTAACAAGTTATTAATATTAATTATTTAATACTTATTAATAAGTTATTATTAATAGTTATTAAAAATATGTTAATAACCATGGTGTAACGGTTAAAAAGTTTACTTCATTTACAACTAACATAACTCCTCACGCATTTCGTATATAAGATATTTTAGTAATATTATCTTTTTATAGACATAAATGTCATGCATCATGCATTAAAAAAATACAAAAAACATAAAACTACAACTCATGATTAGGTCATTGCACGCTATAATGATTTCCACATTAGTTTATAATCTTACAAACTCACTTTCCATCTCTTCGTATATTTTCTGTATCGACTGATACAGGAGATTTCTCTAACAATTTTATATACAAGGGAAACGATCATAAGTCATAATTAATATTACCGGAAGCACGTGTATATTTACTGACTAGCTAATGCAATGCACAATGCCGCAAATGAACAATATTGCAACTAAAAATGTCATAAGCCGTATAAGTTTGTAATGTGAAAGAAACGTGAACATATTGTTGTTTAACTAATGAAGCACACGTGCAAAACAGCGGCACTAAATTGACATGAATGGCGTGGTATAGAATTGAAGTGTCAAATTGATTTATAAAGTCAATTAATTAATTAATATAACTTGAATAAATTAAATGATATCAGAAAATCAAATACACATCAAAAACGTTGGTGTCTAAGATATTATAGTATGTTAGAAGATGCATAAAATAAAGCTTTTGATAATCACAAAATCAGCATACAAATAATGTTATAGATTTAATACTGTAAATTAATAGTAATTCATTTATAGTAGTTATGTAAATAGCTTTATTAAATAAATGAGTAAAGGTAATGCATATACAACATGAATTATTGTTTATTAAACATTATTTCAATACACAAATATGACTGAATTTAAATTGTTAACATATTACAACAAAAAGTACTAAAATTTTTGCATGATATTAAAATGAAAAGATTATTAAACTTTCCAATAACTGAATTTAAAGTTATAATTGATGTAGACAACATCCACTTGTCTTTAAACAAGAAGTAAAATTTAATGAAATTAATAATAGTGAGAGTCTCAGTCTCTACTGTCATTGTCACTATTATCATCATCATCATGACTAAACACTACACCAGCCACAATGCATTATTAATTAATAGCTTATGTTATATACATGCATATATATATATATATATATATATATATATATATATATATATATATGTAATATCAGGTTTGTAATATTAACGCATGTATTAGTAGTGCACATTTAAAATAGTGATTCGTGAAAATAAGATTAAGGTTATTATATAACTAATTGTTTGTTTTGTGTGGACATAGTCCATTGTGTATGATACAATAGCAATTTAAAACATAAATTTTACATTATTCATAATTATACTCATTAATTGGTTATTATGCAATTGAGTATTTATCTAAATTTTTAACGTATATATTCAAAATTACATTTTTGCATAAACAAAGAGAAAAAGGTTTTATTATTAATTACTAATTAATTATTAACTATGGAAGTAGTACAATAGCATTGATATGCTTAAAATAATGGATACTTAACAAGGCATGTGAATAGTAAGCACATATAGGATGACTATTGCAATAACAAATTCCTTATATAGTGGCAGAACAATGACACAACTATAGTGGCAAGCATATACCACCCAGCATCTATAAAATTATATTACTAGACTAACATGTTAATACTTATTTTCAATTTATAATATTTAAAATATTTTAGATAATAGTTATATTTTAATAACATTATCTGCATATTTTTATCTACAAGGTTAAACAATAGTGTTCAGCAAATAATTAAATTTTATATTGATAGGTACAATTAGAAATGTAACACACATATATATATATATATATACAAGAATCTGGAGGATATGTCTGTTGTTAAGAAGTTGTAATAAATGATTGGCTAGCTAACTACAGTATCATTCTATAATGAAAAGTAACTGTTATTTTTAAAAATCATATATGTCACAAACACATACAACTCACATCTGGGAGTGTTGAAAAATCAGAGACTTAAACGTTATCCAATAATAATATTAAGAATAAAAGACTGGAAATTTAGAATCATTATTTACAATTACATTAAGTGAAATCTTCTTCGTTAAATTATTACTAATAGTTATTATAATAATCAGTGAATAACCATTGCCTTAATGACTAAAACAGCTTTATTTAATTCACCACTAACATATTAATTAAATTAATAACTCACACATTTCATATATAGGACATTTGAGTAATAGTTTTAGTATTGTTTATAAAGTTAAACCATTTATCCTAGAACTGCATCATGCTATACGACACAAAACTTTACTATTCATGAATATGTCCTTTAATGTTAAAGGCCACTTTTTTATTTTACCCTATATTTTAAAAACATTACAAGTCATGTTCCATGTCTTCGTATTCTCTGAGGTGACTCAAAAACGGCATATATAAAAAGAAAACAATTATAAATTATAATTATTATGTACTTGTACCGTGAAAATGCTTGGACATATCGTTGTCTAACTAATACAGTGCTCATGCAAGCGAGAGGCTGAAAACCTGAATTGTTTGTATTAAAGAATAAAATTTGAATAAATTAATTGATATAGTGTGAAGGAATTTATTAGTAGAAAATCAATTATAGAAGCCAAAATGTTTAGTGTCTTAGAAATAATGGTTAAGTACTAATAATAGTACTTCATTAATAGTAGTAATGTAATTAATTTAACTATATTGACAGAGTGTAGGTAATGTGTATGTAGGTATACTAATTGTTCATTAACATAGAATTTTGTTAATATACAAATTTGATTGAATTTAACATTGTTTACTTTACAATTCGCATGATATTATAATTAAAAATTCTTATAATAAAAAATATCACAATTTAAACAGTTTTAATGGATTTGAACTACATTCACTTGACATGTCTTAATTAAATTAAATCAGTGTTACCCTCAAAGCCATTATAATTAGAGCTGCTACCGTCAACAGACACTCCTAGAAGAATAAAGGGAGTAGCAACAACTCCTAAAGCCGCTGAAATAAATGCCAAGAAATTAAGCATAAAGGAAAAGACTGCTCTGCGAGTTGCTTTTTCTAGATCACCCTTTTTCTCATCAATATAACCCTAAATATTTATACAAAAACATTCCACAGAACTAAATTGTTATGAAAAATCATACTTACTCTTATTGCAAAGACAATAGCAGGAATAGAAAAGATCAAAGAATACCATGCTCCGATTAATAAAAACAAGATAAATAATACAATAGAACACTTCACAAAAAATTGTGTGTTGACATTAGTATTTTCTGTCTGCTTTTGTTGCTTCTCCAGTTGCACCTCCTGTCGCTGTGTTGGTTGTAAATATACAACAACCACATTCTATAAGTATAATTAAAATATGTTTTCATATGAAGAATATCTTCATTAATAAACATAAGCAACTGCTGGCTTTTGATTGGAAAAACATGGGCTGCTGGAGGATATGGTTGTCATTGAGAAGTTACATTAAATGATTGACTAGCTACAGTATTATTCTATAATTAAAATAATTTTTATTTATCAAATCATATACATGTCACAAAGGTATATAACTCACATCTTGTAGTACTGAAAAATATGGCTTTTGTTGAGAAGTTGTATTAAATGACTGGTTAATAACAGTATCATACTATAATGAAAAGTAATTTTACTTTAAAAATCATAATATATGTCAAAAAGATATACAACTCACATCTGGGGGTGCTGAGTGGTATAGATGTTGTTGAGTAAATTGTTGTGAAAGTGTTTCATAGATTTTAAGAAATTATTATTAAGTGGTTATAATAATGCTTATATAGGCTATACTATTTACCATTTTCAGATGGATAGATTTGTCCTTGTATAGTGTGATGCCATGGGTATGATTGTTGTGGTGATAGGTTGTGCTTCCTTTTTTGGTCATATATTTGCTGTAATAGTTATGAGAAAATTTGTAGTCATTCTTCCATGTCTATATTTGTCATGATATAGCGTAGGTATTAAATATATCAAAACATAAGTTAAAATCACCACAAATAATTGTATGATATCAAAAGTTTCGATGAAACTGTTAGAGTCAGATATGGCAAAACTAGATACAGTAATATTCTATATCACAAAACATCACAGTATATAAGCATATTTTTCATATAGCATACATATATTATCTGTATATATAGACTCAAAATCAATTAGCTACTTGATTACAAGCTACATACACAAAAGCATCCTTTTTATAGCATATATATGTTATTTGTATACTGACTCAACAAAAATTAGCTACTTGATTACCTGAAGTTCGAAACTGCTATAACCTAAAATAAAAGACAAATAATTGTAATAGCATCATGTGAAATGATTGTACTTAAGCACTGGACTTCACTGTTAAATTATTATTGATAATTTGATAATAATAATAATGTAATTGATAATTTTGTTAATAATAATTGCTAAACTGCTGTAGCAGCGTGCAAGTAGGTGTGGTCACTTGCAAACAGTGGATTTTATACTTGCGACAACTGCTCATACAGACTATCACAGACTAACCTACAAGTAAAGTAGCGCAACATTACCTTGATATATGAACAGTATGATAAACTTAACACAGAATTAATGAATAATAATAACACTTAATAATCTTAGAATTTGACATAGAGCTCTTTCTGATTTTCTTATATATAATCTATTCTGATAGCGTATTATGTATCATTTGATTAAAAAATATACACCGAAATAAATGTGATTATTGAACATATCATTGTGTAACTGTATGGCTTCCGTCTAGACTGAAAAACAATGTTGGTTATATGTCTTGCTTACAACTCGTGATCTTTTAAAGTTTTTTTTTTCGTTATACTGAACCGTTAGTTATCTTTGGGGAAATTATCTAACATGTTTTACGTTACAGACTCACCATCCATATCTGTTTATCGGCGGCTGATAAACGAGAAATACATAACCGGAAATTTACGTGACTAATAAACATAATTATTATTGTGTAACTGTATGGTTTCCGTCTAGCTAATGTATAGAGCATATTGCACATTTTGTGCCGAGCACTACGCAGCGTTATACTTGTAGTGACATAACAAGGCCTAAAAATTGCTATGAGTATGATAAAAATAATTATTATAATTAAAAATACCATTCGATAGAAGAGCTGATGATTGCTTTTATTGATATGCAATTATTCAATAATGCTATGTCTTGTTGATAAATTGATAGCTTCTATTATATATATATATATATATATATATATATATATATATATATATATTGTAGCGTATAAATATAGTCTATTATCTACCTACAATAGCAACATGAAACGTTGATTTCATAGTATTGATTATACTAATTATTAACTAGTTCAGTAATAACCTAAATTGTTTTTCATTTATTCATTCCTAATTTTATCCACAAAATATATTAACAACACACAAACACTGTTTTTATTACCAATTACTATATGGAAGTAGTACGATTGCTTATACCTTAAAAAGGCATGTATATGGGTGCATGGAATGCCAATCACAGTTATGACTTCCTTAGTGGCAGCCCTATAACATGTGCACAACAACATAACAAAGCTTACCACAGATTGTATAATGACAGCCCATGTAAACACACTGGCAAACCTAGCATCACTGAAATTATAGTATCAGACCAATAATATGTTAATATTTATTATCAATTAAAAACATTTTATGTACTAGTATTAACAAATAAAAAAATAACATAAATACCAATACAGACTGATGAAATTATACTAAAGGAAAATTGAATATATTGATACTAAACGTCAAGATCTTTCTGCTTTAAAGTAAAGTGACTTAAACATTACCATAAGGAGCGATGCCCTATAGATAAATAAATATAATTATAGATTGAATTTAAAATATATAATAATAATAATAATATATATAAACTTTTAAGTTACTATCCTATTAATTAAGTGATTATATCTATATAATCAGTACAGAGTCTTCCTTGGTAAATAATTTATCGAAATATAACACTAAGCCAATAAAATATATATGGTAAAAAGACAGAGATAAAATCATTCAAGTGCTAATAAAACAAATTTACTATATCTTGAAGTTTTTTTTGTCATATTCTAGCCTTAAAGTACAAGTAGATTTTTGGTTATATAGTTCTACCCATCCTTTATTGTATAAACTCAAAAATATTTTTTGAGTTTTTGAATGTAACTAATATAAGGATTACGTCATACCACTGTTCTCTTTAGCTAGACATTAAACATAGTATATTAAATAGTAACGCATCACACATTTTACTACTTACAGAAATTACATGGTTACATTCAAAAGTCACCTTTTTTGACTATAATTATTATTCTAAGAGAAGTTGCTTCTATAGAAAACAATTAAGACATTGTATATAATTATGTACTGTCTAATTTTGGATGGCAGAGCTGGTCTTACTCGTTAGTCTTGAGCAGTATTTATCAAAATCAAATCCTAGTCATTATTAGTGTTGCTTAATAGTGATGAGCAAGCAATTAACTAGCAGTGCTTGATATTAAAAAAATTTTAAAATAATACGAAAGTTATATAAAGATATATAATGTCTTATATATAAATTTGTAAAAGAATAATAAAAAAATTATATATATTACTCCTGGTTATGGTAGCTATGTAGCAACCATTTTATGCAAAGTTATAGATGATTGTATTCCAAACACTCTATAAATATATGCTATGTACTTTTATATATGGCTTATACTCTCGTTATGAGGTCTACACAAAGGAAAAACATTGTGGTTCCTACATAACACATTTCATGTGCTTCCTACAAAAGATGGCTGAGTAGTAGCTTTTCATACATAATCATTCCCTTAAATAAAACCCTTTGTCACATATAATAATGACATACTTCTATTATTTTAAACATACTTCTTGATTGCTGTCATGTCTTCATACTGTGTACCTATAATGCAATAAAAACAGCATAATTATTATTATCTAGGTTATACATCAGTTCCAATGAAGCAAGTATCAAGTATTACAGTTTATATAATTTAAATAAATGATAATAAAGGTTGTATCTACAATAGGCAGAAAACAGTGAAGAAGTTTATTAAGGACATTTGTAATCACTGGTCAGTATAAATGATGACTGATTGGACAACTTGTATAGAGGCTAGCAAGCTTGGAGTCTAGTTACGTATGCAACTATACAACAAGAAATAAGACTTATAATTCAGTGATACACACTAATTGTACTGAGTCTTGTAGTAGTAACTGTGGTCAGCACATATCATAGAATATTAAAATTCATACTACCTGATTCATTATATTTATAGTGGCAGAGTATACAGATAATGACAGTCATCAGAGCATTGTCTTGTCATGCCATCACATAGGTACAATCAATTCCAATAACCAGCTAACTCTAGTGTTGTTTTAGTTAACTAACTATAACTATAACTATTTTAGCAAGCATTTTTGTAATTTAATTAACTAACTACAACTATAACTAAAATTATTTCAGGGAAGCATACTATAACTAAACTATAACTAAAATTTTTAGAATTTTAGTGAACATAGAGGTTTTGTAGCAACACCTATACCCATGCTTTATTTCACTTACCACACCTATAAGTGTGCTAACTGCTACAGGAAGTGATTAGTGATGCATAATAGGTGCGCTAAGTGATAATGAGTTCACAAGTTTACATAGTTGTCAATGGCACTTGCAAAATTATTGTAGATAGTAACTATAGAAGCACATGTTCTGCACATGACTGAGCACATTGAGACAATAGAACACTCTGTTATCTTTCAGGCATAGTCAGTGATAAATGTCAGGAACAGACAAGTACAAGTCAGGTTTAACAACCAGCTATCAATGAAGTGAAGCATTATTTTCAAAATTTCCCTCAAGGAGATGACTCTGATGACCCACTTGATTTTTGGATAAAGTCAGAAAAACTTTACCCCAAGTTAGCTTCAGTTGCAATGGACTTGCTATGCATTCCAGCATCAACCACTCCTGTAGAACGCATTTTCTCAACATCAGGTTATGCTTGCAGTGGACAGCATAACAGACTTACAGATGCAACCTTAGAAAGAGAAGTTATGTTTTCAAAAAACAAGAAATATATTGATGTTTAGAATACTTGTGTAAACTTTAACTAAAACTAAAATAGACCTGACTTTAACAATAACTTAATTTTTGTTTAGTTTTAGTAACTTTACTAAAACTAAAACTGCTACCAGTAGGCTAACTTTACTATAACTATAACTAATATGTTAATATATGACTAAAACAACACTAGCTAACTCATATGCTAAGCAAATTCAACCCAACCGTAAAGGAACTGAACTGGAAAAAGGCAGTTTCTACTTGTCATTAATTTTATAAAGTAATAAAACTTACCAAGCTGTCTTTCAGAGTAATAATCTAGATAAAGTTAGTAATCTTGCAATGATTCTGATACTGCTTATTGTAGGCGGTGCCTTGGACCTAAAATTAAGTGGGCGGAACAAAAGACTGATGGAAGCATTGGACAGAAATGTTTTTGTTGTTGGGGAAGACGCCAACGTTGTTAGTATTAAAGATGCTTCAAGTGTAAAAGAACCTAGAAACGACAGTGTTATCCAAAGAAAGAGTTTTACAGGTGCCTGGCTTTTCGTCTATCTTTATTAGTCTCTGATTTATTTAATATTGTCACTATATATAGAGGAGCAGCTGTCACACCAACAAACAGAAAAATGTCACAGTGTATCTTTGAAGTGGTCTCCTTCTTGGCTGGTATTGTGTCACAAAAAAATGAAACATTACTGGATATATGTAGAATTAATAGATCTATTAAAACTTAGCGTACCTCTTGTAAGTAAATACAATAACTTCAATTAATAGCAGTACATTACCCTTGTATATTTCTTTTTTTCTCATAGCTTTTGTCATTAATTTTTCAGCAAGCAACTTTATTTATGTCTCTCATTTTTGTTGGGTCTATATCCAATAGTGATTCATTATTATTGGACAGTGCAGGTAACACATTTTATTTTATTGATTAAAAATTATGATTCTTTTATTTTTAGCATTGGGAAACACAGTAAGATTATATATTATTACAATAAATTATTCTTATTATATGACAGATAGTCTATGTCACTGGTATAGCAGTTGGTACTGGATTATCTTCTGCTGCTGATACCCTTTGTTCTCAAGTAAGTTATTAATCATGGAAGTCATATGATCTTTTCCTTGTGTAGGCATATGGTTACAAGAATTACAAACGTGTTGGTATCATTTTTCAAAGAGGTAAGTAGTAGTAGTACATTACGACAGTTGAGACATCTAATGACAAGTCTACCAAGCTTGCTTTTATATTTCATGTTCCTACTATGTTTTTTTCATTATTATGATCCTTATAAGATTTCTTACCAATTTCTCTCATGCATCAAATGTGTTTGAGATTGCCACTTAATGACATAGTTGACATAGAATGTATCTTGATTCCTTTGAGACAAAGATCAATGCTATTAGTGGGTTGTATATGATAACGACTAGTTTACTTAATGAAGAGAACCCAATTTATTATATAAGCAATTAGCACATGAGCATTAGTGTAATTATCATAATTTAGATAGAGAAAATTCCGCTTATCTCTCATTATAATAACAGTTCACAATTAATAGTTTATGAATTATAACAGATGTTTAATATTGACCACATCAAAGTTAATGAATTATTAATAAGTGGCCTGAGCTAATTGGTTTTAAGAATTATATAACCATTTTCTTAATTATACTATGGTATAATGATGGCATGATTAAGATCTTAAACAAGACCAGAGTAGTAATAGCAGTATAAAAATCTTTTGTGTTATTATCACAATAGCTGTAGATGTTATATAGAAAGTTTTTGTACTTCTTTGATCATGTTTAAAAATATTTTTTATCTTTAGTATATCATGAATTCATGTTTTTGTGTTGGCCATTTAATCTAGTTATAATTAGACAATTTATAAATAATTACCTTTGATGTGAATTAGAAAAAATCCATCTGCCCAATAGAGCATAGACTTATAGGGCACAAATTTGTTGTGTTAACCAGTTATTATACATTTTAATTGCATGGACACCTGTAGATACATTATGTGTGTATGAATTTATAGTAACTGTTGTTATTCAGCATCTCATCATCACAGTTCTAATAATTACATTTCTTACATTACAAACATCATAGTTCTAATAATTACTTCTAATACATTTCCTACATTACTAACGTTAGTAACGGAATGATGTCTACTTTATTGCATCAAATCATTTGCTACATACCTGTATAACTATATTTTGGCTATGTTAATGAACTAATTGACAGTTATATTACTATAGGCATACCACACTCTATAGTATTGGCAAACTTTTACAAATGGATTTAAATGAAATTAGCGTAATTATTATTATTTTTAAATTTCCTGATTAAAATAGTAGTTAATAAATAACTATTTTTATCATAAATATCTAATTATTTAAAATTTTGCTGAGTCACTACATTTGTGTTGGACTTGTGGATAATTGCACTAGCTTGAGTTGGTTTAATTGGGTAGACAATGTGTTAGGGTTTTTACAGGAATAAAGCACATGTACAAAGAGTTATATTTCTTATAGAAACCTCCACCAAATTGTCTAGTCTATATAATCATATTTTTCTCTCTATATAATAGGTCTTCTCATCCTATGGCTGGCTGGACTCTTTATTTGGTGTTTCTGGTTGAACACAGAGTCTCTTTTGTTATTGTTGCAACAACCTCCGTGTGTTGCAAAGTAAGTATGTTCTTAGTATACAATTTATTGGATTTCTATTAATTTTAGATATACTGGTCGTTATGTTCAAATATTTTCTTTATGTCTTCCAGTCAGTGTTAATTTCTATGTTTACATATTGTTAAGTTACTTAACATTTGTAGGGATTGTACTTGTTTTATATGATGGAAAACTATTTGCAATCACAGGTCAGTGTTTTTTTAACTAACAAATTACATGTTCATTTTAATATAGGGCATTGTATGGCCATTTATCTTTACAGGTGTCTTGACTAATATCTTGTGTGCAGGCTTTCATGCCATATTTCTTTATGGAATACCTCTTGGAATCAAGTAAGTACATTGATGTATGTGTTCAGTAATGTCATCTTCTTTTATTTAGTGGTGCCGCTGTATCTCTTGTCCTAACTAACTATTGTCAACCTTTAATTTTATTTATTTACATACGAATTAAAAAACTACACAGACAGACATGGGGAGGTAACGATACAATGTCAATAGATATAAACTGTTGTAATTTTTATAGGTTGGAGTTGGGAAAGTTTAAAAGAATGGACACAGTTTTATAAATTAGGGTTACCTGGTGTTGCTTTGATTTGCTTAGATTGGATTAGCTTTGAGATATCTGCCCTTGTACTGGGGACTTTGGGTGAAGTTGAATTGGCTATTAACTCAGTCTTGATAAATATCATGAATATTCTTTTTATGGTATGACTTTAACTCTCTCTCTCTCTAAGTTGATTTGTATATAGGTTCCATTTGGAATTTCTATAGCTACCACAATACGCGTTGGTAATGAGTTAGGAGCTGGTAATCCTCTACGTGCAAAACGAACAGGTTATGTTAGTATTGGTTTGACAGGTATACTATGATATGATGGAACTTAGTACTCTGTTTTATCCTTAATAGTTGTAGTTGTGATAATGTTGTCTATTATATTAAATAGTATTGGTGGTAGAGTTGGGAAGATGTATAACGTTGAAGAGTAAGTTTAATATTATAGAAATATAGTGATATTTTTAGTTGATAAGGTTCTGTATAATTTCTAATATAGGTACATGTTAGTATAGTTATATTGTGACACATATTGTTGAAATAATAAAATAAGTGAAAGATAGTGAATGCGTAAGCTTAATTGTGGCAACACCTATTTGACTGAAATGACCAAACAATTAAAATGATGCTACTTTGCTTATGTAGTTGAGGTCATGCTGTGTATAAAATGTTCAAATTTCCAAACTTTATGACTCTCATTTTGAAAATATCTAAAACGCTTCTGCTATAGTGACTACTACAATACAATGTTTCATTTACATACTTTACATTAAGTAGGCTTTAGTAGTTGCAAAGACAAAGAAAGCAGGTCTAAGTAGAATTGACTATAGCAGTGCCTATATTAGGGATTATAGTAGTACAGTTTAGTATTTTTTTCATTTCTTCATTGCAGTGCAGTGATGGAAAGATTACCCACTTTTATCCATTTTCTTGGTTGTATAATAATCACTGACCATATTCAGGTAACAACATATATATCATGCAGCTGTAATCAACACACTGTCTCTCTCTAGGAAATCATTTCTGGTATATTACAAGGAGCTGGTCATCAGTTATGGGGCGCTGCTATCAACTTTGTTGCTTTCTATGTGGTTGGTATACCTATAGGTATCTCTCTATCTTTAGCAACTGAATTAAAGTCATTAGGGATGTGGATTGGATTAGCTTGTGCCAGTTTTCTTCAATTTTTCGGATATTGTTTTTGTATGTGTGTATTAAATTGGAAGAAAGAGTCTGAGTTAGCAAAGAAAAGAGCTATTACCAGTAATAGACATTCTTCTGAAAGGGAAGAAGATGATGAACAACAAGGGCTAGAGTTTGAAGGTGACAATGTTATATTAAAATCGTATAGTCCTCTTAGACAAAATGAAGAGAATATTCAGGAGAAAGATACGAACTTGCTAAATGGATCTTTTGGTCGTATAAATCATGATGATGAAGAGAACTCACTTGAAGTAAATGAGGAAAGGGAACAATTGTTTGTTACAAATAAGTCAGAAGAATTGAATTATCATGTTAAATGTTTATTGTCTCCTCATTTTAAATCACACTTAAAGCTTTTGGCAACTCATGGAAGTTTGTTTCTAATAGGAGCTATATGTTGTATTGGTGCTGGTATTGTCAGTATGTATCATCCACCAGAGTCTATTTTTAATGGCAATTATTCACAATGTTCCTATGATTATAATTTATCTGATATATATCCTACTAGTATTTATTTAAATGTTAGTCCTACTCCATGATACAGTGCACTGAAGAAGAATTATTTCATCAGTTTATAAAAATATTCTTGTTATATTTCTTTTTATAAATATTATAAGCTACTATCATTTTTATTGAATATAGTAGTTTTACATGCACTGTATATTGTGTAATCATGTTTATTTATTAAGTATCTCTATATATATATCTATATCTATATATATATCTATATATGTTTCCAGATAGATGATGTCATACTATTATTTATTATTAGGTTAGAATATGCTTCGTTGCCTCACTGTAAGTGAGACAAAGGACGAAACCATTTTGTCATATTAGTTTTAAAATGTTAATTTATTTGAATTTTTCTCTTTTATCAATAATAATAAATATTAATTACTTGTTATAATAATTGCTGGTAACAGGATTTCCTAGTGGGTGTGGCACAAGAAACACGTGTGTGAAGTAATGTCTGTTAGAAT
Organism: Xestospongia bergquistia; assembly: GCA_963965975.1. Lineage (NCBI taxonomy): Eukaryota > Metazoa > Porifera > Demospongiae > Haplosclerida > Petrosiidae > Xestospongia > Xestospongia bergquistia. The sequence continues at coordinate 1,742,840 of OZ014414.1, read as the reverse complement.
TTTCTATAGTCTTGCTTACTTCAGAACAAGTCTGGAATTAACTATAAGAAGTCCAGGTATACTTTGTTTTAAGTAGTTGACTGAAAGTTATTTCATAACCTCAATCATGACAAACTGTATGTTTAATATATTTAACTTACCAATGAATGTTAATTGTCAAATGAAAGAGGCTAAAGAAACTAGAGCTCAATATATTCATATGTCTGTTAGATTTATCTTAGTTGTGTATTGCAGATCATTGAGCTATTTTTATAGTGCTCACTAATAGGTGGTGTATATTAAGATACCTATGGCTTCCTATCTAAACTGGAAACATTAAAATTTATTAATGTAACAATTCATAATGAGCCTTTTGGTATCATTACCAGCACTAGATATATTCTTTATGTTATTTTAGACAACAATCCAGTACCATGTTTTAGAGTTTTCTTAAACAGTAAAAACATTTATATCAGGCTCTACTATTGTTGACGTTTATGTTCACACGTCATAGTCAATTTTAATGTATAATTTGACTGAGTGAGAAAATATATTTATATGACGTCATTCTTGGTCCTTTTAAGAAGCAACTTTAAGGAAAAATGTAAAGTGTATACTTTTCTATACATTACACATTAACAGTACATGTTATTGTAATATATATAGTCCATGTATTTTAAATAATACTAAGTACTACTTTCATTACATAAACATTATTAATGATCTCTCATACTGGAGCTATCTTTTTGGTTTTTCCCTGTAGTAGCTATTAGTTACCTGCAGCTGTCAGGATTATGTGATACTAAACATGATTTATCAGAGAAATCACCTCAGAAAGTAGATCCTACAGCAGCTAAACTGACTGTAAATAACGAGATATGTACTACTCCTAAAGAGGCTAGTAGAAATTTGATAAAGTTTCTAGCAGACTCTGATATTCAAAAGAGATTGGGACAAATAACTATTCCATTTTTCACTTCTGGAAGCTATTTGACTGTGTCATATGCTGATACATCTTCACCTACAGGAATGAATCGATTTACTGGAATATGTATAGCTCGTAGTAATAAGGAACTTGGATCTACATTCATACTACGTAATGTCATAGATGGCATTGGTATTGAAAGAATGTTTGAGCTTTATTCACCTCATATTAAGGAAATCAAGGTATATTCACAATAATTATTTAGATATACTTATATATAGACTCTAATTTTACCACTTCAATTTTTTATTACTAATAATATGCTATAAATAATTTGGAAGTTATTAGTATATTCCTTTTAGGTATTAAAGTTAGAGAGAAGAAGGAGAGCTAAATTATATTATTTGAGAGATAAACCTGCTAAGTACAGTACTGTTAAGGAAAACATGGAGCCAGTACAAACTGATAAACTACTAAAATACAAACGACGTGGAGCTCTAGCATAATTAATAATGAGTAATGAAATCTAATGAGTGATGAACATTAATAATAACTATACAATAACTCCTGTGCACCAATACAAGTAAATTGAAATTCATTTTATATTGGTATTGATTAAATCTTTTGATTAAAAAAACAGTATTAGAAAGAGTCTGGATAGTTTTACCTTATAATGCTTTTTACTGTGTCTTTTTGTATGTACATAGAACTTCTATACATAACTATGATTATAAGCTATACAAAGTATTTAAAATTAATGTCATTACATACATGCATCTAATATAAATCAAAACAATGGATGAAAGGTAACTATTCCTACTTGTATAGTATTTCTCTCTATATTTTTTCTTGTAAGCTTAACAAGCTATCCTTAATATATAGTATTTTTGATGAGCTCCCTTGTAAAAAGACTATCTCTGCAATAAAGATTACTGTACATCAGAGTATATACGACATACTGACCTGCACTAATATGCATGGCTAATATTGGATTTCCTAATTAAGTGTGTTTCCTGTATTAAGAAGATTGTCCCTATATATACAAGTTGTCAATCACCTGTTAACTCCTCTACCAAAATGAGAACTTAATCTACTTTCTCACTATCAAGTCAAATAAATATAAAACATGTAAGTTTGACAATATTGTCATGAAAGAACCTATTTTCATAACTTAAACATTAATATATGTTTTATAGGAAGATCAATCAAATACTAAACATTGATATGATAACATTAATGGTTAAAACTGGGGATAATAAATAAGTTAATCATTTCATTATTCTCTATCGTATATATATCCTTGTTTAAACTTAAATTATTAGTCTCGTCCTCGGCCTACCACGCCCAACGTTGTCAGGACAGGAAGTCTTAAGCAACTAACATGTTGGCTAATTATTGACACACGTCTTTTGTCTTGCCAAATCTAAAATAGTAGCTTCTATCTTCAAGTTAAGGGCATTTTAAAATCTCTTCAGCCAAATATCTTTTTCAGGAAGACCTCCTTCAGATGGCTAGGGATACAGTCAAGAAATCACAAAGATGTACAACTGAGCTGGTATGTCGAAACACGACACATTAACTAAGTATATTAAAATCTTTATTATATCCATAATTTATATTATATACACAATTTATGCAATTGTACATGTGTATTGTACTGTCATAAGCATAAAAAAGTTAATCACAAATAGAATGTAGAGTACAAAATTTATAAAATGCGAAATGTAATTTTGGTTTATTGAGTTGAGTTTTGTGACCCAGCCAAGAAATCCTAGTGCATATGTTAGTATGAAATTGGAGGTCATAAATGAATATCATACTTGTATCTGAAGACATATATCATAAACCTAGTATATGTAAATAATGTCTTAGCATATATAAGAGGCATACTACATACTACATATTTTTTTCTTGTCTAGATGTTAGCATTATACTTAATTTTTGCTTTCATTTGTAACAAGTTCACTATTTAAAACTAAAAAATACATCTTTTTACAAATTATTCTTTTCTAGCATATTCTTTCTTTACAGCTGTTATACTATAATTAATATTATATTACTATGTAACTGCATAATAAATAGATTGACTTACTAGTTGAACAATGGTGTCCATATATGGATGTGCTATTTCATTAACTTTAACCTGCATAACTTGTCAATTACTCTAAACAATTCAAAGTTCATAGTACTCGAAACAGGATGTTGCTGACATTTTAATTGTTTAATATGCTTAGTCTATTCCTGTTCACCTTGTGGCCAGAAATTAGTAGTGGGCGTAATTAGTTTACATAACACATACCACACATCATAAATTAAATATTTGTAGTGTTATTGTTTAAGTCTGTGTGTACAGAGGTGTTTCTTGTTGTTAGCTACATTAGTATTGTACTTTTGCCTATGTCTATATGATTAAACGTTCACAGTGAGAATGTATTTCTGGTTTCTCTTTTCAAGCTGCAGCCATTTTAATGATTAATAAAATTCATGAGATCTTAGTCCACATGGTTATTGGCATTTTCTATAATTTGCTTATGAAAATTACAATAAATCTTGTTCTTGTGGTTCATATCATATCAAAAATGATGTTAAAATAAGATGTTCATTACGAGACCACTTTCTTTGAAGTTTTGAATTTGGTCGAATTATTAGAAAGTTTTGATAATTTTTTTACCAGCAAGGTGACCACGAATAAACTATAGTTCCTCTAATCTGTGTATTATCCATCAGCTATATATAATTACATAACAACTATAACATTACCTCATGCTCTAATTAGCTACACAAAGATTGTAACAACAAGCAATCTATTTGATATGTATTTCACCTTTTTATAATGCACTGTGCCAAGTCGTACTAATGTTTTAGACCACATACCACATAGCATTCCAAGTATACTTCACTATTCCAGACTATTCAGATTGGCATAAATGAAAATCAAAAGTGTTCTCCAACTACTTGATTATTTGCATCCATAGTAGAATGTAATCTTGCTAAATATGTATAAAAACAAATCAAAAGTAAACATTCTTAAAATATATGTATAATATTATTATATTGTAATAATACTCAATCAGTTTACTAACTCTATATATCAAATGTTCCACTAAAGGACAACTTTAACTAACTGTTATCTTCTTCTTAGCTAGAACAGTATATAGCAAAATTAATATTTCAATTTATAATATTTTTATAGTTATTTGCAGCTTATGAAGGAAATGATAAAAATGTTAATCTGTTCATATCTGAAGGAGCAGAAATTGACTACATTGGATGGGTAATGCTCTAATGTAATAATATTTATTATTTAGTGAAGTAATTGACAAAATAGATTGATATTATTAGAATTCTTTGGCACATCAACTTGATTTATTTAAATATGTCAATAATGAAGTCTCCATAATATCATGTTGGCATGATGTTTGTTTCTTTGAATGTTATTTTATCAGCAATTTGTGTTTATATTTCTAAATTTTTATGACTTCTATTATTAAAATTATTTGGCTGATTTAGAGTTACTTAGTACAGTAGATAATTTCATTTACTCATCAAAGGTATTTGTAGTCTTAATAATTACATCTAAATGTATGCTAGCAAGACAAAACATTTAAATTATATAAGCAAAAATAATAATTACTTAGTATAAATAAAGCTTGACAACTAATAACAGCTTGAATATACTAATATCTTCTTTATGCAGTTTGATATGAGTGCACTTCATTATGCAGCTATGAAGGGACATGACATTATAGTTGACATATTGATAGCAGCTCAAGCATTTACTGATATTAATAACAGGGTAAGTGACAATTAATTGTTAAAATTGAGTTAATATTTAAAATCTTAAATTTAAATTTTGTCACATACATTAACATTTTAAGTGTCAAAATGTAATTAAATATAATTAAATGTATGCCTACTTTCAGAGAAGAAAAGAGTTGAATATGTGATATTGTTACTAAGTATACTTCAAGTCATGATCATCTCAATTCATCTCATTTTGAAAGTGTAATTACTAGGCTAACTTTTTTTTAATATAGTACTTGCAAACACCATTGCATTTAGCTGCTAAGAATGGACATGCTAAAATCTGTTGCTCTTTAATGAATTCTAAAGCAAATATTTATGCTCAAGATGTTGTAAGTCTTCATAATATAATATTTGCTGAAAAACTTTACTCAATCAAAAGTAATTTAAAAATAATTGTTTCTCTTTTTGATAATGTTTAGATGAAAAAGAGTCCACTTCACCTTGCAGCTGAAAATGGTCATGCTGATGCTGTGTCGGTGTTTTTAAATGCTCATATATCTGTTGACATCATAGATATAGTAAGAAAATCAGTCTACACTGAATGACATATGCATCTATGGTATTCTCATAACACAACAAGTAAAATTTAAAAGAATTATTACACCATTAATATAACAGTCTATTAACAGATATAAAATAGAACATTAAATAATTTATGCATTGTAGCAAGCTCTCAAATGAAAAACTACTAACAGGCATATATATATATATATATATATATATATATATATATACTATAAAGTACAAATATTAATCATACAGGCGCCAGTATTAAAATAATATACGTTGCATCAGGGATATGCTTTTTAAACATATTATAGGATGAAAACACACCTTTACATTTGGGAGCTCGTGAAGGTCATACACAGGCAGTTGCTGCATTGCTAACTGCTAATGCTGACCCAATCAAACTAAACAAGGTGATGAATTTGTTCTTTACTTGTATATTATCATGTAATAGGGATTCATGGGTGATTGATAACATAATATGAAATTTTTCAAACTGTATAAAAATGTAACAAAAAATCTCTAGTATGTTAGTTGTTAGTGATAATTCTGTAAAGATTTTAGTAATATTTTATTAAAATATTTAATATTCATGTTGAAGTTTGTTTTTAGGCTGGTGAAACTGCCATCCATCTTGCTGCTATGAATAGACGTAAAGATGTTGTGAATCTCCTGTTAAGATTTCAGCCAGACGACAAATTCAAAGATATGGTAAAAAATTAAAAATTATAAAAATATAAATTTAAATAATTTTAATAAATTTAATTTTTTAGATATAAATTTAATTTTGGGAGAGTTAAGTTAGATTAGAACAACACTTTATAATTTTGAAAATGATTTTGATAATGGCTTTTATGTTTTAAAAGTATTCTAACTTACAAAAGGAAAGCTATACAAATATCAATATATCATACATATGTAGTGTGACTTTCTCCCTAGCTATAGGATACATCTTGTGCTGACTACTTAAATTGATCTCGTTAATCTCTGCCATTTCTAACGATTAATATTCAAATACAATTGCTTCAAATCTTTTAATTTTGTACTGCATATTACATCAAAATGTTATATTATTTACAATACATTTACATGCAATATTGATTTCAACCACAGCTACAGTTTTATGATCCTCTATATGAAGGTGTTTTTCTGAAGACATTCATTTTTGTACCTATAGAAAGATTTATTATAGATGTGGTAAGTTTAACCATTTAATTGTGTCTGATCCATGGATACACTTTAATGGTGATATGTAGTCAATTATAAATTTATATTTATATATACTTATACTAATATACTAAATTTATATTTATATAAATATTACCATTTATTTAATCTAGGAGTTCAAATTAATTTCTGGTAGTCAAAGAGGGGATATTAATACAGTCAAAGAGTCCCTTTATTGTGGAGCAGACATCAACTTTGCTGACACTGTAAGTAATGTCATCGTTAATTACAATATCTTGCTTCAAATCTTGTGTACATTTTAATTTGTCAATATGAGTTTATTATTTGGTATCCAAACAAACAGTTTGGTCTATCACCATTACACTATGCTGCTAAAAATGGACATGCACAACTAGTGACTTTTTTAATAAAGAATCGTGCAAGTAAAGAGATCTCAGGCAGGGTATGATCGTATAATAATATAAAAACCTTTCTCTCTTCTTATATATATATATATAATTATTGATTATTTTATACATGATTGAGCATTGAATCCCAAAATGTACATACATCAATATAATTATTTTCTTCACCATTATAAATGTTATTATCATTGAAAACAATGTTAAATTGTCCCACATTTAACTTTCTGCAATCTCTGTAGTATTACAGAAAGCCATTGCACTGGGCAATTCTTAATCAGCATACAAGTGTTGTATCAATTTTACTGGAAGCTAAAGTTGATGTTAACTGTAAAGACATTGTAAGTTATTCTCCTACTTTATTTGACATATTTTCTTTCATGTCTATTTTTCAGTACTCTAAAGGACCTTTACACTATGCAACTGCTATGGCAAATTACCATTTAATGGCTTTGTTGATTAAACATCAAGCTAATGTAAACCTTAATGATGGGGTGAGCTATTAAATTATGTTATTAGTTATTTAAAATAACATATATAAATAACCATCAAAAAAGTACTACATGCATCAACTTCACATACATATTTCCAATTAATAATGTTATCTTCCTTTGTATTTTTTAAATCAATTTTATTTTGTAGGATGGAAATACTTCTTTGCACATTGCTACTTCTAAAGGTTATACAAAAGCAGCTTTTGTTCTTTTGAACAACAAAGCAAATGTTGATGCTCAAAACTTTGTAAGTGTATTAAGTCATACTTTGCTTCTATCATATAGTGCAGGCTCACAAAGCCCATTCAATATTAGCCTCGTACCCAGGCTTTTGCAATAGAAAAGAAAGCCTGGTAAGTACTGTTTGCACATGCGTGTAATTATTGTAATTTATACAATATAGAGTGACATCATAATTACAACATTTTAAATTACATGACGAAATAAATGGGCTGAGTTTACATTGATTACGTTTCATTCACTACACGAGTTTAAGTATGGCTAGTTGAGTTTGTCGGTTGTGCAGAGATTTATTGGAAATAAAAAGAGTATCAACTTATCCAGTCCTGTTGGGATACAAATCCACACAAATACATCTTTTCTGTGATATATAGCTTCAATGGACAAGAGTTGCTCTTTTTTAAGAGATAGATTTGGCCTTCCTAGCTGCTTTAGAGCTTAAAGTAGAGCACCAGAAAAGTTTCTATCATTACTAAAAGTACCCATTCATAATCTGACTGCAGTAAAAAGCAATTTGACAACATGGTTGACGGAGGATTCCTAAAGTATACTATTCTCCAAGAAATCTGTGGAAATTGAAGGCATGCAGAAACAGTAGTTACCAGGCATTCATTTCTATCGTGAACGCCTGGGTACAAGGCTAATTCAATATGTACATGTATGTCCACATAATTGTTGTTATATGTATCTCTGTAATGTACTTGAAATTTATATATGCTACAAGAACCCCACATACACTAAAGAAAGATTTGTTGAAATTATCAACTAATTAATGGCTGTAGATGTAAGTGTTCTTGTAATTTCTTGAGTTAAAGACTTTGATATCACACTAAATAGATCTATGTACAATATAATATTTAATATACTTATCATAACATTTAAACTAGCCTGCTACTAACGCTTATTTTTATGAGCATTATTTTTTATATTCCAAGTTGGAGCAAGAACATGTTGTATATCTAAGAAATATTTTACAAGAAGTAACTATCTGAAAAGCCATCAGGTTTAAGAAAATTTTAATAATCAGAATAATTCACTATGGAAACAAAGTATCATATATATATATATATAGATAGATATAGATATGTAGATATATAGATATATATAGATAGACCAGAATTGAAGGACAAAAGAACAGAGCTCTCGTTTTGTTCCTGTTACTTTGAGTTTCACGCGTTATGCGATCATCAGAGCTGTCTGATGATCTGTTTAAACAATATTGAGCACTCTTCAACAGACTTAGATACTTTAGTATATATATATATATATATATATATTATTTGAAGATATTGCATAATAAAGCAAGAATTTAAAGACTACTGCTTAACAGCCACGTGCTATGCTATGCAACAATAGCAGCAGGTTAGTATTAATCTATCAGATATAATATTATCATGGTTCATTGATCTATATGCATTATATAAACTTGCAAACTCAGAAATTTATAAAAGATGATCCTAGGGTCTTACAACAAATTCTGTATGTGATACATGTTATATATATATATATATATAATATGTATGCATATGTATGTGTGTGTGTGTGTATAAGGAGTATATATACACTCTGAAAAAACTAATAAAAGTAATAATAGTAGTAATGATAGCAGACTGTTACAAAGTCTGTTACTATATAAATGCCTATAGATGGGTGAAACTGCTCTACATATGGCTGCTAATAAAGGAGACTCAACAACACTCTCTGTGCTACTGAAGTATAATCCAAAGTTGGATACTCTTGACATAGTAAGATGAATACAGATAATAGTTATACCTTATACTCAATGTTAATATAATAGATGGGATACACACCTATATTAAGAGCAGAATATTTTGGTCATGCTAATGCTTTTGGCCTTTTATATGATGCTGGTGCTAACTTCTCCATCATTAAGGTTTGAATTGAAAAATGTATAATGATTATTTCATTAATTTCATTGTATGCTATTTTTTAAAATCCTTTTTTGAAATGCTATTTGAAGTCAACACTATATATTGACATATTTTAGTCTTTGTTATTTCATAAGCAAGACTCATATAGCTTCATCATAAGGGAATACACTAACTACATTACTTATCTTGTTCCTACAGCATCAAATATATATATACTAAATAATGCTGTTACTTAGTGATTGTATGTTTTATGCAGATAAATACTTTCATAATTGCCATACTTACTTTAGTTGGCCAAATATCAGTGTCAAACCTCATTTCTCTATTATTACATATACTGGAATCTGCAATCTTATAGTTGCTTATAATAATGAAAATATGAGAACAAGAATATAATACATATAACCATAAAAAAGACAACAATTGACGTTCATGGTTTAGAAAAAAAAGTCTTGTATATTTTTTAGTGTAATAAACACTTTGCTATTAAAAAAAAAAATTATTACTGTAATTTTTAGCAATGTTTTGGCTCTAAAAACACTAATGGTATGACAAAGGAAAAATTATATATTAAATATTATATATTATTATAAGTATAATTTAAATTATTGCTTTTACATGCAGAATATTTATACCCTTAAAAAATTACATCACTGGACTATTTTGTATCTTACTGCTGATTTAGAATGTAATGATACATAGTAAGCAGCTATAATGAAGCTACATCAAAAGATGGATCAAATTCATCAACATTTAAATTTTTAATACTTAAATTACAGTAAATGCTAAATAAACTTATGATACCAAGAATCATTTCATGAACAAGTTTAATTTTCTTTCAGAATAAAAGGTTAGCTTTTGCTTTAAAGAAAGGAGACATTGAAGTAGCTGAAAAATGTCTTAGTCTTGGAGCTGATGTTAACTATATGGAAGTACCTCAAGGACTATATATGGTTAGTTTGAATTTAATTGCTATTATTTATTGTTGTAACATATATCACTACTAAAAATGGACATTTTTTTATTCAGTTATACTCTACTCCACACCATTCTCCTACCACTGAAGAGATGTTATATATATTATACAAAGAAAATTTAACAGTGCAGGTATTTATAAAAATAACCTAGTTTTTTAATGCTATACGTAATCTCCAAAAGCCATAAAAGCAAGCTATATGTATGCTTTAATCCAAAGTTATGCTATGATTTGGAATGATTTACGATTAGATGTTGGTGTTGCTAATGTGTTAACATTAAACATTAAAGGCAATTGATTATGTTTGTTCATTCATGTTATTATAACACATTTGCTAAGTTACTATTATAATAATGCATATAAATTACTGTTTACAAATAAAAAGATTTTCATATTTACTAGCTAAAAACATCATTAAAGTAATAAAGTTGCAAGAAAGTAACAATTTTATTTATTTTTATCTCTCTTGACTTCATATACAATACTAACTAAATATGTACTATCTGCAATAATTCTGATGTTAAAAATTATAAGAAAAGTTTAGCATATCTAACAGCTAAAATTATAAGAGAAGTTTAGCACATCTAACAACGGCTTTGTAGTTAAAATATTTGAGCATGAACGTTATCAAATGACAATTACCAAAAATGGAGTTTTATGACTTGGTTTATATGGCAAGTCAATCAATAGAGGAGATATAATACCATATAAAACAACAATGGACAATTACATTCGAAATCCACACTAATAATTCTATAACACCAACTCACTTATTTAGACACAAGTGTCGATAGGAAATTATGATTATGATGTCATAACCAATACAATGATATTACATTTCATTAGACAATTTATTAATTCATACTATAGTTACTACAGGAGTAGTAACAAGTCTTATAACAAAATTCATTTGAAAAAGACAAAATTTGCAGAAGACAAGCATAAAGAACTCTAAACTTTTTTGAAAAATTGTTACAACTTTACTGTTATAGTGCCTCAGAGCAGCATTAAAAGTTCAAGTAGTAATACAACTTTACATTGCATGCACAACATGTAATGCCAGCACAGCTCTTTAGTAATATGGGCAAACACATCCCTACTTTGTTTCTACTTTTTTTTTCTTTGTTTACTTTCTAACTACTTTTGTTTTATAACAAATTGTAATTTCGTTGTTTATTCTAATAGGGCCCATATACTCCATTACATTATGCTGCATATTATATGAAGTTGAACGTTGTGTCATTTTTAATGAAACATAAAGCCAAGGTTGATGTACAAACAATATTTGTAAGTTCCCTGCTATAATATAGAGTTTATTGTTTATTCAATGCTGTAATTTTAATTCTGTTTTTTTAAATACTGTTGCAAGCCAGTTTCTAGTCGGAAAGGCCTATACTGTTTTTGCTGAACAAACAGTTAGAAGTAGTTAACAAAGCTAACAAGAGTTCTCTGTAGTGATTGAGAATTATAGGATTATTTTTTACTTTCTTTTGCATATAAACATATTAAAATACCAAATAAAAACTTCAAATGTCCTATTATATGTCATTTGTATATGCTTCAAAAATATATTACTTCCTTTATCTATTTTTTTTTGTGTAGTACAAAAGGACACCACTCCATTTCACTTATTTGGATGATGATCTTAAAACTGTCAAAATAATACTTGAGTATTCATCTCACATTGATGCAATAAAATCTGTAAGTGAAATTGCTATTTATACTTTTTCATTCTTGTTATTATCACATATGTAATAACTAACCTCTTTTCCTAGGTTAATTGTCAAGACTACGAAGGTAAAACAATTCTTCACTTTGCTTGTTCAAATGGTTCTTTGGAGCTTGTTCATTACTTACTTTCAACTGGCTATGTAAAGCCTATGTTAGCAAATAATCAGGGATATACTGCTATTGAAATGGTTCCACCTGACCATCCAAAAAGATATAATATTATTAAGCTTTTTGAGCCATTTCAGCAAGGAAGAAATCAATGTCCTATTGATTCTTATACCAAATTGTTCATCTGTGGAAAGTCTTCTGTTGGCAAAAGTTCTCTTACTCAAGTTATCGCTTCACGATCCACTAAACCAAAAGACAAAACATTTACACAATATGATATGGTTACAGGAGTTACACCTAAAACTGCTGGTATTATTCCTCATGAAATCCAAAGTCATGAGATTGGTAATGTTATCCTCCACGATTTTGCTGGTCATCCTGAATATTACAATAGCCATTCTGCAGTTCTTGAAAGTCTGATGCTACGTTCTCCTGGTGGCTTCATTGTCGTCGTAGATTTGCGAGATGATCGTGAAACAATTAAACGAGATCTTTACTTTTGGATAAATTTTATTGAAAATGTAAGCTGTCGTTTGCAAAAAAAATCAGAGCTCCTTGTTATTGGAAGTCATCCTGATCTCATCAATCCTGATAAAGCATCAACATATCAGCCTTATATTGATTCTGTTGTCATTGAAATTTTAAAAAGCCAAGAGTATCGTGGATTTTTTGCCATAGATTGTCGTCGCCTTGGAGGTAAAGCAACTGATAGGTTTATGAAGAAGCTATCAGAGAGTTGTAAAGCTCTTTCAGACAAGTCTGAAAGTATTAGCTATTATTGCTTCGTTCTTAATGCTTTCCTACATACTAAATTAGATGTCATTGCCTTAACCTTAGAACAATTAATTGGAAAACTTGAAATTGAAAATAATGCTTCGTTGCCATCCAACCCATCTGTTGTGACAGATTTGTTGTCCATCCTTAGTGATAAAGGGTTGATTCTATTTATAAAAAATGGAACAAGCAATTGGGTAATCATTAAGAAAAGCACTCTTTTAAGTGAAGTTAATGGAATTTTATTTGCTCCTAAGTCTATAGAAAAAGTCCACAAAAATATATCAAGTAACACTGGAGTTGTTCCAGTATCCGCTCTTAAAAAAGTGTTTCCAGCTTACGATACAGATATGATTGTCAATTTTTTATTGAGTCTTGAATTTTGTCACGTTGTGGATTATACTGTTTTGAATATAATTCAAACCAATGTAGCTTCGCCTTCTTCAATTTCAGAAAAGCTTCTATTCTTTTCTTGTCTTGTCCTTGAAGATCGACCTAAAAATATACAAATCAGTAAAGGGTATGGTTGGTGTCTTTTTTGTCCCAGACCTAATCAATTTCTTTCTTCACGTTTTGTGAGCCTTCTTCTTCTTCATTTAGCTTATACTCATTGCCTTAAAAATCGTGCCATTGGACAACTGAAGGCTAATGATCGTTTGCAGCAATTAGCAGTGTCCTGCAACATTTGGAGAAATGGTATCCACTGGATAAAGGGTGTTGAAGTAGTTGTGCAAGTTACGGAGCATAATCGATGCGTAACTGTCTTAGTGTCTGAAAGTGATCCAGTGCTATGCAATCACATTTTTAGCTCTCTTATTAAAGAAATTGTAACACTTCAAAAGCAACTTTGCCCAGCATGCTATGTTGAAGAATGCATTATTTCACCAAAGTCTATTAAGCTTGCTCTTACTAGCAATATTGCCAGCTTACGTGTTTGTCCTATTCAAGATGTGGCACATGCCATAGTCACTCAGCAAAAAGAGATGTATGATGATGAAGGTCTAGCAGTAAATGTAAGAGATATTGTTGGGCAATTTGAGCCTTATTGTACCATTTCACCTTTGCTTATGCGTTCAATGTTTGACGATAAAATGGCAAACGAATTTCTTTCACAAGAAGTTGTAGACTATGTTATGAAAATTTGTAGCACACTAAAGCTAAAAATTATGGTTACAAAAACTACTACATATCTGTCCCTGAGAAAACAATTCAACAAATTTAGCATCTTTGCAGGAAAGAATCCTTTGGTAGGTTTGTGATATGCTTCAATTAACATTTTTATAGTTATGTTATTATTATTAGACTCTTGCTGGTAATTTAACTGAAGATGACATTAAAATATATTCTGAAGTGAGTTCTGGAATATTAAACTTCACAGAAGGTAATTTTTTCAATTACAATATACTTATAATAATTGTATTTTAATTTGATTAGGAACAAATGTAACTCATTCTGATGTATTGGGAAAGCGTCCTGTTAAACGTGATGTGCTTGTACTATTAGCAGATATCAAATATCTTTGGCATGAAATTGGTGAAGCGCTCGAAGTTAAGTTTGGAAGTCTCCAAAGCCATCTTTATAGTCCTTATCCCGACTCAAGAAGGTTATCATTGGTGATCCAGGAGTGGATGGATTCTCAGACATCAGATGTGACATGGTCTACTCTAATTGAAGCTATTGAATGTCCTATTGTTGACCAGATTACTATTGGACAAAAAATACGTGACTATTTGTGTGAACCACATGTACAAAGCCAATACTTGAAGTTGAATTTTTAATTGTTTAATGCTATCTCTATTCAATCTCTCTTTTATATAATCTTTTTTATTCATAAAAATATTCTTTTTACTATTCCATTGCTGAAGTTATAATAATATACTCAAATATTTTATTGAATATTATATATATATATATATACACCTAATATTTTGGTAATTAGTATTTGCTAAAGTTGCATCAGTTTGTTTTGTTTTTGTTTATAACAAGTGATATTTTTAAATTTGTTTAAGCATTACTTAAAATCAAGTTACTCTATAGCTATGAAATATAAAAATTGACATATAGCTACATCTCTATGTGCTTGTATGACATTATATTTCAAGCGAGAATGACTTCCAAGTATTTGGCTTTGTACAAGGCCATAGTGATGACATTTGAGGTACATCATCATGATTTTAAATAAAATCTACTTGAGTTACTATGTTTCATTGTACATGTACAATATAGGTAAAGATATTAGAAATGTTATCTTCTAAGTCTAAAATTAATATAATGAATGTTTGTACATGCCCAATATCATAATTGCCATAATGATTATCACTAACTACACATCAAAAATGATAATCTACATTATCATATAGTTCTACCAGATCAACTTCTTTCTTAGCTCTTTCTCAAGTTCTAGCTCTTAATAAATGACTCAATTTTAAACTCCAAGCTTCATCTTTATAGTAACCAATCATCATTCTCTTATAATGTCATATGGTAACACGAATTCATCAAATGAAAAACTTAATTCATTAAAAAAGTACTATATCTCCACAAAGTAGATTACTATACACCAAGATTTACTAAATACTAACATTTATCCCAGATCCTCATAATGACATTAATCTTTATAACTAAAAAGTAGTAATGACATCAATCATTTGTTTATTCCCATTCATTTATAACCTTGTTTGGTTCCTCAGTTCACCTAATCCATTTGTCTCGTACTTTACCTGCAACGACTAACGGCGTAGATGCTCCGGAAATAACATTTATAAATGTTGTAATTATGACGTCACCACCTCCTTTTCCTGTCAAGTCTAAAAATAGTAAATAGTAATTCATGCCATGTGACAATACAATAACTATAGTCATATCCGGGTTATTAAATTTAAGTTAATGGATTCAAATATATCCTCTGTTTATTTCCTATCCCAATGACATTTCGTCGTGTACAATTATTCATATACGCTCACGTGAGTTATATTTTTTACGTATTGCACGTATGTAGAGGTATTACGGTATATACACTCCACACTCCCAGCAGAAGCTAACTTCTTTCTAGCCTAGCTTTCTTTTCAGAAAGACTGTCGTCAAAATCATTAATGGCTAAAGATACAGTCAAGAAATTGCCAAATTATACAACTGAGCTGGTATGTAAATATCTGAAATATTAACTAAGTACATATAATATTATTATATATAAACATATCATTTTTCACTTTGGGTGTAAATCTGAGGCCAAGAATAGTTTACATGTCATATTTCTTTGCTTATATGATTCCAAAAATATATTTTGTCTTTATAATTGTTATATATACATAATACATATTTAATATAGGCTTATAGTCGCAAAATAAACAATAAACTTTGTAGCAAGACAACATGGTCCATATATGGATGCGCTTAGAGAATTGAGAATAGCAATGACAATAAAACTATGCAATTAAAATTCCATAGTACTCAAAACACTATTTTGTTGATATTACTAACACATACTCTGTGCAAACCATATATTATCCAAAACTATGTATAATTAAATTACATCATAGTTGTAATATTGCTTCATGATCTAATTAACTATGCAAGGAGGTAAAGCACAAGCAATGTATTTGATGTGTACTTCAGCTTTTACAATACAGTGTGTCAAGTGATACTAACATTTAGACCTTGTGATAAATATATGTATGTATGAATGTGTACATGTGTGTGTGTGTGTGTGTGTGTGTGTGTGTGTGTGATTTTATTGTATTACTTTGGAGCTGACAAGTGACAATAAACCTTACATGGATGCACTGCACACAATTCCCCATTTGAAATTGAGTTCTTTACCCTTCATATTGACAGACACTAAGAATGTCATAATAAAGACTGTAGAAGCATTGTCCTTTTAATAATGAAAAGGTAGTACTAGGATCTGTTCCAAAAGTAGTATAATATTATTATTATAAAATTATCCACAGACACCAGCAGTAGTCTTATATGGATACTGGTAATATATTTAGCATCATAAGTATACTTCACTATTGCTAGAAAATTTTGACTGGTATAAATCTTAATCAAATCTTGTTCTCCGATTGCTTGGGATTCTAGTCCATCATAGCCTTGATCAAATATAACAGCTTCAACATTGCAAATCAAAGTCATTCTCTGTATTATTGCATGCAGACTAAGCATACAAACCTAACTTGATGGTCCTAAAGTGTAAAAGATATCAAAATGTTCTTTTTTTCATTATATAAACATATAGTTATAATAACATTTAGTACATCTCTAGCAGCTTTATAGCCAATGTTTTACTAAAGGGTGATTTTAAGTATTTTTTGCTGTCTTATTTAGTAACAGTAGCAAAATTAATGTTTCAACATTTTTTGCAGTTAAATGCTGCTTGTAAAGGAGATGACAAAGGTGTCAAGTACTTCATATCTCAAGGAGCAAACATTAACAGCACTGGATGGGTAAAATACTATTTTCATGATATATGTTGTTAAATTTAATAATAAAAAATGTTATACATACTTTGACACATATCACATCAATTTCACCAGATTTATTTAAATATACTACTGATGAACTTCATTATATTGTGCAACTATTATCTTCATTTTTGTTACTGTTATCAAAGACATTTTGATATATACAATGTGTCTAGAACATCACCAGTAGAACACATACTTCTAATATAAGAGCAACAGAATGATCCAATATTAGAACTACGTAAATGTTTGTCCATGTGTATAAACTTTAAATTTAGAAATTAATATTGAATATGATTGTCACTACTAATTTGTAGTCTGTACATATGGTTGTAATTTTAAAGCTACATGAAAAAAAATATAATTGTATATATATATATATATAGCAACCATGAAATTAATTCCCAACATAAATTTTCATATTTACAAAAATTTATATAATTCAAAGCTAAGTCAATTGTCTTATCAATAATTGAAATATATACTAACATATACTCATTGATACACATTTAAAAAAAGTTTCGCAACTATATACTAAAGTCTTCTTTATGCAGTTAGACATGAGCGCACTTCATAACGCAGCTAAGGAAGGATATGACATTATTGTTGACATATTGATAGCTGCTGAAGCAAATATTGACATCAAAAACAGCGTAAGTGACAAAAATTGCTAAAAGTAAGTCAACATTGAAAATCTTCACAACAAAATTAAAGATATTTCTTCGGAATTATTTTGAGATGGGATGTGTAATATCATCATATTTTCAAGGCACAGAGTTTCAGTAATTTTTGTACATTTCCTCTAACTGTAAAGTTGGGGCATCTGTGGTTGATTATGATGTGCTTTCTTTCTACCCAACATTGTCATGATTCTGTATTGATATTTATACTGAATAGATGAAATGACGTGATCCCTTTCTAAAGATGTATCACCATTTGCTATATAAATGGACATGACATACCATTTAAGAATCTATGCATAACATGCATTTTATTAGTCATCAGCAAAATTTCTTTTATGAAATGCCTCATGGAAAATAATTTGAGAAAGTCTTGTCCTTGAAACTTTAGTGTTATATTGCTACCAAGTATGTATGAAGTCTTGACCATCTCAGTTCTTCACAACTATTTGAATATATAATAACATTTTTTATTTATACAGAACTTACAGACACCATTGCATTTAGCTGCTAGAAATGGACATGCTAAAATCTGCTGCTCTTTAGTAAATTCTCAAGCAAATATTTATGCTCAAGATATAGTAAGTACTTGTAGCTTAAATTGTGTTTAACCTTTACTCAATCAATGCAAAAGCAATTTAAAAAGTAATTGTCTTTGTTTTAATGATGTTTAGATGAGAAAGAGTCCACTTCACCTTGCAGCTGAAAATGGACATGCTGATGCTGTGTCAGTGTTTATAAATGCTCATATATCTGTTGACATCATAGATATAGTAAGTAAATCACACTGTACATTGAAAGATTAATGCTATTTTATTAATACAAGACATTAAAGTATTAAAGAAGTGTTATGTCATTAATATAATTATGAGTCACATAAACAGCTATAAAATTGAACACTACTAAATTCATGGTTTCAAAATGCTCTCAAATTTAATAAGTGAAGCACTATCTACATGTATATATATATATATATATATATATATATATATACACACACACTTAATAGGACATTCATTTATCACGAAAGAAAGTGTAGTCTATGTGAAGAATTAGGGGTTTATTATTATTGGACATATTTTATATAGGATGAAAACACACCTTTACATTTGGGAGCTTGTAAAGGTGACACAGAGACAGTTGCTGCATTGTTAACTGCTAATGCTGACCGAACCAAACTAAACAAGGTGATGTATAGTATTCAGTCTGTACCTATATTACAACATGACCAATTGTTCAATTCAATAACAATTAAAAGAGAAAAAGTTTTACCTGATTGGTTTAGTGTACATGCGTTATTTGTAACAGTTGGCTCTAGTGATTAATTTATAAATATATTATTAGTAATGCTTTTATTGAAACGTATATAATATTCAAGTTTATTCTTAGGCTGATGAAACTGCTATCCTTCTTGCTGCAATTCATAGACATAAAGATGTTATAAACCTGCTCTTAAGATTTCAACCAGATGAAAAATTCCAAGAAATGGTAAAGACTTATTAAATTATGGTTATATATATATATATATATATATATAATATTAATAGAAATAAAATTCAAATGTATACTTATGTATTGTGCAAACAACAATAAGTCATTCTTGAAACATTGAAAATAATCACTTTTCAGGTTTTAGAATGTCCTCAGCTTGAAGAAAACAGTTATGTAGTGCATCACACTGCATATATACTAGGAAGTAGAGTTTTCTAGCTAATTATAATTTGATATATCTTAATTACACTGACAACATCAATTTTTATATCAAGTAACAATTGTTACAATTGTATAGTACATTTATTTAAAAGTCAAGTGAATTTTCCTATCAGTATTAAGTGTTAGCCATTATCAATTTTTGTGAAATAAAAACATCAAAATGTTTTATTATATTATTTTTATTCCTGGTGTTAATTTACCACAGCTGCAGTTTAATGATAGTCTTTATGAAAGCTATCATTTTCGACGTCTTTTCTTGAAATCATTTATATTAACAAAAGGATTTATTATGCTGGATGCAGTAAGTTCAGAAAATAAATAGTATGCATAGATGATTAGTAGATGCACCATTAACGCTGATGTATAGGAATTTATAATCAATAATACACTTCTAAAGTAATGGTATTTATTCAATGTAGAGACTTAAAATAATTGATGGTAGTCAAAGAGGGGATATTAGTACAGTTAAAATGGCTCTTAATTGTGGAATAGACATCAATTTTATTGACTTTGTAAGTAAATCTCATTATTAATTTACATTCAACTTGCCTTTTCATTTTTATTTTTATGTTTTGATATTTTCATACATTGCAATATGTTTACTTTTTCTTATTCCCAATAAACAGTTTGGTCAATCACCATTACATTATGCTACTAAAAATGGACATCCACAACTAGTGACTTTTCTAATAGAAAATGGTGCATTAAAAGAGACCACTGACAAGGTATGAATTTATATATGTATATATATATATATATATATATAATAAATCTTTTATAGTGTATTTTACATATACATTCATATTTAATACTTTATTAAAAATTGTGCAATTATGCCTGATAATGACATGTCAGCAGAATTATAATTTTAAAGTTAAATAGTATTGTCATTGAAACAATCTGCAATTATGCCAAACTGGCATTCTTTACAGTTTTACAGGAAACCATTGCACTGGGCAATTCTTAATCAGCATACAAGTGTTGTGTCAATTTTACTGAAAGCTAAAGTTGATGTCAATTGTAAAGACATTGTAAGTTATGCTACTACTCTATTTTGTGTTTCCATTCATGACTACTTTCAGTTTTCCAAAACACCTTTACACTATGCAGCTGCTAATAATGATTACCAATTATTGGCTTTGTTGATTGAGCATGACGCAAATATCAACCTCTCTGATGGGGTGAGCTATTATTTAATTTTAATAATTATTTAATACTTAATTTAATGTATTTAATAATTATTAGAATATACATTACAGCAAGTTGACATACAAGTTTCCAATAGTTAATAAATTTATTAAAATTGAAAATCTATAAATGTAATATTAATTTTACGTTTATTATTACAATTGGTTCTCATTTTAGTTATAATTATGACCATTTTTAAGTAGTACATAACTTAAATATTCAACCTAATCAGAAACAGTATTTTTGCATAGAAAAGTACCATAGATAATTGATAGCATTATCATTACCTATTTTCTTTACATAATCAATTTTATTTTATAGGATTATAATACTTCTTTGCATATTGCTGTTTCTAAAGGCTATACAAAGGCAGCTTCTATTCTTCTTACCAATAAAGCAAATGTTGATGCTCAAAATATTGTAAGTACATTAAGTCCATTTTTGACCTTTCTATCTTATGTGATGAGGTGTTTTGTAAATTTGTTGAGTGATGATGCTATATATATAAACATAGACAATGGGTTAGAGGTTTCTACAGAAAATATAGAGCACAAGGCGAAGCTGGAGTCCTCTATTTCCTGTAGAAGCCTCCAATGCAATCTATCATTATATACCTCATGTTTCTCATTAAAAAACTATTTTGCATATCAATATACTTTTGTCTACTTATGTAAACAAACATAATACTTTTATTGGCAATAACAATAAATTGGAAAATTATTACTAACATGCAGACTGGTGAAACTGCTCTACATATGGCTGCTCATAAAGGAGACTCAACTACACTCGCTGTGCTATTGAAGTATAGTCCAAATTTGGATACTCTTGACATAGTAAGATGAATACATACAATAACTATACCTTATACTCATTATTGATATAATAGATGGGATACACACCTATATTAAGAGCAGAATTCTATGGACATGTTGATGCTTTTGGCCTTTTATATGATGCAGGAGCTAACTTATCCATAATTAAGGTTAAAGTCATATATATATATAACTATATTAGTACCTAATTCATATTGTCGTTGCATTAGTGATGTAAATTAATAACTTTGCAAGTCTGTTTTTGTAGCAAGAATGTTAAGCAAACTTAAGAAATAAAATGAACTAGTTTGTATTGCAAAACATATTAAAGGTATTGAACCAATATTTTGTGATACAGTTTAAAATAGGTAGTCTCACAAGCCAAACTCACTTCAACACCTATGATTTAAAAAGATTGATGAGAAAAGGTCTGGAGAATTGTAACAGAGCAACTTGTTCTATAATAAGTATGGTGGGACAGAAAATATGATAATCAATGTGATACTTGAAACTGCAAGATAGAACTTAAAAAATTAAATCAATTGAAAAAATAGTTAAACATACTAGCTACTATTTAAAAAAATAACAAACTTCTACTAATACTAGACTCCATACCTTGAGATTACTTTATGATTCTTTTATGAAATATAATTTGATGATACCTATGACGTTACATCGAAAAGCCTAGTTTATGTTGTGTTGCATTTTGATTAGCACGCAATGTCTATGTGTACAGAACAAACTACTTTCCTTTGTATCCTTTAGAACACACATAATAAGCAGCTAATAAATATGATGTTATAACTATGCTAGATTCTTTTGAACGTACATTCAGCATTTACATTTTAAATATTTCCAAGGCTTTGTATTATTCTCTTCTTAAAATTTCTTGTAATGAGTAAGGGTACCAGAATAGCCAAAAACCTATGATACTAATAGATATCTGTGTTGTACACATACATTTTATTTCATGGAACAAGATTATTTTATTTTTTCAGAATAAAAGGTTAGCTTTTGCTCTAAAAAAAGAAGATATTGAAGTAGCTGAAAAATGTCTTAGTCTTGGAGCTGATGTTAATTATATGGAAGAACCTCAAGGATTATATATGGTTAGTTCAATTGTAATTGTTAATAGCCTTAAAAACATTTTTTGTCACTTGTCTTTGTTTTAATGATAGTACATATACTTCCAAAATTAAAACTAATTTTTTCCATTCAGTTACACTGTAGTCCACAACATTCTCCTACTATTAATGAGATCTCAAGCATCAAGTCAGACAGTTTATCATGGGTAATATATATAATTATTGCCTAGTTTTTATGTTATCTAATCTCCAAAGCAATATATAGAAATATATGCATAATATATTTTCATCATTACATTTTCATGTTACATTCTAAATTTAAGTCATGTAACTTGAAATTCTTTTGGCAGTGACAAGTTCCAAATGACATATAATTTTAGTGTTGTTCTTGTAATACTAATATAGAACAATAGATCCCTAATTTATTATCTCTGTTTACTTTCTAATATGAAATAGTTATTTTAGTTTGGTTTAAAACAGTGGTAACTTTCTGCATTGTTTTTATTTTTTGATAGCACCATTATTCTTCATTACATTATGCTACAAATAATATAAACCTGAAAGCTGTGTCATTTTTAATAAAACATAAAGCCAACGTTGATATCCAGACAAAATTTGTAAGTTCTCAGCTATAATATATAGTTTATGGTGTTAATGTTGTAATGTCACTTTTATTTGTTGTTTAAACACTGTTATCTCTATTAAATAATTTATACAATTCAAGTGATTAATAAAAGTATTAACTTTAAAAGTCCTGTTATATGTTATTAATACATTTCAAAAAATTTATATTCCTTCATCATTTTTTGTGTAGAGCCAAAAGACACCATTACATTACACCTATTTGGATAGTGATCTTGAAACTGCAAGGATGATACTTGAACATTTATCTCATGATGATGCAGTAAAGTCTGTAAGCAAAAGCCTCATGATTTTATATTTTTTCATAAGTTTTATTTATCTGATGTGTGATGCATTTCAATATGTTAAATGAACACAAATATCATGAGCAGTCAGTATACAATTTGAATTCAAACAAGGCTTTTCAAACCATAAAAATTTTTACCTGGCTTGCGTGTGCTTATGTTAGAATTATGCCTTTTAACTTAGAGTTTTTATATAACTTTTTTTAAAACTTTTTTTGTATCTGTTTAGTATAAATATAGCCACATGTTACTGACGAAATACGTTAATGATTTGATTAGTTCTTAATATATATGTAGAAATTGCCCAACTAAGATAGTGGACAAGTTTTTTTGCAAAATAAATATAGTTTTAACTTTCTAGGTTACTTTGCAAGACTTTCAAGGTGATACAATTCTGCACATTGCTTGTTCACATGGTTCCTTGGAGCTTGTTCATTACTTGCTTTCAACTGGCTATGTAAAACCAATGTTAAAAAACAATCGAGGGCACACTGCTATTGAAATGATTCCACCTGACCATCCAAAACGATACGACATTTTAAAGCTTTTTGAGCCATTTCATCGAGGAAGAGATCAATGTCCTATTGATTCATATACTAAATTGTTTATCTGTGGAAAATCTTCCGTTGGCAAGAGTTCTCTTACTCAAGTTATTACTTCACGATCCACTAAATCAAAAGATGAAACATTTACACAATATGATATAGTTACTGGAGTTACACCCAAAACAGCAGGCATTATTCCTCATGAAATCCAGAGTCATGAAATTGGTAATGTTATCCTCCACGATTTTGCTGGTCATCCTGAATATTACAATAGCCATTCTGCAGTTCTTGAAAGTCTGATGCTACGTTCTCCTGGTGGCTTCATTGTTGTTGTGGATTTGCGAGATGATCGTGAAACAATTAAAAGAGACCTATATTTTTGGATAAATTTTATCGAAAATGTAAGCTGTCGTTTAGAAAAAAAATCAGAGCTCCTTGTGGTTGGAAGTCATCCTGATCTCATCAGTCTAGATAGCACTTTGACATATCAGCCTTACATTGATTACATTGTCAGTGAAGTTTTGAAAAGTCAAGAGTATCGTGGATTTTTTGCCATAGATTGTCGTCGCCTTGGAGGTAAAGCAACTGATAGGTTTATGAAGAAGCTATCAGAGAGTTGTAAAGCTCTTTCAGACAAGTCTGAAAGTATTAGCTATTATTGCTTCGTTCTTAATGCTTTCCTACATACTAAATTAGATGTCATTGCCTTAACCTTAGAACAAGTAATTTTTAAACTTGAAATGGAAAATAATGCTTCATTGCCATCCACCCCATCTGTTGTCATAGATTTGTTGTCCACCCTTAGTGATAAAGGGTTGATTCTATTTATAAAGAATGGAACAAGCAATTGGGTAATCATTAAGAAAAACACTCTTTTAAGTGAAGTTAATGGCATATTGTTTGCTCCTAAGTCTATTGAACAAGTCCATAAGAATATATCAAGTAACACTGGAGTTGTCCCAGTTTCTGCTCTTAAAAAAGTGTTTCCGGCTTACGATACAGATATGATTGTTAATTTTTTATTGAGTCTTGAATTTTGCCATGTTGTGGACTCTAGTGTTTTGAATATAATTAGAACCAATGTAGCTTCACCTGCTTTGATTTCAGAAAAGCTTCTATTCTTTTCATGTCTTGTCCTTGAAGATCGACCCAAAAATATACAAATCAGTAAAGGCTATGGTTGGTGTCTTTTTTGTCCCAGACCTAATCAGTTTCTTTCTTCACGTTTTGTGAGCCTTCTTCTTCTTCATTTAGCTTATACTCATTGCCTTAGAAATCGTGCCATTGGCCAACTGAAGTCTAGCGATCATTTGCAGCAATTAGCAGTGTCCTGCAACATTTGGAGAAATGGTATTCACTGGAAAAAGGGTGTGGAAGTAGTAGTACAAATTACAGAACATAATCGCTGTGTTACTGTTTTAGTATCTGAAGGTGATTCAGTGCTGTGCAATGAAATTCGTAGCTCTCTTATTAAAGAAATTGCGACACTTCAAAAGCAACTTTGCCCAGCATGCTATGTTGAAGAGTGCTTTATTTCACCAAATTGTATTAAGCTTGCTCTTACTAGCAATATTGCCAGCTTAAGTGTTTGTCCTATTCAAGACGTGACACATGCTATAATCACTCAGCAAAATGAAATGTATGATGATGAAGGTCTAGCAGTAAATGTAAGAGCTATTGTCGGGCAATGTGAGCCTTATTGTGCTATTTCCCCTTTGATGATACGTGCATTGTTTGACGATGAAATGGCAAATGAATTTCTTTCAGAAGAAGTTATAGACTATGTTATGAAAATTTGCACTACACTAAAGCTAAAAATTATGGTTACAAAAACTACTACTTATCAGTCACTGAGAAAGCAACTCAACAAATTTAGCATGTTTGCAGGAAAGAATCCTTTGGTAAGTTTGTAATATTTTTTGTGAATATTTTAATACTTATGTTATTATTATTAGACTCTTGCTAGTAACTTAACTGAAGATGACATTATGATGTATTCTGAAATGTGTTTTGGAATATTAAACCTTACAAAAGGTAATTTATTAACCAATTATCAACTACCCACTTTCTTAACTTCTAATATTCAAAGAGAAATTTACAGTATTATTTTATAACTAGTAAATACATGTTTACATTTTTATGTCTCATAATAATGTATATGATCTACTATAGTAGTACTGAGCTGTACTAAGTTTTGATTACAATATGCCTGTAATTGCATATTAATTTGATTAGGAATAAATGTAACTCATTCTGACGTATTGGGGAAGCGTCCTGTTAAACGTGATGTGCTTGTATTATTAGCAGATATTAAATATCTTTGGCATGAAATTGGCGAAGCACTTGAAGTTAAGTTTGGAAGTCTTCAAAGCCATCTTTATAGTCCTTATCCCGACTCAAGACGATTATCGTTGGTGATTCAGGAGTGGATGGATTCTCAGACATCAGATGTGACATGGTCTACTCTAATTGAAGCTATTGAATGTCCTATTGTTGACCAGATTACTATTGGACAAAAAATACGAGACTATTTGTGTGAACCACATGTACAAAGCCAATACTTGAAGTTGCATTTTTAATAATTTGATTAAATTTTTATGTATCACTGTCTTTATTATTCAATGCTATTTCTATTCAATGTCTATCTTTTTTTAAATATTTGTTTTTATTCATAAAAATATGTTTTTTACTATTCCATTGCTGAAGTTATATTGACATACTCAAATATTTTATTGAATATTACATTTTTTATTTGGTCAAGCATTACTAAAAATCTATATAATTTAAGTATATCAATTACTTGTGTAAAAATATATATTAATTGTGTAAATTTAATAACATCCAGGTTAACTTTTCTATTATTTTAGTGTTGCCACAAATTCTATAGTCTTCTAAAAATATATCAAAATTATGGGGTGCCATTTTGATCACAAAATTAAACAATATACGTCTAAAAGTCTTTCTCTCTCTTTCTCTTGCAGCTTAAACCATTCCCATTTCCACTCCCACACTTCATAACCTATTCATGTGTTTATACCATGTGCACATTCATCTATGGAGTATTATAGTTCTCATTTGCCACATTTTGCTAGGTCCCATGATTCATATCATCCCAGAATTTGGGTTACTTCAAAAGAATAACCACCTCAATGGGTCATTGTAAGCCATTTTTTGCTTGGTTATCTGGCTTTCATGCATTATCTAGTATGTTTCAACTTATAATAAGCAACAACATATTGAAGTTGTAGTTAATGTGAGCATTGTAATAAAAATGAAATATAAATGGGATTAATGTGTGAATGGATGTATATATCTATTTACAAATGAATGCAAAATTTGAATTATTTATCCACCATAGATAAATGAATTAATTAATAAATAAAATTCATGGTGTTCTATAAATGTAAATAAATAAATTACCACATGATGATTGATAAAAAGATGAAGCTGAGTCATAGAGAGAAATAGATAGTTAAATGCATGAACAGAGATGAATAGACATGTGTTATGAACACATGGATGGTTGGATGGATAGATAGATGGATGAAGGAAGGGAGTGTTATACAGAATGAATACATAGCTGACAAAGTGCCCTTAAGTAATTTAACCATCTAGCAAAATTTACAACAGTACTGTATTTATATAACACATTAATAAATTATTGTAATATTTATAAATTACTAACAATATTTCCAAATCCTCAGCAGTGTTAGTAAATCCTTAACACATTATTAACCATATATAAATAGTTTAATTTGATACAAATAGCTCCCTATACTAAACTTCCATGAAACTAACATCTAGCTTTGGATTCCCTTTCTCCTTCATTATGATGAATTGGTGACTTAGCATGCAAGCAATTAGGTATTTTTAAAATACCACCATTAAATGTGTTTATATATGAAGTATTACATATGAAGTGAAGATAACTTCCAAGTACTTGTCTTTGTAAAAGACAGCTGTAAAACATCATAATGTGATTTTAAAAATAAATGCAAAATTTATCACTTTGGAAAACAGAGAGAAGGTACTAACTAAATCAATGCAAGATGTTAGTACTACATGTATATTGCATTACATTAAATAATGCATTCTCTAAAATATTTATCTGGACTTGAGGCATTCCATATGTGTGTAATAACATGTGTTATAATAGGTTCATAGTAATACATAGAAACTAGATATGAGGCTTATCACTCAACACACAGTTAAACATCCAAATCTTTGTAAGCTATTATGTTAGTACTAAATATTGTAATAAATCATACAATCCTTATCAAGATCAAAGCCTTGTAATACACACATTATTATTACTTTCACACTCAGTTGATGTATCACCATATTATGTGCAGAACAACAATTCATGGAATGTGTCACTACTGAATTAATGTTCTAGACTATGTGTTGTCTAATGTGATAATTAATAAAGCAATTTGTGGTTTCTCTGTATAAGGTATGTTTACAATAAACATATTTAGGTAAACATTATAAAAATTGTAAATATTTTAATTTGTATGATTAATTTAAGAAACTAAACTATACAATTAATTTGGATTTAATTTGTATCAGTTAGACTATTTTCACTGACCACTGAATATCTTTCAATACTCACATTTATACACATTATATTATAAATACATGTACTCTAGTTCATTAGGTTTCATTGTACATGTATACAGTATATAATAGAAATTAGAAAGTATTAAACTGTGAAGGATTGTATATATGTAAGAGGTCTAGTGCTACACAAGCATGACTAGTCACCAAAGTTGACCGGGTAATTTTTAGAATCACACAAAACTATTTTATTACAAAAGAACAGAGATTAAATAGTACATAAGACATAAAACAAGTGTAATTGAAAAACTAACACTATAGAAAGCTAGCGCTAAAAAATATCTATTACCACAATTAACATCTTTCACTGTAACAATAAAGGTGTAAGTAACAACTATTAACAAATAAATAACAAATCAATCATAAACTCAAAATCACACTTAATCATACCATTATACCAAAATACATTAATGAGTCCACAACATAAAAAGTAAAGAAAAAGTCATCAATCTTTTTTGGTTTTTGTCATCATAATTCTAAAACACCACCTTTGTATGCTTATGCATCCCCAAATTATTACAATAGCCACCGAGATTATCACTAACCAAGCATCAACATTATAATACTGTATCCAGCTCCATTTATAATGAACAAAAGATGGAATACCATGATCATGACCTACAGCAGCATAGAGTTCTACTAAATCAGCTCCTTTTTTAGCTCCTCCTCCAGCTCTTAATAAACGACTCACTTTCCAAACTTGATCTTTGTAACAATCTGTCTTAACAGTACTGACTGCTTTCATAATATTTTCTACATTAGCTTGACTTGGTACAAGATGTATTCCTAAACCTTGTGATTCAAGCCTAAGTGCAGCATCAAACTGTTCATATGTATTAGGGAAACATATAACAGGCACAGCATTATACAATGCTTTTTGGACACTGGTGATACCACATTGCATTATAGCAAGGACTACTGATGGATGCTCTAACATTGTAAGTTGTGATATCCAGGGTGAAATATACAAATGATCTTCATCAATAGAAAGATTGTCAAGAATGTTACGATTTGATTTACGCAATGACCATACTATAAAATAGTCCTGAGAAAGCTAAACAAAAGTCTCTGCCATTGTCTTAGTTACTTCACCAGTTGTACCCATACTTATATAAATTATTTCTGCCTTTCTTGGTAGCCTTGATAACCAAATGACAAGATCAGATTTCAAAGGAGGTGGAGCTGATATTAACATAGGTCCAACATAATGCACAAGTGGAAGAATAGTTTTTGGCCAATCAAATCCAATCACTGTATTAAAAAGAACAGGATGTTTAAGTATTATTTCAGCATAATTAAGAAAGCTATCATTTTCGTCAAGCCTGGATACAATGCCTGCAAGTATAAATATTGCTGTCTCCAATGGATTAAATATAACAGTATTGAGTAGTCGATCAAGAAATGACATAATATCAGTGAATGGACTGTATGCTCTAGGGTAAGACCAAGGTATTAAATATTGTGGTTGAATTGGCACTGGTGTCATATATAACATTATGTTATCGATGTTCCAAACTCTTTGTATATAGTACATAACAGAAACAACAGGTAAATCAGATATTATGTAGTCATAATTGCTGCTATTCATTTTATCAACAAACTCCTTCATTTTTAACATTGAAAAAATTCCACTATTTGTACTTACATTGAGTAAAGTTTGCGTCAAGTTGTACATTGTTGTTAATAAATTTGCACTGTCCTTTTGTTTAGCACTCTGAGTTATTGATTCATATACCCAACGAGGTATAAATTCTACTGATATAAATTCCATTCCATGTGATTTGGCCAATGTAGGAAGATGTTCATATCCTTCAATAGTTGGTCCTAATGTTGTCACTTGATGACCTCTGTTTACAAGCTCAGCTCCCAGGGCTACTATAGGAAAGAAGTGTGCTGGATACAGAGAATGGAGAAATAGAATAGACAATCTCTTATCATCATGTGTTAAAGAAGGATGAAGAGTATTGCAACCTGAAGGACAATATAGCTCACTCAAGGACTGAGAGATAATAGAATAGACAATAAAAGCAAATGCTATTATGGACATCTTGCTACAAACAAGAAATGACAAATAACTGTATAATTCAATAAGTAAGTGTAAACACAAGTGATGGTGATAATTATACACTGTCTACAAGAAAAGCTTAGTAAGTTATACTAGATTCCCTACATTCCTTATCTAATGCATCCTTTTCAACAATAGACTTCACTACAATCATTCAATTACTTATCATAGTGTTCATTAACAACAGCTTAAATGATACAAACTACACCTGCGTAATTATATAGGCATCTTATATGCAATGTTCGATTTCCTTATAAGGCAAAAAATGACTGTTTAGATATAAAAATAATTATTTGAAACCATTTTTACTATAGTGGTACAAACTATTATATGAAATAGAATTTGTTGATTCACATTTCATGTAATTTTACTAATTTGGGAAAATGCTCATATCCTCCAATAGTTGGCTCCTAACATTGTTGCTCAATGACCTGTGCTTACAAGTACACCTCCAAGGGTTACTATAAGAAAGAAGTTTGCTGAATAGATGGAGTGGAGAAAAAAATTGACGATCTCTTATCATCATGTGTTAAAAAAGGATGAAGTGTATTGCTACCTGAGTGACAACGTTAAAGAGAAATAATAAAAGGAATTGTCATTATGGACATCTTGTGAAGATGTTTCTTATAGTCTTAAACACTACAATGTTAGTGGCTATTTGTCCAGCAGTAAGTCTACACTTTGTTATAATTCTACTCATCTGAACCTAAGCAACTGTCTATGACAAAGTATGGACTCCAGGCCAGACAAAAAGCAACTGTGCCAATGAATTATATCATAATAACTATAAATTATTATTAGTAGCAATATTTTCAAGTCATGAGGATTCACTACTGCATATATTATCTTCACTAGCTTGATATATTATATGAAAGTATTTGTTACAATACATGTTGTACTTCCAATCACTGAGGTGATAATTTATAAGACAATACAAACATGATATTGTGATCTAATGTAGGTCTGCTACTTTAAATTAAAGTCACATTGTCTTGATTGTTAAGGACTTCTTTGTACATCAACAATGTATGTGAAAGATCTTATATCAAATATTATAAATGTAACTAAGAGCCATACAATTTATGAGAGCCATGTACAATAATCACACTTTTCAAGATTTTAAATTATAAGTGCATGCATTTATATAAAATAATATATTGTAATTATTTAGTATAATTATGTGAATTAAGAATTACTCTTGTTTGCTTTTTTGGTCTTGATTTAACAACATTTAAATATGCTTGTGCAACCCCAAATCATAATAATAGCCACCAAGATTATCACTAACCAAACATCAACATTATAATACTGTATCCAGCTCCATTTATAACGAACAAAAGATGGAATACCATGATCATGACCTACAGCAGCATAGAGTTCTACTAAATCAGCTCCTTTTTTAGCTCCTCCTCCAGCTCTTAATAAACGACTCACTTTCCAAACTTGATCTTTGTAACGATCTGTCTTAACAGTACTGACTGCTTTCATAATATTTTCTACATTAGCTTGACTTGGTATGAAATGTATTCCTAAACCTTGTGATTCAAGCCTAAGTGCAGCATCAAACTGGTCATATGCACTAGGAAAACATATGACAGGCACAGCATTATACAATGCTTCTTGGACACTGGTGATACCACAATGTGTTATAGCAAGGACTACTGATGGATGCTCTAACATTGTAAGTTGTGATATCCAGGATGAAATATACAAATGATCTTCATCAATAGAAAGATTTTCAAGAATGTTACGATTTGATTTACGCAATGACCATACTATAAAATACTCCTGAGAAAGCTTAACAAAGGCTTCTGCCATTGTCTTAGTAACTTCACCAGTTGTACCCATACTTATATAAATTATTTCTGCCTTTCTTGGTAACCTCGATAACCAAGTGACTAGATCAGATTTCAAAGGAGGTGGAGATGATATTAACATAGGTCCAACATAATGCATGAAAGGAAGAATAGTTTTTGGCCAATCAAATCCAATTACTGTATTAAATAGAATAGGTTGTTTAAGTATTATTTCACCAAAATTAAGAAAGCTGTTATTTTCATCAAGCCTGGATAAAATGCCTGCAAGTACAAACATTGCTCTTTCCAATGGATTAAATATAACAGTATTAAGTAGTCGATCAAGAAATGACATATTATCAGTGAATGGACTGTAAATTCTGGGGTAGGACCAAGGTATTAAATATTGAGGTTGAATTGGCACGGGAGCCATAATGCCCATTATGTTATTGGTGTTCCAAACTCTTTGTATATAGTACATAACAGAAATAACAGGTAAATCAGATATTATGTAGTCATAATTGCTGCCATTCTTTTTATCAACAAACTCCTTCATTTTTAACATTGAAAAGATTCCACTATTTGTACTTACATTGAATAAAGTGTGCGTCAAGTTGTACATTGTTGTTAATAAATTTGCACTCTCCTTTTGTTTAGCACTCTGAGTTATTGATTCATATACCCAATGAGGTATAAAATCTACTGATATAAATTCCATTCCATGTGATTTGGCCAATGTAGGAAGATGCTCATATCCTTCAATAGTTGGTCCCAATGTTGTCACTTGATGACCTCTGCTTACAAGTTCAGCTCCCAGGGCTACTATAGGAAAGAAGTGTGCTGGATACAGAGAGTGGAGAAATAGAATAGACAATCTCTTATCATCATGTGTTAAAGAAGGATGAAGTGTATTGCTACTTGAAGGACAATATAGCTCACTCAAGGATTGAGAGATAATAGGATAGGCAATGAAAGCAAATGCTATTATGGCCATCTTGCTTTAATATTGCTCTGCATAAATGAAGAAGTTAAATTTCCTGGAGGCAATACATGGCATGTTTAAGGTGAGGAAATGATTATAATTTTCAGAACAATTCTTTCCTGTAGTGTTATAGACATTATAATGTAAGTATATAACAGGTGGCTCATTACTACTAAGTGCCTGACAGACAGTGTTGCTATCATTACCTCAACTCGACAGCTATCCTTTCCAGTGATTGTAATTTCTTAAATGTGTTAAGTTCTACATAAGTCTGTTCTACTTGCTCATGAGTGTCTTGTAACTGTTAGGAGAGTGCCTGGGCACGAGCCTAGAGAAAGAAGAAATGGAAATATTACTACAGTCTTGATAAATAAAATATGCATGAGTTCAGCAATAGTGATAAAATACTATAATCACATTATCACCATTTCTCTATTTTATTATTGCAGGCTGTTCTTTTGTTGTTTTAATTATAATAATTACCATGTAACCACCCAGTAGAATTTTTAACTTCTTTTTTACTTTAGCAGCTTTCTTAGCTTCTTTGGCCATAAACTGCCTGTTACCCTATACAGTTTAATAACAACATAGATACAAGTACATGTACATATATATGATATATACATACAATATATGATAAAGACAAGGATATGTACATGTACAATACTGAATACTATAAATGAGGTTTTATTTTCACCATATAATAATATATTTATACATTTTTAAAAAAAAAGTATATCTTGTTTATAAACAACAACATGCTATAAAGCTGTTCTACATGTAATATGCACTGTCTATTGTATTATCAACCTGTAGATTTGTTCAAGATATTCCAATCTGTCCTTTGCTGATGCCATAGACACTCGAGTATATCTGTTCTGTGATGGTATAAACAAGACTTCACCATAGCACTCTTCCCAAATTTGACTGTGGACTTGTTCAGGGATATTGTCATGACCCATTCCATCTTTAACAATTTCAATTTCTTCCTCCAACAAATTATGAGCCTATATTAGTGGTTAATAACACTTATATCAGTAAATTAATTTCTAGGAAACCAAATTTGCCAAAACATCCTGTACAAAATGGCTGTCTAGCAACAATTTATATGCAGGAATTTAATCAAAAATTTCTTAAGTAATACAAAAGTCAAAAGTAATACAATGATAAACAAGTAACATCATCTTCAGCCTGTATGTAATAATACACAAATAATTATAATGTTATATACTTTGGAAATGTATTTATATAAGCATGAAGCCTTCATATGATCAAAATATTTATATTCTCATGTGAATAATTTATTTAAAACAATTCTTTGCTTTTGATTAAAAGAATGGTAATTAAATTATGACTACTATAACTGTTTTTGGGTATATTATACCAATACAAAGCATTTTGAGAGAAAAGGTTTTAGCTAATAACATTTTCTTTGGTAAATGTACTTGTTGACTTGGTTGGTAAGTTTTTCGCACCTTGGAACCATGTGACAATATTAAGGCATTATGCTTAACATAGTTTTATATTAAGTGTATATACATGTAGACTGATGTAGTGCACATGTATAATTATTCACCTCATAAATATCTCTGTATGTTTGTTTGGTCTCTGTGCGAAGCATCCTTTAGCACAGACATATTTATTTCACATGGTTAGGAAGATCATGTTGTACAGCATGAGACCAACTTCTCCTTTCTTTATCCTCTTAATTGTCATGTATATTTGAAATAACAGTCATTAATTACAGTACAACAAATCTTTGACCATTTTCAGAATTAAAAGCAATCTAGGCTTGCTGCAATATGTTATTAACTTACTAATTCCATCAGTTATAAAATGAATGTCAACTTGTAGTTTCAGTATAGGAATTGTTACAATCTTTGCATCCAACATAATTGTTCTTTGCTTTAATTAACACAAAGTGAGTTGATGATAATGAGACAGAACTAATATTAATTTTGTAACAGAAGCAACATTTGTATAGACTTCTTTATAAGATCAAATAAATACCAACATTGACCCTAGATCCTATTTCCTACACGCTCAATGCCATACTTGAACTTGGATTACTTCAAAGGAGTAACCACTTTAATGGGTCCGTGTAAACCATTCTTAGAGGTTGGATTATCAGGCTTTCATTATCTGGTATGCTTTCAATTTATAATAGACAACAACATATTGAATCTGTAGTTACTGTGAACATTGTGATAAAAATATAAATGGGATTAATGTGTGAATGCATGTGTATATATATATATATATATATATATATATGTATGTACAAATGAATGCAAAATTTGAATTGATTGATTGGTATCCACCATAGATAAATGAATTAATTAATAATCAAATAGTGTTTAAATGATCTATAATTGTAAATTCATAAATTACCACATGATGAGTGTGCTATGATTGATAAAAGGAGTCATGGAGGGACTAGATAGATAAATGCATGAACAGAGATGAATGGACACATGTTATGAACACATGAATGGTTGGATGGATTGGATGGATGGATAGATGGATGGATAGATGGATGGATGGCTGAAGGAATTAAGAGAGTGATAGACAGAATGGCTACATGACTGACAGAGTGCTCTTAAGTACTTTAATCCTCTGGCAAAATTACAAACAGAACTGTATTTATATAGCAACTTATAAATTATTGCAATACTTATAAATTGCTAATAATATTTGCAAATTTTCAGCAGTATTTTTAAATCCTTAACACATTATTAAGTATGTATAAATACTTTCATTTTGATACCAATGGCATCCCACACTAAAATTATATGAAACTAACATCTAGCTTTGGATTCACTTTCTCTATCATTTCAAGCAATTAATTTGTATTAAAATATAATCATTAATGTGTTTATATATGAAATGAAAATGACTTCCAAGTTAGTGGCTTTGTACAAGCCTATAGAAATGACACTTTGGAAAACACAGAGAAGGTACAAAATCAATTCAATAAGTTAGTACTACATATATGTTGCATTACATTAGAAATGCATTCTCTAAAATATCTATTTGGACTTGAGGCATTCCATATATGTGTGTAATATCATGTGTTTTAATAGGTTCCTAGCAATACACATAGCAACTAGATATGTGGCTTATCACTCAAACCACACTTAAATATTCAAGTCTTTGAAAGCTATTATGTTAGTACTAAATATTGTAATAAATCATACAATCTTTATCAAGATTAAAGGCTTGTAATACACACATTATTATTACTTTCAACCTCAGTTGATGTATCACCATATTATGTGCAGAACAACAATTCATGGAATGTGTCACTACTGAATTAATGTTCTAGACTATGTGTTGTCTAATGTGATAATTAATAAAGGAATTTTTGGTTTCTCCATATAAGGTACGTTCACATTTAGGTAAACATTATAAAAATAATTATTTTAATTTATATTATTAATTTATGAAACTAAACTATACAATTAATTTGGATTTAATTTGTATCAGATAGACTATTTCGCTGACCACTGAATATCTTTCAATACTCACATTTATACACATTGTATTATAAATTCATGTACTCTAGTTCATTAGGTTTTATTCCACATGTATACAGTATAAAATAGAAATTAGAAAGTATTAAACAGTGAAGGATTGTATATAAAAGGTCTAGTGCTACACAAGCATGACTAGTGGCAGGGTAATTTTTAAAATCACATTAGACTATTTTTATTACAAAAAGAACAGAGTTTAAGTAGTACATAAGACATATAAGAAGTGTAAATGAAAAAGAAGCACTGTAGAAAACTAGCACTAAGAAATATCTATTACCATAATTAACATATTTCACTACAACAATAAATGTGTAAGTAACATCTATTAACAAGTCAATAATTATATCACAAATCAACACTAAACACTTAATCATACAATTATACTCAATACCACATAAACTACATAAGAGTAAAGAAAAAGTTATCAATCTTTTTTGTTTTTTGTCTTGATAATTCTAAAACACCATCTTTGTATGATTGTGCATCCCCAAATTATTACAATGGCCAAGATTATCACTAACCAAACATCAAAATTATAATACTGTATCTATAGCTCCATTTATAATGAAATGTTTTCTACATTACCTTGACTTGGTATAAGATGTATTCCTAAACCTTGTGACTCCAGCCTAACTACAGCATCAAACTGGTCATATGCACTAGGGAAACATTTGACAGGCACAGCATTATCCAAAGCTTCTTGGACACTGGTGATACCAAAGTGAGTTATAGCAAGGATTACCGAGGGAAACTGTAATATTGTAAGTTGTGATATCCAGGATGAAATATACAAATGATCTTCACTAATAGAAAGATTGTCAAGAATGTTACGATTTGATTTACGCAATGACCATACTATAAAGTAGTCCTGAGAAAGCTTAACAAAGGCTTCTGCCATTGTCTTAGTAACTTCACCAGTTGTACCCATACTTATATAAATTATTTCTGACTTTGTTGGTAACCTTGATAACCAAGTGACAAGATCAGCTTTCAAGAGAGGTGGAGATGATATTAACATAGGTCCAACATAATGCACAAGTGGAAGAATAGTCTTTGGCCAATCAAATCCAATTACTGTATTAAATAGTATAGGTTGCTTAAGTATTATTTCAGCATAATTATGAAACCTGTCATTTTCATCAAGCCTGGATAAAATGTCTACAAGTACAAACATTGCTCTTTCCAATGGATTAAATATAACAGTATTGAGTAGTTGATCAAGAAATGACATATTATCAGAGAATGGACTGCAAATTCTGGGGTAAGACCAAGGTATTAAAATTTGAGGGTGAATTGGTACTGGAGTTATAATGCCCATTATGTTATTGGTGTTCCAAACTCTTTGTATATAGTACATAACAGGAACAACAGGTAAATCAGATATTATGTATAGTCATAATCAATGCCATTCTTTTATCAACAAACTCCTTCATTTTTAACATTGAAAAGATTCCACTATTTGTATTTACATTGAGTAAAGTTTGCGTCAAGTTGTACATTGTTGTTAATAAATTTGCACTGTCCTTTTGTTTAGCACTCTGAGTTATAGATTCATATACCCAATGAGGTATAAAATCTACTGATATAAATTCCATTCCATGTGATTTGGCCAATGTAGGAAGATGCTCATATCCTTCAACAGTTGGTCCCAATGTTGTCACTTGATGACCTCTGCTTACAAGTTCAGCTCCCAGGGCTACTATAGGAAAGAAGTGTGCTGGATACAGAGAGTGGAGAAACAGAATAGACAATCTCTTATCATCATGTGTTAAAGAAAGATGAAGTGTATTGCTACCTGAAGGACAATATAGCTCACTCAAGGACTGAGAGATAATAGAATAGACAATGAAAGCAATTGCTACAATGGACATCTTGTTCAATATTGCAATGCATAGGTGAAGAAGTTAAATTTCCTGGAGGCAACACATGGGCACGTTTAGGGTGTGGACATGATCATGATTTTCAAAAACGTTCTTTCCTGTAGTGTTATAGACACTATAATGTAAGTTTATAACAGGTGGCTATTTGTCTAGCAGGAACTCTATACTGTAACTGTAGTGTAAGTTATATATAATAATACTGCTCTCAATCATACCATCTACTCTAAACCTAAACACTAACTGTCCATGACAAAGTATGGACTCTATGCCAGACATATAGCAACCGTCAATGAATTATAACTATTAGCTTGTTAACATGTCAATATATGCAATCATTAGATTGACCTTTTGTATTGGAATTGGTTGATTATTTTCTTCATTATTTTACTTAGTCCAAATATAACTATATATATATGATTGGTAAGGAAAGCGACTGAGGAAAACATTAAAATTATTTTATACAAGTTATTAATTTATTCTAGCTATTAGTTAATATGTTTAAATATATCAGACAGGTTGTTTCTATTTGGAAAGTGGACATAGGGAACTTATCAGTCATGTAATAGTAAAGATTAACTCATTACTACTAAGTGCCTGACAGACACAATAAGTGTTGCTATCATTACCTCAACTCGAACAGGAACAGCTATCCTTTCAAGTGATTCCAATTTCTTAAATGTGTTAAACTCTACATAAGTCTGTTCTACTTGCTCATGAGTGTCTTGTAACTGTTTGGAGAGTGCCTGGGCATGAGCCTAGAGAAAAAAGAAGCGGAAACATTACTACAGTCTTGATAACATACAAGAATTCAGCAATAATCATAAAAAACCTATAATCATATGATCACCATTTCTCTATTTAATTATTGCAAGCTGTTCTTTTTATTAATTATAATACTTACCATGTAACCACCCAGTAGAATTTTTAACTTTTCTACTTTAGTGGCTTTCTTAGCTTCTTTGGCCATAAACTGCCTGTTACCCTATACAGTTTAATAACAACTTAGATACAAGTACATGTACATATATATGATATATACACACAATATATGATAGGGACAAGGATATGAACATGTACAATACTGAATACTATAAATGAGGTTTTACTTTCACCACATAATAATATGTTTATACATTTTTTACTTATAATTTGTTTGTTTGCTCGAGTATATCTGTTCTGATACAAATGACACAAAATATACCTTTATAATTATGTAAGTTTCTTGTATGAAAGTTCAATTTCCTCATAAGGTAAGAAATGACTGTTTAGATATGAGCCAGCCATGGGGTAAGCACTTGAGTGCTTGTGCTTGAGAGCACTTTAAGCACATTTTTTGGAGTGCATGGAGGTGTTTTCAAGCATTTATTATGTATATGCTTGTGCTTGTGCTTAAGCACTTTATAGTATTAGTGCTTTAGTATTTTCAAGTTATGAGGATTACTACTGCATACATTATCTTTACTTACTAGCTTGATATATTATATGAAAGTATTTGTTACAATACATGTTGTACTTCCAATCACTGAGAAGGTGATAATTAATAAGACAATACAAACATGATATTGTGATCTAATGTAGGTCTGCTACTTTGTTCCGCAAATTAAAGTCACATTGTCTTGATTGTTAAGGACTTCATTGTACATCAACAATGTATATGAAAGATCTTATATCAAATATTATAAATGTAACTAAGAGCCATATAATTTATGAGAGCCATGTACAATAATCACACTTTTCAAGATTTTAAATTATAAGTGCATGCATTTATATAAAATAATATATTGTAATTATTTAGTATAATTATGTGAATTAAGAATTACTCTTGTTTGCTTTTTTGGTCTTGATTTTTTAAAACATTTAAATATGCTTGTGCAGCCCCAAATCATAATAATTGCTGCCAAGATTATCACTAACCAAACATCAACATTATAATACTGTATCCAACTCCATTTATAACGAACAAAAGATGGAATACCATGATCATGACCTACAGCAGCATAGAGTTCTACTAAATCAGCTCCTTTTTTAGCTCCTCCTCCAGCTCTTAATAAATGACTCACTTTCCAAACTTGATCTTTGTAACGATCTGTCTTAACAGTACTGACTGCTTTCATAATATTTTCTACATTAGCTTGACTTCGTATGAGACGTATTCCTAAACCTTGTGACTCCAGCCTAAGTGCAACATCAAACTGTTCATATGCATAAGGGAAACATATAACAGGTACAGCATTATACAATGCTTCTTGGACGCTGGTAGCACCACAATGCATTATAGCAAGGACTACTGATGGATGCTGTAACATTGTAATTTGAGATATCCAGGATGAAATATACAAGTGATCTTCATCAATAGAAAGATTGTCAAGAATGTTACGATTTGATTTACGCAATGACCATACTATAAAATAGTCCTGAGAAAGCTTAACAAAGGCTTCTGCCATTGTCTTAGTTACTTCACCAGTTGTACCCATACTTATATAAATTATTTCTGCCTTTCTTGGTAGCCTTGATAACCAAGTTACTAGATCAGATTTCAAAGGAGGTGGAGATGA
This sequence comes from Xestospongia bergquistia, assembly GCA_963965975.1. Taxonomy (NCBI): domain Eukaryota; kingdom Metazoa; phylum Porifera; class Demospongiae; order Haplosclerida; family Petrosiidae; genus Xestospongia; species Xestospongia bergquistia. Next base: position 1,700,978 of record OZ014414.1, on the reverse strand, counting down.
TATTAACATAGGTCCAACATAATGCATGAGTGGAAGAATAGTCTTTGGCCAATCAAATCCAAATACTGTATTAAATAGAATTGGTTGCTTAAGCATTGATTCAGCATAATTAAGAAACCTGTCATTTTCATCAAGCCTGGATAAAATGCCTGCAAGTACAAACATTGCTCTTTCCAATGGATCAAATATAACAGTATTAAGTAGTCGATCAAGAAATGACATATTATCAGTGAATGGACTGTAAGCTCTAGGGTAAGACCAAGGTATTAAATATTGAGGTTGAATTGGCACTGGTGTCATAATGCCCATTACGTTAGTGATATTCCAAACTCTTTCTATATAGTACATAACAGAAACAACAGGGAAATCAGATATTATGTAGTCATAATCACTGCCATTCTTTTTATCAACAAACTCCTTCATTTTTAAGATTGAAAAGATTCCACTATTTGTACTTACATTGAGTAAAGTTTGCGTCAAGTTGTACATTGTTGTTAATAAATTTGCACTCTCCTTTTGTTTAGCACTCTGAGTTATTGATTCATATACCCAACGAGGTATAAAATCTACTGATATAAATTCCATTCCATGTGATTTGGCCAATGTAGGAAGATGTTCATATCCTTCAATTGTTGGTCCTAATGTTGTCACTCGATGACCTCTGCTTACAAGTTCAGCTCCCAGGGCTACTATAGCAGAGAAGTGTGCTGGATACAGAGAGTGGAGAAACAGAATAGACAATCTCTTATCATCATGTGTTAAAGAAGAACGAAGTGTATTGCTACCTGAAGGACAATATAGCTCACTCAAGGACTGAGAGATAATAGAATAGACAATGAAAGCAAATGCTACTATGGACATCTTGCTCAATATTGCTATGCATAGGTGAAGAAGTTACATTTCCTAGAGGCAACACATTGCATGCTTAGAGTGCGGACATGATCATGATTTTCAGAACAATTCTTTCCTGTAGTGTTATAGACACTATAATGTAAGTTTATAACAGGTGGCAGCTATTTGGCTAGCAGGAACTCTATACTGTAAGTTATATATAATAATACTGCTCTCAATTATACCATCTACTCTAAATCTAAACACTACCTGTTGATGACAAAGTATGGACTTTGTGCCAGACATGTAGCAACTGTCAATGAATCATATCATAACAACTATTAATTGTTATTAATGAAATTGTCAAATCAAGAGGATTCACTACTGTATACATTAGCTTGCTAACATTAAAATAATATATGTAACTATTAGATTGACCTTTTGTATTGGAATTACCTGATTATTTTCTTCATTATTTTACTTAGTCCAAATATAACTATATATATATGATGGTAAGGGTAGCTTCTTAAAATTGGCACACATTATAGATCATAATATCACAGAAATGTGATATTATTCCCTAAAGATTTAAGTGTTTATGGAAAAAAATATTTTTTTGCCAAAAACTCAGTAGTACAAGTATGTAACACATGATAAGGAAGCTTGTATGTGTTGTTATTGTTAGAAATTATTGTCTTCATGAAATTTGTTTGGCCAATGTTTCTCTTTCTTGCAATAAATTAGCATATTGAACTTGTAGTTGATTCTCCCTTTCCATTCTTTGTCCAACATATTCTTTTAGACTCTAAAATGCAAAGTAGACAACATGAACTGCAGTACTTGCTATTGTATGCATGGTAGCTAGTAGTGTGGACGACTTAAAATAAGATTTTATCATGCACCCATATCCATTCATAAGAAATTTATTCTATATGTAATTTATGTGGTGACTTCAATATATCACAGTAGGCATTAACAAGGTAACAAGTGATTCCTGCATAGCTACAGGACTAACGTTATCAGTTGATAAATTTGCTGGTTTAACTGAGGCTAATGAATTACAACTATTTATACAAGTTATTAATTTATTGTAGCCATTACTTAATATGTTTAAATATATCAGGCAAGTCATTTCTATTTGGAAAGTGGACATAGGGAACTTATCAGTCATGTAATAGTAAAGATTAACTCATTACTACTAAGTGCCTGACAGACACAATAAGTGTTGCTATCATTACCTCAACTCGAGCAGGAACAGCTATCCTTTCAAGTGATTGTAATTTCTTAAATGTGTTAAGTTCTACATAAGTCTGTTCTACTTGCTCATGAGTGTCTTGTAACTGTTTGGAGAGTGCCTGGGCACGAGCCTAGAGAAAAAAGAAATGGAAACATTACTACAGTCTTGATAACATACAAGAATTCAGCAAGTCATAAAAAACCTATAATCACATGATCACCATTTCTCTATTTAATTATTGCAAGCTGTTCTTTTGTTATTTTAAATATAATACTTACCATGTAACCACCCAGTAGAATTTTTAACTTCTTTTCTAGTTTAGCAGCTTTCTTAGCTTCTTTGGCCATAAACTGCCTGTTACCCTATACAGTTTAATAACAACGTAGATACAAGCACATGTACATATATATGATACGTACACACAATATATGATAGAGACAAGGATATGTACATGTACAATACTGAATACTATAAATGAGGTTTTTACTTTCACCACATAATAATATGTTGTACATTTTTTAATTATATCTTGTTTATCAATAGGAACATACTATAAAACTGTTCTACATGTAGTATGCACTGTCTATTGTATTACTAACCTGGAGTTTTTGTTCAAGATATTCCAATCTGTCCTTTGCTGATGCCATAGACGATCGAGTATATCTGTTCTGTGATGGTATAAACAAGACTTCACCATAGCACTCTTCCCAAATTTGACTGTGGACTTGTTCGGGGATATCACCATGACCCATTCCATCTTTAACAATTTCAATTTCTTCCTCCAACAAATTATGAGCCTATAATAGTTGTTAATAACACATATATCTACCAAATTTAATAGTCAGTAAATTAATTTCCAGGCTAGCTGGAAACAAAATTTGGTAAACATCCTGTACATAATGGCTGCCTAGCAACAACTTTTTATATGCAGGAATTCAATCAAAACTTTCTTTCTGGATTAAGTAATGCATAATTCAAAAGCAACACAATGAATGATAAACTTAAGCTAACATCATAGGGAAAAAATCTAATATAGACACTAACTATATTGCTTTATGAAATAGTTAACGCTACACCAAATACAGTGATAAATCTTAGTATAAATCATGACTATTATCATGAATGATGTTTTTATATAAATAAATTTGTTTTACTTGTTGTAATTCCTCTTCATCAAATATATCTAATGGTGATTTCTCTAGTTCAGTTTTGACAGCAGTCAAATGAGCTGTCTTTTTTTTGCTGTTAGCAGTAGTAGGTGGGTGATGTACTAAATCATGGCGTAACATTTGAAGCATCTCCTTTTTGATAAGCTCTTCGGCCTATACATAATAATACACAAATAATTTACCATTGTAATATTATGCATTTTAATAAAGACAATGGAAATATATATAAAAGCCTTCATAAGTTCAAAATATTTTTAAACTAAATATTCTCATGCAAATAATTTACTTAATAAATTTACTTACAATGTATAAGCTAAAACAAAGGATAATAGTGAAGACACATATGCAGCTTGAGTCAATAAGGATAAAACAATTCTTTGCTTTGATTAAAAGAATGGCAGTTAAATATAATAACTGTTATAACTGTCTTTGGGTATATTATACCAATACAAAGGATTTTCAGAGAAGAGATTTTAGCTAACAGCATTTCTTTGTTAAATTTACTTGTTCACTGTGTTGGTAAGCTTTTTGCACCCTACTTATATGGAACCATACGGCAATATTAGACTGCTTCAACAGACATTATCCTTAACACAATTTATATTAAGTGCATATATATGTAGCGCACATGTATAACGATGTACCTCATAAATATCTCTGTACTTTTGGTCTCTGTGTGGAGCACCCTTTAACACAGACGTGTTTATTTCACATGGTCTAGGAAGATCACGTTGTACAGCATGAGACCAACTTCTCCTTTCTTTTTCCTCTAGAATAACATAAAGATATGAGTAATATGATTTATTTAAATAAGTACATGTACATGTATATTAGGGAAAACTTTATTTATTGTTGAAGAGAATTACATGTTGCTCTTCTCAGTTTTCTGTTTCATAAATTATTCTATTAAAGTATACGTGCTCAGGTAAATGAGTTGGTCTATACTAAATGTTTCATAGCTTTATTACAAAGTTCAGATTCAAATACTAATCATTTCATAACTATTACCTGCTCGAAATGCTTTACCAAGGTAAAGGAGAAGCATACACACATATGTAAATTAAGCGTTGTGAACTTGCCCATGCACTAAGTACATTGTATAGCAAAGGTTTAATAATAAAGGAAAAAAAGATCATTATTATTACCTAGCTCTTTAAGTTCTTGTGCTTTCTTAGCATCAATATCAGAAGCATCTTCTATAAAGTGAGTTCCAGTATTATCAGTAACAATTTCTTCCTACAAACAATACATACAATACAATTACATGTATATACAGATAGTACATTAAGTTCTATTGTTAACTCCTTACTAGGTATAGTAGGTGTGGTCTAATAGAACAAGTGTGATATATACATATGCTGGTATGTACATACTAATATGCTTGTTTACATCAAAAGTTGTAAATCTTACTTCTTCAGGAACGACAATTTCAAAGTCATTCTTTGGTGTTGGCAAGTTACTGAGACCAGCTCTTAACTGTAACTTCATCTCCATCTACAATAGAACATATGTATTGTGTATACATAGTAATACATGTAGATGAGCATACAAATAATACATAAAGTGTACTTTTGAATATCAAAAACTTAATATAAAATTGTAGATGAATTAAGACTAATTAAGGTTAACCCAACTTAAATGTATTTGTACATGTACAATGTATTACACAATGTGTGCTTTAAATTTCTCAAAGATATAATCTAATTCATGCTAAGCATAAATTCAATATTTAATCAAACATACATAACTGATTGGTAGTGCAGGTTTACCTGATTTTGAAAACTGGTATCCATTTCCTCACCAAATGACTCCCCGGGATTAATGTTGAGTTGATCTCTTAGAGGAGTCTGCCCTCCCGGTCCAGGTGTCATACCACCTGTCCCACCTCCACTAATTTGAGGAGTAAGTCCACCAACTCGAGGAGTAGCTTGAATAGAAAATACATATTGGTAAACTATGGATATAGTATGGTATACAACAACACAATCCTCTTAGCGACTATTGCCATAGTTGTGATGCATTCATCATTATGATCGAGAATGTTACAATATCATAACATTACTCTATACTACCTTACTACTGTAATATGATATAGTTTGGAAAGGCTCAGTGTAAAGTAAGTTTGTAACTTGTGTCCTATACACTATATTCTATACTGACATACTTGGTCGTAGTGACCTAGGAGTGGCACTTTCAAAGCTCGTATCATGCATTGGTGTATTCTCTCCTCCCTTTAATGGTGTCTCCACATTCTGCAATGCTAAAAGTGTCTGTGCTTCCTACAACAACGGAACAGGAAGAGAAAGGTGATTACTCAATACAAATATAAGAACCTTCATAGTACATGAAATACACTCCATATATACATGTATTCAAGAATCAAAACACCTTTTAAGTACTAACAAAATATAAGTACAAATATTATACTGACAAGGACATTGAACAGCATATTACTTGTAATAAAGAGTCTTGTGTTCCCATGCTACGAGGAGTACGTGCACCAGCTAATAGTGAAGGGCCAGGAGTTATGGAGTAATCAGACAATAGCTGCTGTGATGCAGCCATGCCTGACTCTTCAGCCAATGATCTGGCTCCTTCAGAAGCCAGTCCTAACTTGACTACTTCTTGAAGCTCAAGATCCGATATTTGTGGAGCAGGTAGGACCAGTTTACTGCGTTTTTTCATTGACTCATCAGTTACCCTATTATAGAAAGTACGATATAATAATGCTACAAGTAAGGGTTTTATATAGTATTATAGTTATGGTGTAAGATTATGAGAATATGCTACAATAGTAGCATACAAAGAGAAGGAAAGATGTGCAAGTTAAATCTGCCCAACACATATAGAACCTTCTGCTAAGATACTAACAGTGAGACAAGTGGTAAGTGGGATAAAAATATCTCTGCTATACACACGTGTCATGTAAATAAGGAACATAAGTATTAGCGACAAGTATATGTTGATAGTATCAATAACATTTTGGAAGATGCAAATAAAATTAATATACAAAGTGAAATTTATAAAAAAGATAAAAAGAGAGGTGTCATCAATTGTGAATTTTTATGAAGTTTAAAGGTGTACATTATTATATAGTAGTAGTCATATTAGGAAATAAGATTATACTGAAATAAATGTCATAACTCTAAAAAATGTTGCGTTATGTTATATCAATTTACATATATGGCAAAACAAAATGTCACAGTACATTCTGATGTTGACATTTCAATGTAAAGATTTTTAGCAATACATACACATATGCAAGGACAAACTTATACAGTTACTATATCAAACAAAAGAAAATGACATTAGATTAACTTTCTATAGGTAGGTAACCACACCTTACATAAACTTATATAGGTAAGTACTACATCTACATTGTATTTAGGGATAGATTAACTATATAAAACAAACTAGTCACTTCAAATCAACTCTATAGTTTGAGGTCATAACAGAATTACTATTTTCTAGTTTCAAATAACAGAGTTGCAACCACAAGATACCATATATATTTAATGTATAATGTAATAGTAGTACATGTAGATAGAGCTTAAAAGGATAGTATTGTTATCTTTTTTCTTTTTGCTAGAATTTGTATGAATTATTCATTATAACATTTGTTGGTATATTGTACTATTACAAATCAAAAAACTCTTCATTGAGTAATTCATATAAATGTTGATTACATAGTATTCAATATAAGCTACAAATTATTTGTTAAATTAACATACTAAATTTACTATGTACTATGTATATTAGGTATGAAAACAATATGACAAACATGTCATCTCAAATTAACCTGTTAGTCTGATCTCATAATTGTTACTACTGTTTCCTTGTCATATGAGAGTTGTATGATACCATATATAGTGCACAACATGTACTAGTACATGTAGATAGGCCTTAAAAGAATGATCATTTTATCTCTTCCTATATGCCAATAACAAGTGAAGAGCAAGAATTTTTTTTAAACCTACTAAATCTTTGCCACAAAATGGAAAACAATAAATTAAAATATTTAATGAAAGACACAAAATGAAGAAAATGAAAATGTAAACAATATTACAAGCTTTCATTTCATTTTTTGTCTTGCAAAGACTATTAGCAGTACATAGACATATCATAAGGTCTGTCTTTATGTCAATATCCGATTACATTGCAAACTATTAATAAAGCATTAATTTAGATGTTCAATGGATTAAATATTGTTTATTTTAGCTAATAAAGTTATTGAATGTAAAGCTCAATAATATCCAAGGGAGTATCTTCATTAGGATAATCTATATCTCCACACACCCTCAGTTCAATGTTTTCATTGATGGTCTCATTAAGAGCCTTTATAAACCATGGCATCTTAGGGTTAGTACAACATGGACCTTCATTTCCATCACATTGTTGTCCATCCCATAATGGGTCATTCGGATACAAGATGGATTGAAATAATTGACCAGCAGGAACTCCAGATTCACAATAATACTCATTGCCAATAAAACTTGGCACAAAAGTTGCATTAGTTCCAGTATTACATGGACAGGAATATATTGGACTAGTAGGACTTTGACCATTTGCATATGTCCAAATATGTTTACGTGGACTACTATTATAAGTAATAGAAATACCATTAACATAACAGGAGTCAATGTTAATAATGTTACTACTAAATGCTTCAGGAGATCGATACTGGTACCCTCTTAGTTGACCACACACTTTATTATAATGGATTCCTCGAGTAGAGAAGAATGTATGACTAAAAGAACCAGAATTAGGACGACCACATACATCATGATCACTATTGTTATATTGTCGTTGCATTAAATCAGGAGGACAAGTAGCACCAGGTTCACTCATGTTGAGATAGCCTACTCTCATCCAACCTCCCTTTCCATCACAGTTACTACCCTCCATATCACAATAAACTGATATAAGAGAACCATTAGGAGCTTGGATTGTGTAATAACCTGATGGAGCTGAGCTATATCCATTGTAAATATGAGAACAATTAGACAAAGAGAGATCATTGATATACTCCACAATGTCACAATACACTAACATTATGGTACCGTTAGAAGATATCTTGTAGTAAGCTGAAGGAACAGACTGGTTATGACGAAACACATCAGAACAATCATATCCATTAATATAATCCTCTATATTACAGTAGATAAAGGAACCATTAGAAATATAATATCCAGATATAGCTGAACTGTTTATTTTGAAAAGATCAAAACAATTCAGGATAGTAGGAAACCTTTGACAAGAGGAAGGTAGTGTGCTGGGACAGAGAATATAGTTGACATTGTTATTTTTTTTTGACTCGAACTTCTTTCCACTGTTATTAGGAATACAACAGTATTGTTCATACAGTGAGGGAGGAAGTGGTGTTAGTTCATTAACACAATCAGCTATGCAAACAGAGGAGGCCTTGCTAGCTGCAATAAGACTGGCAAGTAAACAGCAAACAAACACTTTCATGACTTAATTTAAGGAAAGATATTGAGTTAGTAGACTATTACAGTCAATCATACAAGTAGAGGAAGTCCAACAGACTGGCACTATAGGTAAAAGGCTGAATAACTAAAAGTAAACAAGTTTTTAAAACTGGATGGCTGATACAACTGCTAAAGGTTCTATCATCAACTACACTATGTATGCCAATAGAAGCCAAGAAGTAATTTTTGTAGTTATGTCCGATAATTGAAACTATTAGAAGGAAATGTAGATACTATTCAACTTAACAAACGGAATTAGCTAAATTGAAATACTATCTGCTTGTAGCTTCCATTGAAGCCATTATTAATTACTATAACAAAGTGGGTATAAAGCAATATGGTTGTAGTTGAAACTAGTTGGTTTTATACTAGAGCTACAACAATACATCAATTTATTGAGACATTGCAATGTCTAATGCTGCAATATTTCACAATACGCATATTCAGAATTATCGATTTATTGCAATAATAGGCAGAACTGTGCATGCACAGTAATACTTCCATCATGGCGACAGGTTCTACTCCTGTTCCTGTTATTGTTTCCAACCCGGAGTGATGTCTGGCGACATTTTGGTTCCCAGGAGCTGCAGACAAGACTATAGTAACTAAGCAGTGTATGGTTTGCTCTATATGCTATCAAGAGATCCTCTACAAAACAACACGACTAGACTAGTCTTTTTTCACACCTGGAGCATCAAGGGTGCCTAGTGAAAGGTTATTCAGCTCTGCTGGGAACCTTGTAAATGAAAAGAGATTTTGTCTTTCTCCTGAAAATGTGGACAATCTTTTATTTTTATATGAAAATTTGTGTGAAAACATCAATTTATTTTTAATTTGATGATACATTCAAAAGTCAATTACACTGTATTGCAGTAACCCAATATATTGCAATACTTTAATGTAGTATTGTTGCAGCTCTATTTTATACATCTAGAGCTCTATACACATAAAGCCAACTATAATAATATAATCATATTGATGAAACTGTGGTAACGAAGACCTCAGTAGTTTGTTAGCATACTCATCTATCATGAATGTTATCATAAGTACCACAAACTGCCACACCTTAACAAGGTTTCATTTAGAAAAATGGAGAAGGGGGAGAACAATGGGGGGGGGAGAAGAAAATTTAGGGGGGGCAAAGGGACTGCAGGCGACAATGCACCCTCTTGAGGGGTCTGGGACATGTTCCCCCAGAAAATTTTTGAATTTTAGACCCTCTGAAGTTGATTCTGGCACGTTTTCAGACCATTTTTGGTTTTCAAATGACATGACAAGATGACCATATTTCTGGTGCTGATAAGACACTTAGGAGTAATTTAACACCCATAGACTATTGGCTAAACCTGTACATTCTCCTTGTGTTTAGCCTAAGGTTATCTTATGCTGTATATTCCTTGTGTAGAGTTTCAGTTCTGTATTCATTACATCCAATTACCCCTTGAAAAAAAAAATGGCTGACCTAATTTCCAAGGGGAGCGAGACTCTGGCAAGGGGGGCAAATGCCCTAAATAAAACCCTGCTTAAGTAACCAAATTCCAAGACAGTCAAGTTTTGCAACAGTGCACATAAGGATTGCTAATTTCAAGAAGACATTTTCTATTTATATTGCCATGCCCACAAGTACAGATGCCTATATTTATATCGTAATGTATGACACATTATTCTCCTGGAGAATGTGACAAGTTATCTAGCAGTCTTTCTAATGTTGCATCTTTGTTGTGCTATTGTTTGAGTCTGATTTTATAAGCGTAACATATGCAGCCACTAAGAAATACGCATATCACATAATAAAATATTGAAATAACACCAAAGATGCTACTTACCTTTGTTGTTGTATTTAATATATTAACCCTTAGAGACTGATGCCCCTATTCATTAAATTTAAAATAAATTAATATCTATAAATTTTCATATTATTATCGCTAATATATATGCTTTTACTTACTTTTGAGTTAATTGTTATAAAAATTAAAAATACTTTCAAGAATGCTACTTCTTAGTAAAAAACACCCTCACAAGTCACATTTGCATCAAAGCTTTCAAACAAATTTGCTACGACAGAATGCTTTGTGATACAAGCTTAAATCTACTCATGTAGCTATCAGTATGATAGTTAGTTGTATTGCGAAAGTTTTAAAGTTTTACACCATACAGAAACATCACCGTGTATCATTATATCTCAAATATAGCAACAATCATCAAGTCAGGTCAATATTAAGACTACTTATACAGGTTTTTTATCAGTAGAATGTTTTCATTTTGGTTGCAAATAAAAAGCAAGCAATAACTTTATTAAACGTTAACTATTGAAACTTAATGCTCTAATGTAAGCTTTACTAGTTACAGGTAGAATGCTTATAGCAATGCCTGTGTAACATATTCATTACATAAAGTCTCTAAGGGTTAAAAACAAAAATGACTAATGTAAAAATAGAGATGTAACTTTAATAAGCTACTCCGGTGTTATTTATGAACTTTATTTTACCTGTTCATTTGCATTACAGCTGAAGGTAAGTCTGTCTCCTTTCTCTTTTTTTGTTTCTCTTTATCTTTCTTTCTCTCTCGAGCTTCAACTATATCTCGTAGTTCACCTTCAACATCCTTGTTCAGCATTCTACGATAATTGGGGTCTGCCATATCAGCCTTTTCATCTGAAGTATCATAAAATCCTAGACAAAAAAATAAGTACCCAAATAAAGGACAAATATAGTCAGACAATGTACATGTACAATACGAACCACAAGGCGAAAAGAATTTATTACATGAATAATGTGTACATATTTAGTATTGTAGTGGGTAATAATAATATAGAAGTGATGTTATAAGGTCATATATGCTGGTATTCTTTAACTATATTTATTCATATAAACCCTCAAATAATGTACACATATGAGGGTCATATAATGTACACATATGAAGGTTATATAATGACATATATGCAGACATGGGGCAAGCATTTACTGAAGTGCTTGAAGCACAACTTCAAGCATTCATAAAAGAGCTTAAGCACAAGCACAAGCATTTATGTTTCTAAAAAATAAGTGCTTGAAGCACAAATTCAAGACTTAAAAAATGCTTGAAGCACAAGCACAAGCATTTTTGACAAAAAATGTCCTTCAAATAAACAATTCTTTTATCTAAGTCAACTTTTAAAATACTTCTTGTTAGATCGTATAAACATTAGTTATAGAATATAGTATCTACCAGTCGGCATCTCTCTGGCCTAAAGATCTTGCTTGCCACACTAAACAGCTGCTCTACTACATAAAAAGATACAGGAAGTCCCAACACAGTTGTAGTTATATTTGCTAATGATGGATAAACAGACTGATAGCAAAAGAGTATTAATAGATGTGCTAAGTGCACAAAGAACTTGCAGCCTTTGTGCTTAAAAGTGCTTATAAAGTGCTTTAAAGCACTAATGCTATAAAGTGCTTAAGCACAAGCACAAGCATAAATGCTTATATATAATAAATGCTTGAAAGCACCTCCAAGCATTCCAAAAAATGTGCTTAAAGTGCTTTCAAGCACAAGCACTCAAGTGCTTGCCCCATGTCTGCATATATGAGGGTCTTATAATGTACATATATGAGGATCATATAATGTTGGCATATGAAGGTTATATAATGACATATATGAGGGTCTTATAATGTACATATATGAGGGTTATATAGTGTACATATGTGAGGATCATATAATGTATATGTAAGTACATAGTGTAAATGGTTCTTATTACCTGGAGGGGGTCTCTTCTCAAATGGGATTTCTTCATTGTACTCCACACCTCTCTTTCTTTTCTTCATAAATATAGTTGCACTAAAATAAAAATAAAACTGATCATCGTAACAAATTTGAAACATTAAATAAAGTAAAATAAATATATAAATAAATTAAAATAGATATTCCTGATTTTAAAAATCAATATTAAAATACATTTACCTTTTTAATCTAAATTAGTACATGTACAATTATGATTTGTACATGTAATTATACCAGAACAATCAACATATCACATGTACATGTATAAGTACATGTACATGTGTAAATATTAAATACATGTACATGTCTTTTACACACACACACACACACACACACACACATATTACATACCCAATTCCAGCAGCTCTAAGTTCTCGTCTTTTTTGAACAGAGGCTAATCTTCTAGCTTCTTCCATTTGTTTCTCTCTAGCTTTCCTTTTTGCTTTCTTGCCTTGAGTATTAGCTAAACGTGCACGGGCTTCAGCTAACATCTCTTTCTCTATATATAATTAAAACATGTTTACAACAATACATTGTAATACAAATTAAATTATCTTTGAGACTAGAGGTGAGGAGGGACATTAATCTTGGGGAGATCTATTTATTTAACTATATTATAAAGCAAGATTACTATTAATGTCATGACTAGCTGCGACTCTCATCCTGTTTAACCTCTATTTCTAACTCTTCATTGATCATCAATGTGATGGTTAGAAATGCTTTTAATATGTACAAAAAATGCTTAGTGGGTGTGGTCATGCACTATACAATACAAAAGTGTAGTGATAATAAAAGGAACAGTTTTTAATGATGCCGGTTTTGAGCTTTCAAAAAAAAATTAGTGGGTGTGGTTATACACTGTACAATACAAAAAAGTCAACATAGTGACAACAGAATAGTGATAATAAAATAAGTGCTTTTAATGCTGGTTTGAGCTTTCAACAATACATTGTCTTTAATTGCTATTTGATTTACTGTTCTCATTATTATAATGTATTATACATAAGATTCATCTGATGTCAGTATATATACTATGTAGACATGTGAATTCACATACCATCAGTATATATACTATGGAGACATGTGAATTCATCTGACGTCAGTATATATACTATGTAGACATGTGAGTTCACTTACCATCTTCATCCATATCAACGGGATCAGGACGAGCTGGTTTAGTCTCTGGATTAGGATCAATCTCACCTGGACGTAATTTACGTGGATCATCATCAACTTCACCTTCCTTTTGTTGTACTTTGTCACTATAACAAAATAAGAAGTAATTTATATTAAAGGATGAACCAATATATATTTGAAATAGAGCTATATGTAAATGTACATGAACAATCATAATTGATTGATAAGAGTCTGAAGCCGTACATGTAGTTATGTACTAACAAAAGGTGTGGCTATTATACTATAATTTATGGAGACTTAATTATGGGCAAGACATTTGACAATACAACAGCTGGCTTCATCTATAAAGAAAAGTCGTGTCACTACTTACTATTAAATGCCTCAAAACAAAATTTTGCTAACTGAAAGGTCTTTATTTTTGTCGCAACATAGAAATTATTAACATATAACACAGTAAGAAATCCAGCATTGTCTATAACAATTAATAATATATAAAAAGATAATTTAAAGTCTTCATTATTGTTTACTATATAGTGAGTATATATTAAGAGGTATATATATACACATGTATACTTACAGTAGATACTCGTAATGTTCTAGGCATTGAGCAGGTGTTCGTCCAACAATAGGAGCAATAGTCCTCCATTGGCAAGGCATTAGTTTAGCTAAATGAAGTAACTTCTCTTCTTCATCACGACTCCACTCAGTCTAAAAGGAAAAGGTCAGTATCAATTTTACTATAAATATTATGTCTATTTAGGGATTTTTCAAATCACATATAATTCAATTTAATAATATCATCTGTAGATTATTATCAGGGGTTGTCCTTAGTCCATATAAATGAATTAATTAATACTATAGCTAACTCCGCCCACAATAATATTTAACCCCAAAATGATATATGTACATATCATACCTTTTTAATACTTGGATCAAGCCATTCATACCAACGTGCTTTACATTGTTTAGCTGATTTCTGATGTAGTAAAGAAGCAATACGTGCCCACTGGTTCTTGCCATACTTCATAACAGCAGCTTTCAAAATCTCATCCTATCAAATACACAATTATTAATAACATATCTATCAATAAAACATATATACATTATGTCTATTGAGTTTTTACAATTCATAGATGCCTCTAACTTTCAGTTTACACTAATATATAATAGATCTGACAACACCATGTAATGGGAAACAATTGAAAAAACCCTCGTCTTACATTATAGCAACTAAGATCTGCTTAGCATTGTTTGCATATCAAGCAGTAAAAACACTTTCTTATAATTCTATTGAATTATTGTTATACTAAATATAGTCTAGTGTATGTTACTGATACTTACCTCGGTGTTTTTCCAAACACCACCTTTTATCATTATTCGAGGCATGGCTATCTCTATGTACTAAAAATATATATAAGACATATATTATACTTTATTTGACATGTTATGTTCACTTACCAACGTAGAATGGCTGTAAAAGAAAACGTGTTGAGAAACGTAGTGTAAGAAAGCCACGCCCAATGTACGCCCATATTTGAGTGGGCGGTGCTTGCTCAATTTAGTTAGTTCTGTCACGAAAAATTTGGTCCTGGTGCAAAATTTGGACCTAGGTCCAAATTTTGCAACGAAAAGGCTGCAAAATTAATTCCATCTTGGACCCAAGTGTGTCTAATTTGGTGAAGAGAAATGGAACTCGACACATACAAATCATTTTATCACTTCTTAGGCTGTGTCTACTTAAATGGAGAGCTTTAGCCATCTGGAGAACTTTTCAAGTGTCAAAAAGGCAAATGTCACAGCTGAGAGAAGATGGGAACCTGACTAATGAAGCAATAAACTATGTAGAAAATTGAACTTATGCCTCAGATTGTCCTGCTAAAAGGAAGAGAAAGATTAGGAAAAAGGCTGGCAAACTAGCAATGAGAGAAGGAGAAAAGTGCTATGAGAAGAAGTCAGGACAAGTTTGTTATATTTTTTTCAGTTTCTTTTTTACTGTCTTACAATAATTTATAATAATGTTTCTATTTTCAGTGGGTGAGGTATGTACAATCAAAGACTGAAAAATTACGAATTGTGCACTATTGCCATGCTGACCCAACATCGGGACATCTTGGTGTGTCCGGTGTTGTTGATCAAGGAGGTAGGCAGGTCAATGTCACAAGATATTATTGGTATCTCATGTGCAGTATCACCTGGTTACTCTATCACTGATTTTAATATTACTTCAATGTCTGTTAAAAACCAAGTGGAACAATCTTTAAAATGATATAAGTATGAAACCACACCCACTACTATACACAATCCACCAACAAAACAAGAAATGAATAATTTATTACAATGACATTGGATTACAACTAAACCTGATTTACAAGTAAACATGTTTGTTATATGTTCCATGTCTCTCTCTCTCTCTCTCTCTCTCTCTCTCTCTCTCTCTGTTGCTTTTTGGAACCCCCAGAGACTAAACTGTTGTTCCTAAAGGCTTCATTTTCTCTTTGATCTAATATGGACACTCTGGTTCACAACAAGGCAAATATTTACGTATCCTTTTGCTAGTAGATAATTTAATAAGACCACTCTATTTAGTAGACACTGTTATGATATCCTTTATATGAGAGTTGTCCTCCATTAGTATATTATAAAGTGTTGGTAGAAAAACAAATGTCTTGACTGTAGACATAGTAATTTTTAAAAAGACAAGTCATGTGACTATCATGTGATGAATCGTGTGATCATGTCATGTACACTAAGCATTATGCCATGATATCTTATAAAATAGACAACTGTTATTGTCTTTAACATACTTTACATAAAGATATATTAAATGATGCTGTAGGAAAACTGAAGTAAGACCTGACATAATGGATGGATGAATAGTTGAATGAATAGATGGATAGATGGATCATTTATAGACAAATGGATGTATAATTCAATATAACTATGGACAGACTATTATGTCATATTGTTATCTAGTCCTCATATATGATGTGTGGTAACTATAAATCAAGTCTGTGATGAGCTGATAAAACTAGGGTCACAATCACTAGGGAGAGTTGTCATGACAACAGATGTAACTCAATTAGGATAAAAAGGGGTATTGTTAATATTTTCATTGTAGATAACTGAGAACTGATATTCTAATTATCATCTTTAATTGATATTTAAAAGACAACAATATACCTTTTCATTTGTTAACAATTGAGACAAATTTAATAAATAAAATAATTGTCATTTTTAAAAGAATTGGTTAAATAATATTGATTTATATTAAAGTTATATTAAGTGATAATGTAGACATAATGTAGGCTTTACTTTGAGGGACCTACATTCAGAAAACATTATGTTCAATTTGAATCATCTTAAAACTTAAAACAAATAAAATATAAAACAAATTAAATAAAGTTTAAAAGTAATGGAATATAGTTACTAATTATCTGGACATGGAATGATCCGACAGTCAAAGGTGAGCTTAGTCAGGATGTTGTTCCTTTTAACATGTTTGGTATATGAGGGACTGTCAAGTTTTATACCAAATAAAGCACTAACAATATGAATATTATAATGAGGTATAATGACATACAATAATTAATATAATCCTATTTGGGAAAGCTAAACTAATCAATTAATTAAAATTAATGATAAGTTTTTTGTAAAATGATATAATATGATTGAAATTAAAGAATTGTTTCTCGTAAAACTAAAGGAATAAATGATGCATAATATTATGTTGTAATAACAATCAGTATAATTATAATAATACAACAACAATGGTAAGTAAACTGATTGTAGTTGCTTATAAAAAAAAGAATATTAAAGATAAGGTATTATTGAAGATAGAAAGTATTACAGTTTCAATTTAAGATGTATTACAGTTTAAAAAAGTTACAGTTTATTTTTAAGACAGATCTAGCTGCTTAGTAAAAAGGAAAAGAAAAATTAAACTTCTAAAGAGAAACAGCCTAAAAAAGAAGAGACTCTTATTCATCTTGTTGTGTGTTAAGAAACAAAAATTGAAAATATTCTTGCTAATTATAATCCATGTTAACTTGTGTGTTGCAACAAGACTCCAAATGTGATGATAAATTTCCACAGATTAATCTATTGTGTAAACAATGAGTGACCACATGTATCTTTTAAATTTTTTAATTAGAATTACAACGAGAGTGTTAATGAAACACCTTTTTAGAGTATTGATATAGCTATCTAAATTGAATACCTTTTTCTCATCAGCTTTAACAATTAGCAAGTCAACATCCCTAACTGTATCAATCAAACTCCTTGTATACTATCCCAAACATCCCAAGTAGTGTTGATTATACAAAATTCAAGTTTTGGCAACATTTTTGTCTTGTTAATCAAAACTACTAAAAAAATTTCTAAAAATGAGTAAAAAAGTAAAGTTCCTTAAAATATACAAATGAATACGAGAAGTTTGTTTCTTGTTATGATGAACATACGAAGATACATGTAATGTCTAGAAAGAGAGAGAGAGAGTGAAATGCTAAACATCCTGAAATGGTGGATCACACACATAATATACTACACTATGCATTGTAACTAGTATCTATTTCTTTTTACCTTATGACAAAATGAGTCATAGAACTTGGAAATAACTAAGAAGTCTGTCTAGTATATAGCATTACAGGCTAACCATAAACAACCTATATAAAAATATATATGATGAGAGAGCACATGATCATATAGTTTGTTGCCATGACAACCATACAGTTAAAACAACTAAGAATTTGAAGAGAGAGAGAGAGAGAGAGAGAGTGCATAGAGAAGGTTGATTAAAGTTACACTGTTTATACAGCATCTTACATATTAAGTGAAAGAGAGTACATGATATAGGCCAACTTGTTTCCATGGCAAAATAAGATACAACTTAGTTATTATGATAACATCTATTAATTGAAGAGAAAGAAATAGGAATAAAGAACTAAAAAGTATAAACAATATTCAAAATTAACTGTGGTTTGCAGTTTACAATCAACAATACACTGTATAAGAAAGAGCAAAAGAGAGAACAAGAGAGATGTATTCAACAACTCTTATTCTCTCTACATTTATTCTAAACATCTCTGAATTTCTCTAGCAAAGGCACAAGGTTTTAAACTATTTTGACCTAATATTAACTTCATGTACATAGTAGACATCACACATATAAATACTTTTACCCTTCTCTCTTCAGTGATACTTAAAGAGGGTTTGGTAAGGGAGCCCACAATTGCATGCTTTATTAGTAATTGCAAATGATCAATTAAACACTCATTGGGAAACTTCCATCAGTATATTGTTGCCACAATATCGAGGGCAAAAATGCTTTGTTTCAACAATTTAATGAGCCAACAGTCTCATAAGAAGTCTAAAGTAAAAGGCTGTTTAGTTAGATAGAAAGTAACGATTTTGTTAAGGAATGTACTCATGAAAACAGTAAATATAACTTTCAAACAAACAATTATTAACAGGTACTTCTGTGTGGCTTCTATTTTCTTGGAATCAGAATTTCCCATGAGTCTCTAGCTATATTATTGATTAGAATGACATTCATACATATGAATTTACAATAGTTAATGATAAAACACAAAAATACATGTATCATTTTACAAATCAGGTATTGTACTGGGATTTTAATAGAGAATTTTACTGTTTATGATAAAGTGATTTAATTCTAAGAAATAAACAATTCTCAGAAGACCATGAATAAAAGTAGTTAGTCATCAGCTCATTTTTTTCCAAACACACTCATAATTTATTTAGCAAACATGTTTTCCATTTATGGACTTGCTATAGTTCTACTATACATAGGAAATAGTCACTTACCATCAACTATTTGTTGATGTAAAGGGACTGGATTATTGACACCCTTGAAAGTCAGGGAGTCTTCAAAAGCTATAAAACTGTTCAAAGATGTTTTCTCAAGTAACAAACGTTAGAAGATTTAAACAGCCACACTCATTCAAAGTGCTCATGACAAAACTAATGATATCTGCTAGTTAACATTGCTATGTGTGTAAGTTAATTTCATTTGTCATTCTTAAACGTCACATAAAACAAACAATAAAAACAATCAAGGAATGTACTCACAACACATTAAAATATAACTTTAAAATATAAAAGTCATTAACAAATACTTCTGTTTGGCTAGTATGTAAGAATACCAATACTGGCGTTACTATTTTGGAGTTATATGAGATGTTTTAACAGTTATATATTACATGATAATTACATTTTTAGTAGATGTATAAAAATCTAAGGCCAAATTTGATTTAAATACAAAAATATCATGTATTATTTGTTCCAATTCAAGTTAAACACTCTTTAAATTGTATTTTTCTGGAGTCAGAACTTTTCCCATGAATATGTAGCTATATTATTGATTAGACTCACATCATTACACTATACATATTACCATATACCAATGAATTTATAATAGTTAATGATAAAACACAAAAATACATGTATCATTTTACAAATCATGTGTTGTACTGGGATTTGAAAAGAGAACTTTATTGTTTGTAATAAAATGTGAATTTAGATTATACAATTCTCAGAAAACCATGAATAAAATTAGTTGGTCTTTTTCTGAACAGGCTCATAATTAATTTAGTAAACATGTTTTCCATTTATGGGATTGTTTTCGTTTTATTATACGTCGAAAATAATCCAAATTTTGACTTTTAATTCAGCATTTCTGTTTGGTTTAAAACTGGATGTTGTATACTTGTTTGCATACACTTGTGTGGAGAGATATAGTTACTGATAATAATATAATTATATCAGTGCATAATGAAACTAACCATTATAAAGTGCTTTATCTGTTGTGGTTTAGTGACCTCAGAAGCTTCAACAGCCATTACAAGAGAATAATTAATTTACCAACTTACATTGTTGAATGTGTTAAACTGAAGTCATTATTTTATATTGAAAACACCCAAAACTAGATTGTCAAAATATAATTACAAAATCATCCTAACATTAACATTATTATTATAGTACTACATGTTGATATGAAGGGGCTGCAGCTTTGAAGATCAGATAGTTGGCAAAAGTTATGGAACTGCGCAGACTTTTTCTCAAGGAACAGAAGTCAGAAGCTCGAATCAGTCTTACTAATTCAAACTGCTCATGACAAAGGTAATGAATGACGTCTACTAGTTGCTATGTCAATATGTAAATTTCTTTGTCACTCTTAAAAGTCACATACAACAAACAATAAAAATAAACAAGGAATGTACTCACAACACAATAAAATGTAACTTTAAAATATAAAAATCATTAACAGATACTTCTGTAAGGATATCAACACTGCCATTACTATTTTGGAGTTGTTGGAGATGTTTTAACAATTGTATATTACATGATAATTAGATTTTCATAAAATTCTAAGGTCAAATTAAATTTAAATACAAAAACATCATATATTAATTGTCCTAATTTAAGTTAAACACTCTTTGGATTCTATTTCCTTGGAATTAGCATGTTTTCATGATATCTAACTATATTATTGCTTGCACTCACATCGTTACACTATAACATTACCATACCAATGAATATACAATAGTTAATGATAAAACACAAAAATATATGTATCATTTTACAAAACATGTATTGTATTGGGATTTGAGTAGAGAAATTTACTGTTTGTAATAAAGTGCAAATTTAAACAATTCTCGGAAAACCATGAATAATATTAGTTAGTCCTCAACTCATTTAGTGAACAGGCTCAATTAATTTGACAAGCATGTTTTTTTTAGTTATTTTTTATATTTATTTTTTATTTTTTTACCAAATAGTCAGAATTTGTATACATGTTTGCATACACTTATGTGAACAGATATAGTTACTGATAACAATGTAATTACATCAGTGCATAATGAAACAAACTATCATGCTTTAATTGTTTCTTTGAATTTGACATTATGATTAAAGTCCAGTAGGTATAGGTATACTTACATAAAAGAAGTCATTTTAACTTCAGAGAAAGTGTCCTGTCAATTTAATGTGTCCACCTAAGTAAGAGTACAGTGAAATAAAATTACTTTTTATGTTAAAACGGATGCTCAGTATTTTAGAGCAACACCACTTTAGAGACTTGTATAGTAATAGTCTATCATAAGACATTGTATATTTGCTAAATGAAAATCAATATCAAGCACACACAAGCAAGCAACAAATGACTTTACTATGTAAGAATGAATAATAAAACAGATAATAGAAATTTCCCTAAAATTCATCAAGCATATGGCTTAGAAATGTTTAATATCTTATCACATTTAAATTTCTAATTTCAATTATCATATTTGCAAAAAATGCATATATCATACGTAATATCTTAAGCTAATATACTAAAAGCTTCAATGAAAGAAGCATAAAAAGTTATTCCCTCAGTATTAAATTTAAAGAGATATCACACAAGTCCTATGTTCAAGTGTAATCTTTTTCATACTTACTTTCGCCAACAAATCTCAAATTCTTAAACAGGTATCACAATCATCTATGCAACCTTAAAATTACCAACTGTATTAAGCAAGTTATATCTCAATATATTTCAATTTAGAAATACTAATCAACAATAATTTAGTAAGTAACATGTGTCACAAACATATCATCATTAATAACATTCATTAAATGAATGATAATTGTTATAATACCTATTCTCAGAATTGTTAAATCTATTGAATATGTATATTAACAAAATGTATAAAAGAAGCACGTAGCTCAGTATGACCAGATCGAAGGTGATCAAAGGCAATTTGTTCAAAGATGTTTCTTTTTTTCCTTGTGACTGGAGCTCTGATAGCGTTATGTTCTGCATCTACATGCAATGTGTATCGAGCTGAAGAAAAAGGAATACAAACCATTCCTTACGAATATATATGCTGCAACAACACTCATCAGGTGAACTGTGCAGGAAATGTCTATGGCATTGGTAGCGATAGCAATTACTGCAGCACTGAAGGAAAAGGCAAAGTAGGTTTTCAGTTTGGCACATCATTTGAGTGTGGAGGTTGTTCAACGCAAATAAAATGTGCAGAAAAAACACAACAGAGTCCACGTAATGCAAAAAGATGGGCAAAAGCATTTAAAAAATGCTGTTTTATTACCTCTAATCTAGACATAGAAATCGATCATAATGTTTTCGTTAGACAATTGAGTTTTTGTGGTGATGGAAACTGCAACGGCAATGAAACACGATGCAACTGTCCTCAGGATTGCCCATCAAATAATGGTACTTCAACAGGAAAAACAACAAGATGTACTGTTGATCCTACAGGTAATTAATTTATTGCATATTGAAATATAATTTATGAACTTTAATTACAGGTGCAAACCTAGATACTGACAACAAGACCACTGAGATTCTCATTGGTGTGTTTGTGTCAATAGGCATTTTATTGTTCCTTTGTTGTGTTGGTATTGCTATATGCGTGGGTGCATGTGCCGCTTGCAAAGGATGAAAGAATAAATTTATAGCTAACACTATAAACTTAATATGTCTATTATAAAGATGTATTTTTGCTGTTAATATATATAAATAAATCTATTGCTGACATGCTATACCCATATTTTTTGAATAAAGAACAAAAACACAAAGGAAGTTGCATTGTCAATCCTATATACTCCTTTTCTGGTATGTTTGATTAAACAAACATTCTAGATTTGATAAAGAATTCATAATAAAATTGAAATTTTAAGGTTAATTTATCTTTTATTACAAACAACAACAAAAACAATAAAGACAGTATTGCTGTCTAAATAAAACCAGCAAGTAATATTTTCTTGAAAGAAAATTCCAGTCATTATGGATTGTGTTCACTATATATTTAGGTTTATTGTTAACCACACCCACACAGGACAATAATAAAACAAAATGAAGTTCATTAAAGAAATGGTCATCAGTCTATGACTGTTTGATCTTTCATGGTAGTAGACATTGAGAAGGATCAAACACTGATTATCTCCTTAATATATCATATTTATATTATAAATTCATTTCTTTTCTTTTACATTTTAATAATACCATATAGCCGTTATTTTAAATTCTCATAATCATTAGTTATTAATCTATCAAGGAATTACTCTACCAATTGTAGTTAATCATTACAATAATAATTTCATTATACTAGTCATGTAATTAAATATTGCATACCAAACTTTCTCAGGGAATTAAGCAAAATAAGAAATTATTAGACAGTAGTCAAAATTATTATGAGTAATTGTTTGTGAGTAAATATAAATCTCAAAATTTAATAACGTAGTAGTAGAGGGTGTGGTTACATGCCAAAACTAATATACTTAAAACATAGTGGGTGACATATGTCAAGTTACCTTTCACATATTGAAATGACTACTATTAAAGAACAATTATGTACCGTATCTGAAGGCTTTCTCTCTTGTCATATTAATTAAATGTCTTATCAAGTATTTAAACAGAAACACAATTAAGAAATACTGCTTTGCTGTTCTTGCACAAATTAAATTAATTTTTGAAACGTGAATTCAAAGTCTTCTATATTATTCACTATATAGTGAGTATATATTAAGAGGTACATACAAATGTATACTTACAGTAAATACTTGTAATATTCTGGACATTGAGTATGTATTTCTTCAACAATAGGAACAATAGTCCTCCATTGACAAGGCATTAGTTTGGTTAAATGAAGTAACATCTATTTTTGATGACATCATTCAGTCTAAAAGAAAATATTGTGTCTAATTTATTTTAGAGATTATTCAAAGTATATATAATTTCTTATCCATAAATTATTATCAGGGACAGTCCCTAGTCCATATAAAATGAATGTAGTTAATACTATAGCTAACTCCATCCATAAATATTTAACCCCAAAATTATTTATGTACCATCATACCTTTGTAATACTTGGATAAAACCATTCATACCAACATGCTTTACATTGTCAGCTGATTTCTAAAGTACTAGTTCTTGTCATGCTTCATAACAGGACTTTTAAAATTTCATCCTATCAAATACACATTTATTAATAATTAAAGCATCAATGATGTAAATTACTTTATGTCTGTTAATGAACACAATATCTGTAATTCATGGACATTCCTCTCACACTAACACAAAGTAGACTACATTATACATAATATTATAATTGAAAGTTTCACTTATTAGTAAACTATTTCCACCTATTAATACAGCAGTTCCACTTATTAGTAAACTATTTCCACCTATTATAGTACACCAGTTCCATTTTAGTAAATAATTTCCACTATATATATATATACTAGTACAGCAGTTAAATCTATTATTACAAGACAAACTGACTAAAGTAAAGAAGTTAACTGACAATGTGAGCATTCGATTTAAGCTGTTTCTATATAAAAAAAGTTAAAATGAACAGGAAAGAAAATTAAAATATTTATGTGGGACTAAAACAATTACCTCAAATTGCTCCACCTCAACTTATATTACAGTAGCTAAGAATTGTTTCACACACTTTCCATGTCAAGAAGTATAAAGGTTTGTTATATATATATAATCATAGGAATACTGGATACTTCACAGAATGAGTACATATACTTACGTCAGTGTTCTTCCACCATTTATCATTATTCAAGGTATGGCTATCCCCGTATACTAAATAATTCAAATGACACATTATACTCGATGTGACAAGTTATGTTCACTTACTCACCTAGTAACATTGCTATCATTAATTAAAACCTCCTTGAAAAGGGAAGATCACACCTACTCAAAACAAGTAGCAATTGATGAAGAGTGGGCGTTGCTTTAGAAATACGTGACAGCTCAATATGTCCAAAAAAAGAGGCAAGCATACATTTGTTACAAGTGCTTCAAAAAAAGCTTTAAAAATGGCAAAACAATTGTGAAATTGCTATTTAATTAAATCTGAAAAATAGGCAGTGAATAAAAAAGTCAACAATATGTTGATCTTTCTTTGTATGTGAAGATTGATATATGTACAAAATATAGGAAGTATATGTCTATTAATTTAGAAAAACAATGAATGTTAAAACTAAGTAATAAATTCCCAATAAAGTATATTAAGATTATCAACATACATTTAGCCATTAAATTAAAATTTATAAATGGATTTCAAATTCTTTAAAAACGTGATCTTTGTGTTTCTGTTGTAATTGACTACGTACATTTGAAAAATCTAGTTGAGAGATATGGAAGTTTGTCCAACGACGTAAAAGACACCTCTTTCTACAATGATAATATCCATAACTGTTACGTTTTCTTATTATATTCGATCCTTTTGGTTGAAACTCTCGTGATTCCCAATGTTTGATGCAGAGATCTTTTGGCGGTATACGATTTTTACAGAATTTATTTCCACATCCTTGACAAACCTTTATTTTGTTATTAAGAAAGGACAGGATAAAGGGATCAGTGTGTGTTGAAGATGATTTGAGGCTACATAATGGTGATGCTCCAAACATGCTACTAGTAGATGACATTAAAGAAGACTTAGTGCTATCATCCACCTATATAAATTAACAACAACAAGAACGCTAATTTAAAACCTAGCAGTAATCAATGATTCAGCTGATTACATTTACCGATGACTGACATATATCACTGATTACAGATATCTGATTATTATTATTATCTGATAACAGATTAGATGATTTAACAAATTCATAGTGTCTTTGGTTGCATGCATGTTGCATGTATAAAACACATTTTAAAAACACAAACTGTTTTCATTACCAATTACTATGAAATTGGCAATTCATGAACTTCAAGCAGTGACTTCTCAGAAATGGCATATAACAATAGATTAGCTATAGAATTCTGCATAATGGTGGCTTCAAATTATATACTAATTATTTAAAGAAAACAAAGTAAGTAGTTTTACTGTTATTAGTCATCTATTTTCTAAGAAGTGATATGAACTGTTAATTTCATAGTAAGGAGTAATCATAACTTTTTAATAATAAATTTTTAAAGGATGCTTGCTAACTAGTGAGTATAAGTCAGTTAAAAAAACTAATCTATTTTAATAATGTACTTGTCCTTTCTGGGAATATGTTGAAATATATAAACTGTTTATTCAAATATATATTTTGTAGGGATTCATTCATCCAGAATGAACATGAGTTAGTTATAACAACTAATCTACTATAACAGTGAGCAGATTGTGTTTAAGGCTATAATTAGAATATTACCATATACTAACAATCCAGTCTTTTGTATACACAATACTTACACTCATGATCAGTTACTAACCAGTTTATCTATATGCTCTTCATACTTTCTAGCGACATGATTCTGTCTAATATCCCTTAAAGCATATAGCAACCTCCTCCTTGTAGCTTTGTCAGCCTTTTCTTGTAGCCATAACTGATATCTTTTCTAGATACAGACATTATCATATTAACGCCCGATTAAATTTGAAAGCAAGCGGGGTATTTCCCATGAAAATCCCGCGCGTTAATTTTGGAAGTGACGTCATTAATTATAATTAAAACGGTAATTACGCTATGCTACAAAAAATTAGATCTAAAAGACAAGCTAGGTGCACTCTGTGATACCATATCAGATCGTAGCATTAGACTACTAAATCCTTCATTCTTACTGACACGTTTCTCATAAAGTTTTCTTTTTCAATTTCTAGTGAATGACTAGTCTGGCATTGTTGTTGACTTTTCCATCATCCTTTGTCTTAGGGAAGAGGCACCAACACCAGACCAGCAAATGACTGAATCATACTAATGAAAGTAGTAGATCACTTTAATGTATAAATTTGTTATGAAATTAGATATAATGTCATTTATTATTCTTTCTTAATTGTGGTTACACATATATAAATATATACTATAGGTAGTTTATGAATTAATGATAGATTCTATCTTACATAAAATGCATGCATATAGAGGAAATCATAGTCCTTCATCCTCATAGTAGTAATATCAATTATGATATTACTTATAAATGTTGCTCCAATTGACAGCACAGACAAAAAGTTAAGAAAAAAAAAATATAAGAAATTTTGTGCAAACAATGACAAATAATAATTATTATAATAGACAAAAGTAAAATATTAACTATCACTTGTATTAAAAGCTAAATGACAGGAATTTCTTTTTAATGATATAGTCAATGATATCCAATGGTGTATTTATTCCCTAGAGAAATTTAATGATCTTCATATTCTTAGTTCATTATTTGCAGTTTTATTGAGCATGCTTATAAACAATGTTTTTTACCATACAGAAACCTTCTATAAAAGGTTGCTATGAAGCCATATTTAACAGGAAGCTAACACTCAATTTGTAACTCAAAATATGACAAAACAAGGTAATATAATTATTACTATTAGTTTGCTTTAAATTAGTTATGGATCACTTTTGCTAGCAGTAAATTTGCATGAACACAGCAATAGACATAAAATGTATAAATTAAATATAATTTGCTTCTAGTCAATTGATTTTGCTTGTAAAATCTAATACCCACTAGGAAAACAATCATTCTTAATTTTACAGAAAGTTTAGCACAGCAAGGGTAACATGAAATCATTAAAGTGTTGGTACTGGGCCAACATAACTGTATAGTTCCCTTAACAGGCACAATTAAAGGTTTAGGATTTAATTTAATAATTAAAGTTGAAGGTATTGTGACGATAGTCTTTTTTAAGACAATGCAAACAATACAACTTTTTGTTAATAACTATTTGTTTAACTGTTTTTGTACATTTAATATGCATGCAAAAGGTTTCTTAAAGCTTGCTGTATCTTTGTATTTATTAATTTTTTAACGTATAAATACATCAATAACATCTTCATTTAAATAATCTTCATTTCCACACACACTTAGTTCGATATCTTCAGTAGTAGCTTCATTAAGAGTCTTTTTTTTAATCCATGGCATCTTAGGGTTAGTACAATAGGTCCTTCATTTCTATAACATTGTTTCCCATCCCATAATAGGTCAGTGAAAAATCTATCATTCTTAATTTTACAGAAAGTTCAGCACAAGAGTAACATGAAATCATTAAAGTGTTGGTAATGGGCCAACATAACTGTATAGTTCCCTTAACAGGCATAATTAAAGGTTTAGGATTTAATTAAAATAATAAAAGTTGAAGATACTGCTATGATAATTTTTTAAGACAATGCAAACAATGTAAGTTTTTCTAATAACTAATCATTAACTGTTTCTGTGATTTAATAAAAGGTTAATTATAGCTTGTTGTATCTTTGTGTTTATTTAGTTTATTTTAACGTATAAAGACTTCAATAATATCCAAGGGAGTATCTTCATTTGCACATACCCTTAGTTTGATATTTTCATTGGTTGTCTCATTAAGAGTCTTTATAAACCATGGCATCTTAGGGTTAGTACAACATGGCCCTTCATTTCCATTACATTGTTTTCCATCCCATAATGGATCATTGGAGTATAAGACTTGCTGCCATTCTTGTCCAGCAGGAAGTCCTGATTCACAAAAGTAGCTGTTTCCGACAAAGTTTGGTATAACTGCTGCAGTGTTTCCAGTATTACAGGGACAGGAATATAATTGGACAGTTACAGGTGATAATCCACTTGCATATGTCCAAATGTGCTTTCGAGGATTACTACCATAAGTAATAGAAATACCATCAACATAACAGGAGTCAATGTTACTACTGTTAATACTAAATGCATCAGGAGTTCCATATTGGTACCCTCGTAGTTGACCACACACCATTTTGTAATGGATTCCTTGAGTGGAGAAGAATGTATGACTAAACATACCAGAGTTGGGAAGACCACACACATCATGATCAATATTGTTATATTGTTGTTGTGTCAAACCAGAAGGACAGGTAGCACCAGGTTCACTCATGTTGAGATAGCCTACTCTTATCCAACCTCCCTTTCTATCACAGTTACTACCCTCCATATCACAATAGACTGATATAAGAGAACCATTAGGAGCTTGGATTGTGTAATAACCTGATGGAGCTGAGCTATATCCATTGTGAATATGAGAACAATTAGACAAAGAGAGATCATTGATATACTCCACAATGTCACAATACACAAACATTATGGTACCATTAGAAGATATCTTGTAGTAAGCTGAAGGAACAGACTGGTTATGACGAAACACATCAGAACAATCATATCCATTAATATAATCCTCTATATTACAGTAGATAAAGGAATCATTAGAAATATAATATCCAGATATAGCTGAACTGTTTATTTTGAAAAGATCAGAACAATTCAGAATAGTAGGAAACCTTTGGCATGAGGAAGGTAGTGTGCTGGGACAGAGAATATAGTTGACATTGTTATTTTCTTTTGACTGGAACTTCTTTCCACTGTTATTAGGAATACAACAGTACTGTTCATACAGTGAGGGAGGAAGTGGTGTTAGTTCACTAACACAATCAGCTATACAAACAGAGGAGGCCTTGCTAGCTGCAATAAGACTGGCAAGTAAACAGCAAAAAAACACTTTCATGACTTAATTTTAATGATCAGATGCTACAATAATAACTGACAGAGCGATTGTTGATTGAAAAATTATATATTTACAAGTAAGATACACCTACTTTTATTACTTACAAAGACCTTGTTGACATAGCTAACTTGTACTGTAATTAGATTCAATGTTAGTAGAAAACAGTTCTTGGAACTATGATAGTCATACATACCACTAATATTATTCTTGGAATTGTGACAATTGTAGACTACAAACATAATCTAATAACTGGTAACTAGATCAATCCTATCTAATAACTGGTAACTAGATATACCCTAATATAGTAATTATATTCAATTAATGCTTTTTGTACTACCTTGTACAAAGTCTTGACGTCTCTCCTGATTATTGGTCAATATCCCCGAATATATCATGCTACTGTAGCTATAGTTAATATAAAAATAAGTCTGTTTAACTATTTTCTTAATATTAGTTTGGTATAATCATTAATGAGATGGATACAATCATACAGTGTTAGTTCAATACTGAAGATATATTTATTAAATAATATTTTTTACATAGTAATTCAAATAATATTTGATATGTGACTGAAAAAGTAAACAAGTGGTTGCTATGAAGCCATATTTTACAGGAAGCTGATTCTCAATTAGTAACCAAGGAGACAAGATGTGAATGTGTATCTGAGATTGGTTCACTGTTCATTTTAGTGTCCTGTACAAGAACATGTGACAACAATGAATAAGATGTCAATAACTGGTAATGTAATAGATAATGGAAATGAAAAATTACAATTTATTTTTACCTTATTCTATCATTGTTCTAAGTTCTAAACATCAATTATAAACAATTATTAATTCTTTACAAAATATTATATGTAGCTGACATTTTTTGATAGGGTCAAATTGTAATTTCACAGATAACATATAACTTTAAAAAATGTTTTAATAACTTAATGAACGTACAACTCAATTACATCTATTGGAGTGGCTTCATCAGGATATCCTTCACTGGTACACATTCTTAGTTCAATATCATCAGTAGTTGATTGATTAAGGGATTTGACAAACCATGGCATGTTAGGAGATATACAGCATGGAAATTCTAAGTAGTTACATTGCATGCCATCCCAAAGTGGATCTCTATAGGAGGAAATATGATCTTCACCCACAGCTAAACCAGACTCACAGTAGTAGTCATTACCAACATATTGTGGTGTAGTTTGAGTGCTGCCACTATTGCAAGGACAGTCGTTTTGTGACTTGCTAGTCTCCCATTCTCCTGCTACAAACGTCCAGATATGATGACGGGGGTTACTACCATAAGTGATTGACACACCATCAACATAAGCTCCTTCAATTGAAGGAGATCCATTATTGTTAGGGTAAATACCATCAACATTTTGTCCATACTGATATCCCCTGGCAAATCCACATACATGAGTATAGTTTATACCAAAAGTAGAGAAATAAGCAGAATCACAGCTACTGCTTTATGAATGAACTCTATCGCAAAGTGGATAATTAATCTTTGGAAAAATATAAGTGCTTAATCCAGTAGGACAAGTAGTATTAGGTTCACTCATGTTAAGGTACCCCACTCTCATCCATCCTCCCTTTCCATCACAGTTGCTACCCTCCATATCACAATAGACTGATACCATTGAAAGAATTTTTAGTCAAAAGAAAATAACAATGTAATATTACTTCTGTATATTTAATATCTATTTTCAGTACATTCATATAGTTATATCGTTATAATTTTGGTGATAAAGTGAGGGGATTTGGATCATAAAAAATGTCTTGTTAGACATTAGCATTTAAATTACATAATAAGTTCCTTTGTTAAAAATACCTAATGCCAGGATGTTTATATTTTGGCAATAATGATCATCAACAGTTGTTACATTACCACATGACACTCTGTACCCTATATGTGGTAACGTGAGTTCCTTTGTGCTTGTAGTAAATTAGCTTAAAGATTATGTCATTTACTATGGATGACAGATGTCAGTGACAACAGAGTTAACCTTAAGACAGCCCAGCCCTCCTAATCACATTAATGCCTTTCTGAGGATAATAGTACTGAACTATTACAATATCAATCCATAGTAGTAATAGTAGTCAAAACAGGATATGTTGGTGCTACTTTCCACTGATAAGCAACAATTAGTTAAAACAATAAATCTATTTTAACAATGTAGCCTCTTATATGGGAAACAAATTTGACTAATGAGAAGTCTGAGAAGTTGTTAATTATATCAGATATATGAGAACCATTACATACGAGCTGACAATCTGTATTACTCAATAACTGAACTATGCATGAGTAAGAGATAGATACTATTTGAACTGAAGTAACCAGTATACCAGTTAGTTTAGTTGAAATAGTATCTGCTTATGCTGGGAAATATGCTACAAAGGTTACTTTTGGCTTCTAGTTGGCTTTATACATATTGAGTTAGACTAGATTTGGCTTTGTGGTTATTCAGTATTGGGTTTGTTGATAAAAACAATAGCAGTAAAGTTCTTAGTAATAATACTACTGTTAATGTATTTCACTGAACTTTGAAGTGACTCTGTTTAGAGGACTAGTAGATTTTGACCGTATATGAATCAATGATGAGAATATGCTATGATATATATTATTCTGCTTCTTTTAAGCTGAACAAACAAAAGGTATCAAAGGAAGGCAACTTGATAAATTCTATAACTGAATGACAAATTATAATATAATGATTTTTCTGATGTGTAAAATCAGTATAGTGCATTGTCACTATGTCAATATTTTGAAAACATAGCATTAGATGTTCTCCACTTATGATTATAATTCTAGATATTTTGTTATATTGATATTACTAAATTACAAACTGTATATAATATTAACTAAGGATGAACACATAATAATATTTACTGTAAATCATACAAATTTTAAAACTGATAACAATGCTCAAACAAGCATTCAAACAAAGCAACAAAGTGCGAATGTAACTGAGTTATCTAACATAGAGTTCAATAATATCCAAAGGAGTATCTTCATCTGGATAATCTTGATTTCCACACAACCTTAGTTCAATATCTTCAGTAGTAATCTCATTAAGAGTCTTCATAAACCATGGCATCTTAGGGTTAGTACAACATGGACCTTCATTTCCATCACATTGTTGTCCATCCCATAATGTATCATTGATGTATAAGACATGTTGCCATTTGTTTACTCCAGCAGGAATGCCTGATTCACAATAATAGTCATCACCAATAAAGTTTGGTTTATATCCAGGTGCATTAGTATTATCATTATTACATGGACAACGAAGCTCTGGATAAGGCATATTATCAGAAGTTAAACCACCTGCATATGTCCAAATATGTTTACGTGGATTACTACCATATGTGATGGAAATACCATCAACATAACAGGAGTCAATGTTATTACTGTTAATTCCAAATGCATCAGGAGATCGATACTGATATCCTCTTAGTTGACCGCACACCTTATTGTAATGGATTCCTTGAGTAGAGAAGAAAGTATGTCCAGACAGACTTGAGCTAGGACGACCACACACATCATGATCAATGTTAATATATTGTTGTTGTGTTAAACCAGGAAAACAGGTTGCATTAGGTTCACTCATGTTGAGGTAACTCACTCTCATCCAACCTCCTTTGCCATCACAGTTACTACCTTCCATATCACAATAGACTGATATAAGAGAACCATTAGAAGATAGTATTTTATAGTAACCTGAAGGAACAGAACTTGTATTTTCAAATATGTCATAGCAATCACTAAAATTAAGTTTATTGATGTAATCTACTAAGTCACAATAAACAGATGATCCATTGATGACATAGTATCCTGATACAGCTGAAGTATTCATTCCAAAGATTTCTGAACAATTATTTGGAGATCTAATGAACCTTTGACAAGATGTTGGGAGATTGCTTGGACATAAAATGAAGTTAATCTTGTTATTTTCACTTAATTTGAACGCTTTTCCACTGTTTTTAGTGTTACAACAGTATTGTTCATAGAGTGAAGGAGGAAGTTGAGTGAGTTGACTAGAACAGTCAACCATACATACTGAAGAGGCGTAACTGACATTTAGCAGAAGATTGAACAGGAGAAACTGAATAAAAGTCAGCATAATTATTGATAACAACGTTAACACAAGAGTTCGCTAAACTATATTATGCCTATAAATGCACTACAAGAGAGGAAATAATACACGGACCTATGCCGACCGTAGTCGCTGGCGTGGGTTGTTACATACTTCAAGGGGAAACAGGTAGCATTAGGTTTACTCATGTTGAGGTAACCCACGCTCATCCAACCTCCTTTACCATCACAGTTACTACCCTCCATATCACAATAGACTGATATAAGAGAACCATTAGAAGATAGTATTTTAAAGTAACATGAAGGAACAGAACTTCTATTTTCAAATATACATGTCATGGCAATCACTAAAATTAAGTTTATTGATGTAATCTACTAAGTCACAATAAACAGATGATCCTTCTATCACATAGTATCCTGATACAGCTGAAGCATTTTTTTCAAAAATCTTTGAACAATAATTTAGAGATGTAAAGAACTTTTGACAAGATGTTGGGAGGTTGCTTGGACAAAAGATAATTTTAATCTTGTTATTTTCACTTAACTTGATAGTTTCTCCACTGTTGTCAGTATTACAACAATACTGTTCATAGAGTGAGGGAGGACATTGAGTTTGTAGACTATTATAGTCAGCCATACAAGTAGAGAAAGTCCAACAAACTGGTGCCACAGATAAAAGTCTGAAGAACAAAAGCAAATAAAGCTCTCAAACTGCATGGCTGATCTGGTTGCAATATGCTATATGTTTGACTAGATTGAATGAAGTGATTTTATGTGAGTCTCACATTTATTTATTAAAGTATACGTAAGTGCTGCTCATTATGATGATATAATCACCATTTATGGTATGATGACACCATGTTTCCTTACTTATTATGATACATGATCACATACTGAGTACATAGGCATCACTATACTTTATTGCTAATATGTTGATTGACAGTTGTGTAAGCATTCTTATAATGTCTCATTAGTTAAACAAAAAGTTCATGGATGCTGAGCCTAAGTGTGAGGGTTGTAATTCATCCCATGCACGTGCACTTTTAAGCAGTCAATTGTTACATGGTATATAATCTAAATAGTGTATATTGTTAAATGTTTGAAATGTATTCTGCATAGATATGCATTCAGGCCATTAATTTGTTGAAATAACCAATCCATTTAACAGTGTGTATGTGTTACTTCAATAACCTGAGTAATGTGCTTCTGCTGCAATATAGACCTGCTACATTTGGAAAATCCAACTTAGAAATATTGAAGTTTGTAAAGGACACCACTTTCTACAATGATAATATTCATTACTATAACAATTTCTTGTTATTTTATTGAAACTCTCACAGTTATTAATATTTAATCCAGAGATCTTCTGGTGGTATTCAATTTTACAGAATTTACTTCCACATCATTGACAAACCTTTATTTTTTATCGAAAAAAAAAGGACAGGAGAAAGGGAACAGTGTGTGTTGAAGATAATTTGAGGTTACATAACTGTGATGCTCCAGACATGCTACTAGTAGATGACAATAATTTTATTTATTGACACTAAAGAAGACTCAGTGCTATATTCTACCAATAAAAATTAATTTTTATAGTACAATCTTCTATGTAGGAACTTACTACTGCTTCCCTGATGTAATTGAGAATTTCAGGATAACTTTCATTTTATGAATAAATGATAACTTTTCTATCATGAAGTATGGAAAAAGTAATGTTGCTCAACTTATTATGTATTCAAAAGTTACACATGTCTGCTGCATCTGCAGTACTTTGAACTCTAATTGACAAAAGGTCCAATACTTACCAACTTCTTAGTAAAAGTTAGTGATTCTCCAATGACAGCTATGGTGCTAGTATTTTTAGACAGAGTGTTTGGTGTACTTAGGACATGACTCTTAATCTCCAGTATCATGTCCTGTATATGCTATACATATGACCATGGATTGGATAATGAACCAATCCATTTTTATGATGGGTATAACAAAACTCTTTTACTACAATCTGAATCAGACTGATCGTTACTTTTATTTGTTGGCATTAGAGAAGACTTAGTGCTATCTTCTACCTTTATATATTAATTAATTGCAAACCTTTAACAACCGATGGTTTAATGATTACATTTACCCATGACTAATCGTGCTTAACGTTTCAGTTGGAATATTACCACATGCTAATATTAACAATCCAGTCTTCATTGTAATAGAATCATACAGTACTGAAATAGTTGACAAGTGATAACTTTTATACAGTCTAGTTCTTTTATGACTGCATGTCCTGTACCATACAGAACAAGACCTTCTTAAAATAAGTGGTTGCTATGAAGCCATATTTAACAGGAAGCTGACTCTCAATTTGCATCTGAAAAGACCTAAATATGACAAAAGAAGGTACCATAATTATACAGAAAAATACAGAAATGTACAGAAAAACAGCTGTTAGTAAAAGTAAACAAATGGTTGCTATGAAGCCATATTTTACAGGATGCTGATTCTCAATTAGTAACCAAGAAGATAAGATGTGAATGTGTATCTGAGATTGGTTCACTGTTCACTTTAGTGTCCTGTACAAGAACATCATGTGACAACAATGAATATGATGTCAATAACTGGTAATGTAATAGATAATGGAAATGAAAAATTGCAAGTTATTTTTACCTTATTCTATCATTGTGCTAAGTTCAAACATCACTTATAAACAATTATTAATTCTTTAGAAAATATTATATGTAGCTGACATTTTTTAATAGGGTCAAAGTGTAACATCACAGATAATTAACATAATTATAACTTTAGAAAATGTTTTAATAACTTAATGAACATACAACTCAATTACATCTATTGGAATGGCTTCATCAGGATATCCTTCACTGGTACACATTCTTAGTTCAATATCATCAGTAGTTAATTGATTAAGGGACTTGACAAACCATGGCATGTTAGGAGATGTACAGCATGGAGACTCTAAGTGGTCACATTGCATGCCATCCCAAAGTGGATCATTATATAATAAGACTTGACCACCACCTGAATAACCAGATTCACAGTAGTAGTCATTGCCAACATATTCTGGTGTAGTTTGAGAGCTGCCAATGTTACAAGGACAATCAGGCGATCCATTGTAATTCTCCCGTGCCCCTGCTACATATGTCCAGATATGATGACGGGGGTTACTACCATGAGTGACTGACACACCATCAACATAAGCCCCTTCAATTGAAGGAGATCCATTATGGTTAGGGTAAATACCATCAACATTTTGTCCATACTGATATCCCCTGACAAACCCACATACTTGAGAATAGCTTAGACCAAAAGTAGAGAAATAAGCAGAATCACATCTACTGCTTAGTGAATGAACTCTATCACAAAGTGGATAGTTGACATTTGGAAAAATATAAGTGCTTAATCCAGGAGGACATGTAGCATTAGGTTCACTCATGTTGAGGTAGCCCACTCTCATCCACCCTCCCTTACCATCACAATTACTACCCTCCATATCACAATAGACTGATATATGAGAACCATTAGGAGCTTGTATTGTATAATAAGCTGATGGAGCTGAGCTGTATTCAAAAATTTGAGAGCAATTAGACAAAGATAGACTATTAATGAATTTGGCAATATCACAATATTGTGAAGTATAAGAACCATTAGGAGCTAGTAATGTGTAGTATCCAGATGGAACATTACTGTTTTCTTGAAACACTTGTGAGCAATTGCTTAAATTAAGTCCATTGATATAATCCAATACATTGCAGTAGACAACAAAGCCAAAACCATAAGATCCATCGATTCTGTAGTATCCAGATAAAGCTGAACTATTCTGCTTGAAAATTTCTGAACAGTTTGAAGAAAGAAACCTTTGACAAGAATTAGGCATCTTACTGGGACAAAAGTTAATTTTAACTCTGTTATTCTCTCTCAACTTGATTGTCTTTCCACTGTTGCTATTATTACAGCAATATTGTTCATAGGGTGAAGGAGGATGTGGAGTTATTTGACTAGTACAATCAGCCATACAAACAGAAGAGGCATAACTGACAGTTAGTAGAAAACTGAACAAAAGGAGTTTGAAAATAATTTGCATCACTAATCTCCTGAAGAATTTCAAAACAATTTCTTTTTTAACAAGTTAATGAAGTGTTCTCGCTGGCTCACTGTTAAAATACTTCAACCAGTTCATAGTTGCATACATGATTTCATTTATGGAATTGATAGTTAATAATATGTATTTATGTAAATTGGTTGTTTTTAACTAACTCATAGTTACTCACATTGAACAGCAATTAACAACATACAATATTTTTATCACTAATTACTATAAAATAGACAGTTCATTTACTCCAACAAATGACTTCTTAGAAAGGATAAGTATGTGGTATGTATGTTGGACTATTACTAATTAACCAGTTCAATTGGCATGCAGGAAAAGTATGGTGACTGTTTATTTAACCTTAACAGCAAAACCTGAGAAATTCAAATGTTATTTATTTTCATACCTTCCCAGTCTCTTCTTCTATAAAATAGATTGTAATTACCTGACATAATTATGATTGTCAACAACAAAACAGTACAGCTAAGCAATATATTTTTTAAAACGTGTTACTCTTTTTAATTTGTTATTTATTAAGTAACCAAATATACTTTATAAAATGTTTGTCTAACTTATCTTGTTATTTTACTGGCCTCAATTGTCATTTATAGCCTTAGTTTGGAATTAATAGATCAATGTATGGGTGGGTACACGGTTAAAATCTTAAAATGAAGATCACGTTTTTAAAAGTAGTCAGTGAGGGATTTTCCCTGGGATAAACCCACATACTTTCAAACTAGCTGGCGGGAATAAATAAAGGGAGACATCTTCATAACACTGCTGCTGCAAAGAGAGCCCTAGCTCAATGTGCTCCTATTATTACTGGATCAACAATTGATCCTTTGGATCTATCAAGGCATGCTTTGTCAAAGGAAATAATTTCTGAGGATGTTTACAAAAACGTTAAAGACAGACATAGCAGAGATACTACGAAAGAACGTATGGATTACATTCTTGATGAACTTAAAGATCGGATCAGTTATGACAAAGATGGTAGTATTTTTCCAACTTTCCTGAGTATTTTGGGAGAGATGGGAAGGAATGATTTAGTTGATAAGATCGAAGAAAAATACAAAGGTGATATACATGCATATACATGATGCCCAATTGATGATTATTTTTTGCAATTTTTAATTGCCTATTGAATGAAATATCTTTATATAGAATTGGATCATGGGGTACTTGGAAAGCGTTCTATTGCTGAATCTGAAACTGTTCGTTCTGGAAAAAATGTGAGAGTCAATGAATTGTACTTCTTGGCTTTTATTTTGTGCATAGAAGGAGGACAGTGAACTAGTAAGTGTATCATCAGATTTAGAATCTACTGATAGCATAACAGAAGCTGTCGATGAACTTTGTCAAACTGTAATGAAAAAAAGAAAAACAACAAGTGCAACAAGCACAGTACCCAAAGGACATAATAAGAAGAGAAGACAATTTCAGTTACAAGAAAGAACTAATTCTGTTGTTGTTCCAAACATAACTCTACATGTACACTTACCACAATCTTCTAATGACCAGCCATCATCATCATCCTCTACAAACTCTAGCACACAATTATTGAGTAATCCTAAAAGTGTAAACCAACAAAATGATAACCCTTTTATTGTATGGTTTCTAAATGGAAAAATATCAAAATGCCATGGTTGCAAAAACAAATTTCGTAAGAAAAGATCACCTCCCAATGATCTCTGTATTAAACATAAAGAATGGCGAGAATATACACAAAAAGGAACCGGAAAAGAGAGAAAGCACTTTAGCAATGTTTATTATCATTGTAAAAAGCAGTGTATTTCTTTAAATTGGGACAACTTTGATAGATCACATTTAAATGTCTCAGAAGTACATGATAGACTGCAGCCACTGCATAAAGAACACATTTCAAAGGAATTTAAACTACAGTTTTGAACTGAAGTCTCGTTAGTCGTTTAATATTATTTGACAGAAACATTACAATGTATAATAATTATATATATATATGTTTATATTTTTCTGTCCTGTGATTATAACATGTATACAATGATATAGTCTACTTTAATAAATTGTTTAATTTTCATTCTTTGTTTTCTATTATAAGTGGCTACAAAAATTTAAATTTGTATTTGCAAATTTATTGTCATGTTTGGATAATGTAAATATTGCATGTTACCATATTGTATGTGTATACCATTTGCTACTAATTATGGGAGACTCAATTTGAGGTTTTTCCATTGCAATTATCCTTAAAGTATCTGGAGGCATCCAATTGGTCTAAATTTGTTGGTAGCTTATTTGAAATGTGTTATGTTACATAAGCAGTAATGTTATAGGAATTGTTCTTCCTTTAAAGCTGGAGAGGTCAGTTACTATCTATATCAAAAACTAATATTGTGATTTTATGACAAAAAAGAATATCTAATGATAAAAACGAATTCTGTATCGAATGGATTGATAGCTGTCAATTGTCTTACAACTTTCTTCATGCTTCTTTGATAACCCAAGTGTCTCTATTGTATCATTAGTATTAAGTGCAGCACAAATTAATGTTATGTCTTCATCCTTTAGAGACGTGTTGTCAAGATACAGTTGCGTCAAGGTAGTTGTTTTGATTACGTCAGCTATCATGTTGGTGCTTTTTGAAGTTATTTGAGGATTATGGCTGATGTTTAGATACGTCATTGTGTGATTTTTGGCGAGAACATCAAAGATATATTGGACATTGTTATCTGTAATGTTACAAGCAATAAGACGAAGTGAGCTCAGAGTTTTGTTTGTCTTTAACAAATCAGATAATTGAATTATCTCCTCATCTGTGAGAGGAACACCAGTTAACCAAAACCACTCAAGTGATGTGTTACCAGAGAGAGCATCAAATATCTGTTTCATACCATCGGTAGGTGGAGAACAATAAAGATGTAATCTTTTCAATGTTTTGCTGTTTGTTAGTGCCTCTGACAATTGATTTACACAAGTACTATCTAATGTAGTATGATGCATATCAAGTCCTTTCACTGAAGTAAGATTACTAATAATTACGGCAGCACTTTCAGTAGATGCTTGATAAAGGTAGACACTCCATTCGTTGTCTTTTACTTCTTTTAATCTGCTTACAACATCTTCACATTGTTTAACAGATGGTGAATTAAGATCTATTCTGTTGTTGAGTTCATTCCATGTAACCATGCCAGCCTTTTCACCTATAGAAGAAATTGTAAAAAATCTGATATACGGTAATGTCCCTAGCAACACAAACAAGCAGTTTATATTGATATAACAAGTATACAAGGCAATATATTCTGAAGTTTACAAAGTGACAATCATCACTTATTTAGTCTCAATTTATAGGAACATTACTTTATACCTGTCTAAGTCTCAGCTAACACAACAATAAAGTGTCAACAATAATAGGTTATGATAATATCAACAAATATATGGTTTGCTGTTTGTCTAAATCATTGTGGGAGTGGTATCGTAAACATTACACTATATTTTAATATTGTTACTAAACCCCACTCCAAAACCAAACCCCTAAATGCTTGAGTGTATGATCATAGATTGTATATATAGCTTATGAACCAGTGTAAGCCACTCCCATAATTAATTTGGCACACCTCCTTTTAAGCATACATGCAGTGTGTGATTAAGTCTTCAAAGAAAGCACACTGCTAATTATCAAAAAGCAAATAATGAAATTATTATAAGAGAATTATAATATATATATATATTTACCACTTGATTCTCCTTCACTTGGTTTTGCTTGAGTCGTCTTCTTCGCTGTAACTCCTTCCTCATGAGTTTTTAATATGATTGCTATGATGTGATAATAACACATTATTAATAATATCAATACCTACTGTAATACCAGTCACCTTTTAATTTTTGATTTAGTTCCTCATTTTGTTTCTCACTCTCCCTTAGTTGCAAAGTTAACGAGGTAATTATCTCTTGTAATGTTTCTATCTCTTTTTGTTTCTCCCCAGACTGTGAAAGCATTTCTTTTTCAGAAGCTATAGTAAATAAATATAAATAGATAAATGAGGTCAACCACATTAGTACATGTTACTATACAAGAATCTATTTCATGTTTAACAATTTGTTGTACCTTCTTTACTGCTCAGAAGTAAGTTCAAACTTTCAATTTCTTTTTCCTTTATTAGCTTCAGTTCTAATAAAACAAATAAAAATATGTTAAATTAAAATATATTGTAACATTAACAATTTACCAAAGTGTATAGCAAAGTAATTTAAAAACACTATATTTTTAGTATAGGTGTTATCAATAAATCAATCAATAATGCTAAAACATATTATGTGCAATAGACAAATGAACTTCTTATTGTACTATTTAAATATTAATACCTTCAGTTTGTCTAACAATGGATTCTTTTTCCAAAGTCTTCTTTCGACTAATGGTTTCCAGCATTTTAAGTTGATTTCTCAACTCTGCATTGTCATACATAATAGCTTTAATCTCCTATAATAATCAAATTTAGTGATTATCATTGGATACAACTATATACTTATCTCTTACCTCATCACTATGTTTATCATAAATGACACAAATACCAATAGAAAGATGTATTAATCCTCTTTCTTTCACTAATTCAAGAGCATCCTGAGCTTTGGCAATAAGTGGACTTAATAAATCATATGGAAATGTACAGGTCAAAATGATCGAGTTGCCTTCTTTAAGAATAATTATTTTTACGCGTCTGTTTAACTTTCCGAAAGCTACTGAAAGAAGGTTCTTTATGTCAGCTAATGTTTTTTCATCTGGATCCCATTCTAGAACAAATGTAGCAGTCTCACATTTGAGAGGAGAGCTCTTGGATATTTCAAAAGATTCATTTAAACTGAGACGAGTGGTCACTGTCTGACAAAACTTATCAACTTCAATGTTGTAAGCTTGAATGTGTGATTCAGCTTTACTTATGTCAAATCGTTCAGCAATAGCCTCTAGAATACAAACGTCAATTAATGTACATTTGTCCTTAACAACATCTAGTATCCCGTCAATGGTATTGCTATTAGAATGTGTCAATTGAGGTGTGAGGTCTGAATAACAGTCATTGAGAAAAGATTTAAGATCATCTGAAGTAAGAGGAGATTCTTTAATGGCA
Source organism: Xestospongia bergquistia (assembly GCA_963965975.1). Lineage (NCBI taxonomy): Eukaryota > Metazoa > Porifera > Demospongiae > Haplosclerida > Petrosiidae > Xestospongia > Xestospongia bergquistia. The sequence continues at coordinate 1,657,609 of OZ014414.1, read as the reverse complement.
CTTCGTATTTTATTAAAAGCTATTCCAAACTTTACTCTAATCGAATGAAATGTTGGACTCATGTTTCGAGGAACAAATATTGCATCTATTAAAAAGAGGGACTAGTTTTAAAGATTGATGTTGAGAACATGTACCTGTAGGGTTTGCATGGTTTAGTATCTACAACATGTTTACTGTGGTTGGCAATGAAAACAATGGGGCATGACTAACTACAAAGCACCAACTAAAAAATAATTTTGCCAACAATATTGACAAACAACCAATATCTTTTAACTTGCTTGTTAAAACTGGAAAGTACAAGTATGCAACAATTTATGAATATGTTTTACTGTTAATATTCAAGTACAATAAGTTTCTAACCTTTAGTAGTGGAATTACCATTACTTGATTGATCACTTGTAGACCCTGAAATTGAAATAAATTTATTGATATACAAGCTTGGATTTATATATACCATCAGTGATGGTAGCTGTAACTTCCACCTTTTGAACATCCCTATCATCAAACAATTGTCCTATTTTGGGCAAAATTATACATCATTTCTAACCAATCACTAACCATAATCCTTCATGATAGCATTGCCTAATAGTATATTATCAGTGAATTGTTGTAGTACACTAGCAAACACTCTCAAGTTCTGATAGTTAGTATGTACAGCATTATCTATAGCTTTTAACAACACTGTCACAGACTGACTACAAATCTCCATATTGGTTACTGTAGTCTCTGGAATCACACTCTCACCACAGAGTAGCTGGGCCACTCTAAGCGGATATTGAAGAGACTGAGAGAGAGAGGCATGATGACAACAGAAGATTTTACTGGCCTGATCTTCATGACTCAAGTGGTCACTGCAAAAAGTTTTAGCTAAACAAATAAACATAAAAACATATTTATTAGCTACTATATGTACTTAGTCTCTCACCGTTATCATTGATGATTCTGTCAGATAGAAATTTTGTCTCTTCAAATTTTGCTAGCACTGAAGCCAATCCTTTTAATTTTTTGGGTTCTGAAGATATTTCTGTATGTATTGAAGACAACAGAGCAGTGTTTTTCTCATCAAGTGAGCTGTTCAGCCTCTCTATTTCCTTAAGTGCAGTTTCACTGATACACTTCTCATCATATAAAAGTTTTGCTGCTTCCATTGGATGCATCAGAGATTTGGATAATGTATGAAGGTACATTTGGTGAGCTTCCCTTGTTCCTAAAATGTAATATTGAAAGCCACAAAATGTGTGGGATAACCACATTGTTTTTTTAATCCAATGAACCACTACATACTAGCAGAGCACAATAAAATAAACATCTAAGTTAGTTATGACTTCAAGTGATAAAATGGAGATTTAAAATGAAAGGCATAATTATATTATTTCATATTTGAGACACTTTTATTAAGACATGCTAAGTTCTATTCATCATTTGCTTACTTATTTCTTTAATTGTCTTGGCTGTAATATTTTCTCCAGTCTTCTCTACAGCATCTGCTAGTGATTCCCATGAGGTAGTAAACCCTCCACACTTATCTGCTTCATTCAGCCATAGACTTAAACACTCTATTAGACATCTTCCAACATCACCTCTGTGGTTAGCTTCAATCTCTTTCAGAGTAGGTGGCAGCAGCCCCAAATATATACCAAGGGGAAACCACTTGCTATTAGGGAAATATCCCTGCTTCAAAACATCTAAAATATCTTTTAAATTACCAAAACCTAAAAATAAGATAATGTAATGTCTTTTGGAATACATATAATTCTATGCCCTCTTCATAGGCAGAGCAAAATGTACACAAGAAGGTTACTAATATATTATTTCAATTGATAGTAAAGTCATGACAAACTTACATAGTTTATTTGTTAAGAGACTCTTTTCACGTGATGTGTCTGTATAAACAAATGACATCATTTTCAAATGTCATTTACTTAGTATACTCTATATATACAGTCAGTATTACTATACTAACTTACCATTAAAATCAACTAATTCTATATCCATCTTCTTTTGTTTATGTTTCGGTTCGTCTTCTAACTGTTCTTTCTCTAAAGGTCTTTTGGTGTGAGCCATGTCTACTTTATGGCCGACCAAACTTAATAAATATTCTAATTATCTCCAATTTAGCGGACTAACGATTGTGTAAGTTACGCGCTAAAATTTACGTAATACGATTATCTGAGTCGCTTCATTACTATTGACTATTCCTTGGTTGCATACTTTAAACACCTGGAACCCATTAAAAATTAGTACACTTTAGGGCAATATAAGCAAATTGAATTATTCTATTAGCTTAAATCACTTATTGATATTCAAGTAACACGGATATTTTGCTACTATAAAAATGAGGACATAATATTATATTCAGTTTAAATTAATTAATATATGGACTGTCTGGCATGTGAAGCGCACCAGACAGAAAAAGTGTAATTGCAATCTGAGTGGTAAAATGTAAGATGATAGAAAGTTATTTTGTGGCATATCTGAGATTGGCTCACTATTTTGCTTCATGAGGGCACAGAATGACGATAAATAAAATGTCAATAACTACCAATTCAACAGGTTAGGTATCATTATGGAAATGAAAACTTATAAACAATTTCTTTTCCCTATTCTGTCATAGTGTAGGTTTCAAATATTAATCATATATGTAGCTGAAATTTTAAATAGAGTCAAAGTGTAACATCATATAACTTGAAAGTAAAAATATAGCACTGTAAAATCTAATTGGTTGATTTAATTAATATTATGGTTATATTGGTTGATTGTAGCATAATTTTTTGACACTGTTTTCGTTACTAATTTACCTTTAGAATGGAGACTATATCAAATGTTAGAACTAATGATTTTATCTTTATTGTTAAACGAAGTAAGATTTTTAAAGAAATGATAATTTTTTATACACTAAGTCAGAAAAACAAAAGAAAATACGTTGTAAATTGTATTATACAAATATACTGTTATTTAGTGAAGTTTGAGTTCTATGCAGTGTTGAAACAATTAACTTAGTTCTATTAAATATGACGTCATTAGTATCAGCATATTTCAGCAGTCACGGGGGTCATTCAAAGACTTATTAATTTGTTTACATTATTAATTTAAGCAGGTAAGATAGTGCAAGCAATATGATACGACACCAAATCATAATACTGATCAAATGTTATAAAATGTTGAAGTTATCTTGCCATGCAAAAAGCCACCCAAAATGTAATTATTTAGAAAATACATATATAGATTGTCTTGGCTGAGTGAGATGTGGTCATGTATTGCGATAAACTATATCAGTTAAATTATATCCATGGTCAATTTCTTAAATATTTTAATTGCTAAACTATGTTTACCCAACCATGTATACACTTGCAAAATGAAGTAAATAAATTTAAAATGCACAACAATTTTACATAGAATCATATTATCAATCCCTGTATACAATTTCCTTAATGATCTTGTTTTCTCAATTTTTCTAACTCATCCAAGTCAGCAGGATAAACTGTACCAGTTAATTCTTCATCATTAGAGAAGTCAACCCGTCCTGGAATAGTACATGATGGCTTTAACTTAAATTCCATTGATATATTTGAAGGTAAATGTTTGACTGAAATGACTTCCCATCCACGCAAATGAAGTGTGACATAATGCTTTAATGTTTCTGTTCTCTTTCTTTTAATCTGTGCTCTTTCATTTTTCTTTCTCTTTTCCTCTTTATTCTGTCGATCTATTTCCAAGCTACGAAGTTCATTTTCTTTGTATTTTTCTAATTCACTTTTGGTTGCATAAAAATCTTGTTTCTGTTCTTTGTATGCTGTGTCTAAAGCATCAGCAGCCATTTTCATTTCGTCATACTTGTATTTTGGAATATATTCTTCTTTCGACACAGAAAACAAAGCACATCTCTCCTTTCTCTGTTCCTCCTTTAGTTGACTTGAATGTTGCTGTGAAAGTTGAGGACATGTAGACGTTCTATAGATTATTATTCTTTCTTGATTTTGATCTGCTATAGACTGTCTGTGTTCTTCTTGTTGCTCATTATCAAGCATATAATGGACCAACTGTTGCTGACTGTCATCTTTCATTAAATTATCGTCAGTTTCTTGATGTTGACAACTTTCTTCACCATCCATATTATCAATTTCATCCACATTTACATTTTGTCGTTCAACACCAATACCACCAGAAACATTCAATCCTTCTTCCCCTCTTTCTTTGTTTGAAACAGGAGAAATGATTCGAAATGATGAAATAGCTTGAATTGTACAAACGAGACTAAGAGGAATGGTTCCACCTTTAAGCAAACTAATAGCTACCCCACTAGTGTTTTTTACATGTATTTTTAAAGTAATCTCCGCCTCCTGGTTATCAGGAAGTGATACATGATTATAGGGTTCTGAAGTTAAAAATAAATAAAATGATGCATACAAAATTGAAGTACCTTCTGTAAAGGGTTTATCTGAGTGAACTTCTGTCTTTTGAGCATCTCTGTCATTAAAAGACTCATCTGTTTATTTAGTATTTATTTTATATCAGTATCATACACTAACCATAGCTATTCATAATGGAGAGAGAAGTGTGAGCCTGACTCAACTGATCACTATAACCTGTTGCTATGTCTTGAACATTTAGTACTGGGATTTGACTATCTGAAAAACTTCTATCTAACCCTGTAAAGACAAAAATATAATAATTAGTTGTTATACTTAATTAGTCTCTCACGATTATCTAACGGTATTATGATAATTAGTAGAACCGTTAAAATAGAAACGACATACCGTCAATTTTTTATAATACCGCATTATCTAATTAACCATTAATAACCACGTGAATCGTTAAGATAGCTGCCAGCAATTGTGTTAAGATGATCAAGAAGCCCCTTTGGATGACGAAAATGCTCCATCTGTTCGTCTAGCTATCTATGCTCATGTGCTACCAGTGTAGCTTCTGAAAGAACATTCAGTACTGCTGGTAACATCATTACTAGTAACAGATCTCTTTTAAAGCCCAAAAAGGCAAACCAACTTATTTTCTTCACTAAAAATCTGGAGTAACCTTGAATTACATGTATCACCAACATTCACCATACCAGTTTATCACTTATTTTTAAGAACCTGGAATATTAAAACAACTTTTCCTAACCATGTGTTACATGTATCACTATATTTACCAGTTTATCATCTTTTTTCCTGTCTCTTTTTGGAACGTGATTTTTAAAAATGTTTTGAGTTATTAATTGATAAAGGTTTTTAATAATATTGTGAAATTGCATGCAAGGGTATACCGTAAAGCAAAAGTTTCAATACCACTTATTATCACGAATGATTCTGTCAGATAACAATTTCGTCTCTTCAAATTCTGATAGCACTAAAGCCAATCCTTTTAACTTCATGTTATCTGAGGATATTGTTGTACGTAATGTAGACAATAGAGCCAAGTTCTTCTCATCAAGTGAACCCTCAAGCCAATTAATTTTATTAAATTCTGCTTAACTGATACACTTCTCATCAAATAAGCGTTTAGCCACTTCCAAAGGATGCATCAAAGTGTTCGATAATGCATCAAAATACATCTGGTGTGCTTCCTTTATTCCTTAAAAGGTAAATAGAAAGCCACTAGATGCATAGGGAAAAACCTATGGTTTATATAATATAGACCACTACAGACATGAAATCTAGGAGCCTACAAAAACAAATGTGGGAGAATGCAATATCACCATGAATAACTGATTTTCATAAAACTTAATCTAATACTATTAATAAACTACTTATGAATGGGCATAAACTATTATTTCAATTGACATTTTCTGCCAAGAAAATATTCAGTCACAAAGATACAGGAAGGAGCTTAAGATATCATAAAGAGACATTGGCAGCTATTTGGGAAATCTTTTAGGAGAAGTAGTGTTAATTTATATGTAGGTGTGGCTTCATAGTACATGAAAAACATTATGCATATAATTACACAGTAATACATTTAAATCTTTACTTCTTTGCTTTATTTCTTTGGCAGTAGTATTTTCTTCAATTTTCTCTAGAGCATCTTCTAGTGAGTCCCATGTACAATGGTCACCTTTATTAAGCCATGTTTCTAAACACTCTGCTAAACATCTCCTGACATCACTTCTGTGGTTAGCTTCAATATCTTTCAGAGTAGCCGGCAGTAATCCCAACTGAATACCAAGAGAATACCACATGCTACTTGAAAAACGGCCCTGCTTTAAAGTATTTAAAATGTTTTTTATATTATCAACACCTAAAAATGATATAAAAGTGAATTTTAAGAAAACATTTTAATAAAGCATCAAGAAATGACTAACTCACGTAGTTCATTTGTTGTTTTAGATACTGTGCTGGCAATGGAGCTTCCTTGACTCTCCTCACATGACGCTTCTATCAATTAGCAATTAGAGACAAATAGACTATCATTTTAATACTAGTCCTACCATCAAACTTTTCTTGCTTCTGTTTGAAATCACCTTCTGATTCCTTTTGCTCTAGAGGTCTTTTTCTCGAGTATGACATATTAAACGAGGCAATGGGCTGACAATCACGTGCACTAATACAAATCCTGAAGGGACCATTTAATTCCAGACCCTATATGATAATAGTATATAGTGTATTGACAATAAATGTAAACTAACTCTATCATTAGAACACACAAACCAGAGAGAAAAAGAGAGAGAAAAACATACGAACACAACTGAATAACTAACTGAACTAAAATTACAGAAAAACCACATTTATACATAGTCACTATTCCACATGGGCTTGAGGTTAAGTGAGGTGTGGCTAAATGCGTGGGATGTAAATACTACAGGACACTACATAACTCCCCCACCAGTGAGGAGACGAACAAAATAGTAAGTGTAATATCAAAGATCAAGACAAGTAGGAAAATGAACTTGTCGTCCAGAACGAGTAACGAGTGGTGGATGGGAGTTGACAGAACTACTAGAGTTGTCCTTACTGTTTGAATTAGAAGAACCACTGGGGTCATTATTATTGTTTGTATTAGGAGAATTGATTGTAAATGAATTAAAGTTACCAGGTAGAGACAAAAAAGCTGGTTTAAGGCGATCAAGAGAAATAACTTTATGTTGTCCATTCACATTAACAGTAAAATGCTTCTTTTGACGTTTAATAACTCTGTATGGTCCATCGTAAGGACGTTGTAGTGAAGATCGTACACCGTCATAACGAATAAAAACATGAGTACATGTAGAAAGAGCTGAGTTAATGTAACTCTTACGTTCCTGTGATCAAGGAGGTACGGCTTGTAATGAGTTCATGACTGTTCTTAGAGTAGTAACAAAATTAGAAGGATCGTCAGTGGATTTCAAAACAGATGGTGATAGAATTTGTCCTGGGATACGTGGTACAGTTCCATATACAAGTTCTGCTGCTGTACATCCTATGTCTTCTTTCAAGGTAGTCCTTATACCTAGGAGTATTAATGGTAGGGCGTTGACCCAGTGTACAGAAGATGGGAGTACTTTCAACGCCGACTTCAATTGTCGGTAAAAACGTTCGACAAGACTATTGGCAATGGGATGATACGCTGTTGTACGAATACGATGAACTCCTATGATTTTAAATAAGTCAGCCCAGAGAATGGATTCAAATTGGCGACCTTGATCTGTAGTGACAGTAGCTGGTACGCCAAACCTAGAAATCCAGTTTGCAATAAAAGCTTTTGCCACTTCTTTAGCTGTAATCTCACGGAGAGGAACGGCCTCTGGCCACCGAGTAAAACGATCAATGATAGTTAGTAGATAAGTGTAGCCTTGTGAGACTGGGAGTGGGCCAACCAGATCGAGATGAAGCTTACTAAATCTGTTGTCAGGTGTAGAGAAAGAACTAAGAGGAGTAACTGTATGACGCTGTATCTTAGATGATTGACATGCTACACACGTACGAGTCCAATTCTTAATATCTCTGTACATGCTGGGCCAGACATATCGACTGGCTATAAGTTTGTGAGATGCTCGTATGCCTGGGTGTGAGAGACCATGACGTACGTCAAACACTTTACGACGAAAAGGGGTCGGTACAAATGAGCGTGGCATACCATTTGAAACATCACAAATGATAGTGAAGTCTGAGAACGGTAATGGTACTGGTTTTAGATCTAATGATGAAGATGTAGATACCAGATATTCCTTAAGTTCAGGATCATTAGTCTGAGCTGTGGCCATACCCTGGAAATCAAGGGCTGGAAAGGTATTCTGGTATTGTGTTGATATTAGCTTGTGATAACGCATCAGCAACTGGGTTGTCACTGCCTTTGACATGTCATATGTCAGAAGTAAACTGAAGGACGTAGTCGAGGTGACGAATTTGACGAGGGGAGTGTCAATCAGGGTGGGATGAGAGTGTAGCAATGTGTGTCAACGGTTTGTGGTCTGTTAAAACACGGAATTCCAGTCCTTCAAGGAAATATCGAAAATGTTTGATGGACTGGTGAATTGCCAAGAGCTCTCGATCAAAATTACTGTATCGACGTTCTGTATGAGTGAGAGTCCTGGAATAATATGATATAGGTTGCCACATACCATCAACATACTGTTGTAACACGGCACCAATAGCGGTATCGGAAGCGTCAGTTTCTAGAGATAATGGAGTATCTGGTTTAGGATGGTTGAGTAGTGTAGCTTCGGCTAACACCTCTTTGATTTTGTGAAAAGCTGTAACGGCATCTGGTGTCCACTCTATTTCCTTAGTATTCTTAGTGAGGAACCTATGGAGAGAGGAAAGAACATGGGCATAATGGTACAAAACGATGATAAAAATTTACAAAACCTAAAAACTCACTCAAGTTGCAATGAGTGTGAGGTTGTGGATAGTCAATAAGAGTTTGTACTTTCTCAGGTAACGGACATATACCATGACAATCAACGAGATGTCCGAGAAAGGTGAGCTGTGGAACTCCAAGTTCACACTTGGAGGGGTTAATGACAATACCATGCTCTGTGAATCGTTGTAAGACTGTGCGTAAGTGTTCCTGATGTTCTTCTGGAGTAGCACTGGCAATAAGGACATCATCTATGTATGCATACGTGTTCGTAACACCGTGAAGAACTTGGTCAATAAATCGCTGAAACGATTGTGCTGAGTTACGTAGTCCGAATGGCATCCGAACAAATTCAAATAGTCTGAACAGGGTCGTGATGGCTGTTTTAGGAATGTCACTAGGTTCCACTGGTATCTGATGGTAAGCATGTACTAGGTCCAGCTTAGAAAAGATAGTAGAACCATGCAGGTTTGCTGTAAAGTCCTGTATGTGAGGAATGGGGTAGCGGTCTGTGGCTGTCTTGTTATTCAGGGCATGGTAGTCTCCACATGGGCGCCAGTCACCAGGTTCTTTCTTAGGGAACATATGGAGAGGAGAAGCCCAACTGCTAGAAGAGGGTCAGATTATTCCTAATTGCAACATGTGGTCGAATTCCTGACGACCAATACGCATACGGTCTGGGGATAGACGACAAGGAGAACAATGTACTGGAGGACCTTCAGTAGAGATATGATGAGTCACAGTATGCTTAATTGGGGTATTGTAATTATAAGGTTGGATGTGGATGACTGAGGGAAACTCCTGGAGGAGGGCTTGGTAAGTGTTCTGTGGTTGATTAGGCAGGAGTGTGGGCTGGAGGGAGGGCTGAGTAGAGGTGATCCCATTAACCTTTAAGGAGGTCAAACTGTCTGTGAGACACCTCTTTCCCATGTCCACTAATAATCCATAATGTCTTAAGAAGTCTGCACCTAAAATTGGAGTTTTGACTTGTGCTATGATGAAAACCCAATGAAATACTCGACGTAATCCTAAGTCTAAAGTGAGAGAGCGTCTACCATAGGTAGTGATGGATGTGTTGTTCGCAGCTTGTAGCTGGAGACTATCGGGTTGATGTAGTTGATTGTACTTAGAGGGAGGAATGATGCTGACTTCAGCACCTGTATCAATAAGAAAACGTAGTTTAGTTGAAGTGTCTGTAATGTAAAATAGGCGAGTAGAGATGAGGCCAGTGACACTTGTCGCCACTAGTGACTGGCCGGGTCGTTTCCCTGATAGCTGCATGGCTGTCTGCACTTCTTGGCAGCCTCACCAAACTGCTGATGATACCAACAGAGAGTAGGCTGGGTGGTTGTAGGATGTCGTGATGGAGTGAGTGAACGTGGACGTCCTCGGGAGCGAGACTGGCTTCGTCCACGGTAGGAAGAGTGAAAACGTTTCTTGAGATGATCAATCTCTTCCCGAAGTTGAGATAATTCTGATTTGACCACTGAAAGAATACTAATTGGAGACACAGTGGGTTGAGATGCTGTTGACGTGAATTCAAGTGTAGTGGCTTCTACTACCTTGTCTGCTAACTCAGCCAGTTTGGTCAGTGTCATCTTGTCTATAGAGGCTAGTACCATCCTGACGTTAGGAGGAAGACGTTGTATGAAGAGTTCACGAAGGAATGATTGGTCGATAGTAGTGCCTTTGTCACCAAGAAGTTGTTGCATTCGTCTGAGAAGTTGAGATGGTTTATCATCACCTAACTCCTCGGAAATAAGTAGCTGTTGAAGGCGCCTCTGTTCTAATGTGGCGGTTCGACCAATAAGGGCAGTCTTTAACTTGTCATAGGGGGTTGTGTCGGGTACTGTTAACACCAAGTCTCGTACCTCGGTAGCAAATTCTGGACTGAGAGAAGCGACTATGTATTCGTACTTCGTCTTTTGAGAGGTGATGTTTCTCGTCTGAAACTGTGCTTCGACCTGTGCGAACCATATCTGGGGGTCGGCAGGCCAAAATAGAGGTATCTTGAGCGACACAGAAGTAACTGAGGCGGTTGGCGCGGGTTGATTTTCATCGCCGGTTGACGTGTTCCTTGATCGAGCGTCTGGGTCACCAATATAGTGTATTGACAATAAATGTAAACTAACTCTATCACTAGAACACATAAACCAGAGAGAAAAAGAGAGAGAAAAACACGAACACAACTGAATAACTAACTGAACTAAAATTACACATTTATACATAGTCACTATTCCACATGGGCTTGAGGTTAAGTGAGGTGTGGCTGAATGCGTGGGATGTAAATACTACAGGACACTATCTACACCATCCCGGTAGGAAAAGCCGTACTTTAATGAGAAATTAACACAGTAAGGTTCCAAGGATAAGGTATAGGGTCTAGAATAGTATTAATTTCACATTAAAGTATTGACTTTTCTGCCAGCACTGTAGACATGGCCTATCGAGTGAATCTCTATAATGATCATCTTGACAGTAAACAATCTTAATAGTTGAGTTGTTATATACGTACTGATTGTTACTCATCAACTTCATACCTATCAGGTCTTGTTTCATATAGAGTCTACAGAAAATTTATACTCAGGCACCTAAATAGTTGTAATGGAAAAGGGGAAGCTTTAATATAAGTAACATAAATACGGGTAATGATACACCTGTCTGTTGTTTTAAGCTGCATAAAATTAATTTATGTTCAAAAAACTAATTACTTGATTCAATTGTTGTTGCTCATAACAACCAGTCTTAATGTTGGCTTTCATGCATGAATGCATTTAGGGATTGTGTCACATTTCTCAATTAAACAATTATTTTTTGTACTAATTCATTCAACAAGTCCTACTTTTGTTAGTTATACTGCTATTTTACTGTTTTGTTATTTTGTTATATGAATAACTATTGGCATTTTATTAAATAACCAAAAAAACAATAGAAAGGAAATTTTATGTTTAAAAGTTTTATATGAAGTGTGTCAGTATTATATGAGTTGTATATTCAACTCGCTATCAGGCCTCATTTCAGGCAAAATGTGTCAAAAATTCATACTTGCTTCCATAAACTTCACTGAGCTATAAAAAGCAGTTGCATGCGTTTTTCATGATAATTCATTTAACAATTATTATTTCTAACTGCTATAGAGAAAAACAACAGAAAGCAAAACAGCAAATTTTAGTTTGTTTAAAAGTTATATATGAAGTGTGAAAGCTAGGAGTTAGGGAAGACTTAATACTGTGTCATAGTCACCATGTTTCTCAAGTGTGTAGTGTACTCTGCTGATGTTGAGCTAGGAATGAAAGTATGTGATGATCTCTGAGGTGGTGAATCAATAATCTTATCACAGTCTCTGTGCATTTCTAATGTATTTTTAGAAAGAGTACAGTATTCTGACATTGTAGGAGGATTTGCGATAATTTCTGATATTTATTTTCATCTGTGTCTTCAGACGAAAGATGACGTTATCACTGGTAATTTTCAGATATAATTATAATTGATGCATGGTTGATTAGATAGTGTTGTCATTTCCTGATGATTACTATTGACAGACGTCTGCTTCCCCTTGTGTATGCCACAGAAATAAACATTAATAATTGCAATTATAATTACAATAATTGCAATTATAACAATAGCACCTACTACTCCACCAATAACAGGTAATAAGGAAAAACTGCTGATGGATGATGTGATAGTGACAGATGACACTATGGCAGCAGAAAAAGGTTGTGTGCTCATTGTGAGAGTGACAGATGATATCGTGGGAGCAGAAAAAGGTTGAGTGTTCATAATGGTAGTGACAGGTGATACTGTAGTAACAGAGAATGGTTGTATGTTCATTGATGTTCTTGTAGTAGTTTGACTGTCAATGGTAGAAATGTAATGAACATTGATTTTTACAGGATCTAATGTTATATGTACTAATGAGGCTTGTTGACTAATCAGTCTTCCAGTAAAGTTAAAAGTCTCAGTAGTGACATTGAATCCAAAAATTAGCTGTGAAGCATTAAGATTAACTGTGTGTGAAGAAATATTTTGCCCAAACTTCAAAACAGTACTGTTGAATGATATACCTGTTTTAAATATTATTGACATGAAATTGATGGAGATATATAATATCTTGAGGTCCTTCAAGTTGTAGTATCAAATATATTATTAGTCCAGGTTGAAGTGTTCCACTAAAATGTTTAACTTCTATATTAATATATTCATTTAACATGCCCACAACTATCATACTATCTTGTTTAAAGCCAATATGAATATCTATAATTTATATTTGATAAATTAATAAATCAATTAAAAGGACTTACAGTCATTGTCTTATATATTTACAATAGCTTCATTAATATGATAGAGCACATTTTTGTCACTACTTGTCATTTTTACTGTAAACTGTTCAGTTTCTTCAACAACATCATCATCTAATATAACTATGGAGACAACTTTGACATTTTCATCACTGTAGAATGTTACTATTTCACTGATAGGGAAATAGTCTTTGTTAGCTAAATGTTACAACATAATATGTTAAGAGTTAACTTTAGTTAATAATTTACCTGTAGCTGAGTTTACAGTTGAAGAGTTGCTTTCAATGGGCACATTAATATTTGCATTAACATTATGTGATCTTACAAGAGATATGATGATATGACCCTCTTCTTTTGAGACAAAATACCAGTTGTTGTTGTAATCTTTTGTAGGTAATCATGACGTGGTAGAATTAAATGTGTGTACAATGAGTAGACACGTATATAATAAAATTAAACAAGCATTTAACATCATAAAATAATATAGTAATGCAATATAGTAATTAATCATAATATTACATAAGAACTTGTGTATACTTTAAGACTAACTGTCTTCATACTTTAATGTTCTTTCATGGTTCATGTTCAATGTAGTCATCTTCATCTTTTGTTTAATTATTTTATAGATGTTGATATGTGAGAGCTTTGTTACAATTAACACTACAATAATTCTACAATTGTTGTTTGCATCAAGTGAAATGTATAATTATGTGTATTGTGAAAAACGTAAACCTATCCACCCTTGTTACCAAATATGTGGTAACATACATAAATCCTGAATTTCAGAAAATGCTTCAGCTATTTTTATTAGAATAAAATCAAGGCGTAACAATAAAAAAAAGGAAATTATAAACCATATACAAGAAACTAGCATTTAAAATAAACATTAAGACAACTCATAAAATAAAGAACTACACAAAGTGTGTATGTTTAAGTATTTTGCAGTGTCTATTAGCAAATATGATAGTTTGGAGTGTAAGATTCATTGTGGAAGCCTCTGTTTGGTGAAGAGATTTTAGTTGTTGTGGTACTGTAGTCATATCAAATGGATATGTTTCTTCTGTTACAATGTCAATTGAATTTGCCTTTGGTGTCTTTGATAAATTAATATAATTAGCTGGAATTGATTCTTGATAAATTGGATTAGTTAATGTATTTTCAGAGCAATGACTATTTGTAGTTACTTCCTTCCTCTTATACTTACCATAGAAGTAACTGAAAATTAAAACAGTAGTAAATATAATTATTACTATTATCACAATGACAGCCATTACTCCACCAACAACAAAAGTTATGTAAGAACTACCAACAGCCTCTGTACAAATAGTTGGCATTGGAATAAAAGTTGTTGTTATGGCTGTATAAACTGTCAATGAAGTGGTAGAAGAAGGTATTAAAATGTTTGGATTGTAGCTAATATTGGCTTCTGCAGGATTCAATGTTATATGTAATGATGAACTATAATCCATAGCCAATCTTCCAGTGATATTAAAATTCTTAGTTGTTTGGATTAATGCCAAAAAAAGCTGTGAAATATTAAAGATAACAATGTGTGTTGTTGTTATGTCTCCAAATTGAACAACACTAACATGACATGGAACACCTATAGCAAAATATCATGTAAATATATTAATATATTGATATATATACCTTGAGGTCCTTCAAGTTGTAATGTCAAACTTACTGTTAGTCCATGTTGAAGTATACCACTATAATGTACAATTTCAAGATTAATACTTTTATTAAATAGAGTCAATGATTTCATTAATTCTTGTTTGAAACCAATATGAATATCTATATTAAAAGAATAAAGAAATAAAATGCATATATTATGTACTTACAATCATTATCTTCTATTGAGACAATAGTTTCATCAATATCATACAAAAAATTGTTGTAAGAAGTTGTCATCTTTACTGTAAAAAATTCTGTTTCTTCTACAATGTCATCATCAAATATAGTTATAGAAACTGCTTTAACAGTTTGACCACTGTAAAATGTCACTGTACCATTGATAGATAAGTAATCTTCATTTCCTAATCATGAAAAGGAAGTGTATAAATTATGTTTAACACAATAAATAATTACATATAACTTTCATTGATTACCTGTTGCTTCAGTTTTCATAACTCTATGTTCACATGTAGTGAAGACAGTTATATTTTCTTCAATATTATATGACCTTTCAATGTATATGTCCACATGACCATCTCCTTCATTAACTAAGTACACAGATGCATTGAAACTAATTAGCTGACTCTTAAGTAGCATTCCAGCTGCATAGCCATACCCTCCATGGCTATGAAACCCATAAGCACTAACATATCTTGCCATTAGGATGACTATGACTGATAGTATAGTTTCCATTAGCTGATGTAGTGTAGCCATATCCTGAGATTATTCCATTACTGTTATAAATTGATGTCTAAGTTAATGTAGTCAGTATTCCATTAATTATTACAGTCCTATTGAAGTATGTATCTGAAGGTACTGCTATACTGTAAAAGTTAGTAGGCATTTCTGGTAATGTAGTAAATGTGACACTATGAGGATATTGTCTAATAGGAGGAACTGTCATTAATAATGGATCACCATATCCACTAACTGGATAATTACGACCAAATGCTAGCTCAGCAATATAGCATAGTTGACTGCACTGGACATGCCAAAAAGTATTGTGGTCACTATCAAATGTTAAGACATTACCAGCTAAAGTACCAATTAAAAAAGTAGAGGTTTGATGACATGTTATGTTAACATAGACATTATTTAAAGCTGAAACTATTTTATACCTTTGACCATTAGAACGACTCTGTAGTGGTGCCAAAATGAATTGTATTTCCCAATTTATAGTAGGTGGTACTTGAGTAGCAATAGAATCACAAAAGGAATATGATACTGGTACAGTAGCACATTGATGTCCTCCAATAACTGTCAATGGATGATTTGATACAATCTTAGTTCCACTCAGATCAAAATATTCCAATGCTATTAACAAAGTCTGCAATGCATGTAAAGTAACTGTGTAACTTGTACCAGCTGTAATGTTAACAATATTACTGTCATGTTCTTGAATATTCTGAGGTAGTTGTATATTTTGTGTGGGTGTAATAGTAACTATTGTGTTATCTCTACAACCTACTAATAGAATTTGTCCATAATAATTGTCTAATTTAGTTTCATGTGATATTCCATAATAAACATACTCATCTGTAGGTTGATCATGACATGGTAGAGCTAAATATGTTGAACGAGGTGCATCTGTATACCCAACCATAACAACAGAGATAGGTTGACTAGGAGAAGATGTCACATGTAGTCCAAGATGACGATAAATATAACTGGACCCTCGTACTTGTAAACTTGATGGTATTGTAACAAAGGTAGCAGCATTAACTGTAGTAGTTCCTGTATAGCTGTATCCAGAAGATGAGATGGTAAATTGAACTGGACTAGAACTGTTTGCAAGAACAATCATTTCGATATGATTGCTTGATTCAACTTGTCGCAAAAAAGCAACATGGAATTCACTTGCATAGTTAGAGAGCAATTCATCTTCAGCATCAACTTTTATATATTTATAAATATTTATTTATATATAAACATTAACATTACCTGTTAGAGTTAAAGCAGTGATTAGTAGTAGTATCTTGTTCAGTAACATGATCCTTTTAATTCGAGCTAGCAATTGTATTTGGACTCATGAAAGTATAATAATATATATATATCGTATATGTAGATTATTTAGCATGCAGTTACTCTCTCTATATATAGTCATATATAGCAATGCCAACATTTCCTGTCCAACTTTTATTATTATGCTTATTTATTTATAATCAAATTCACATTTCACAAATTCAGTAATGTCACAAACTTATCGACTTATATTCATAACAATGCTAATATTTATGTATTTTCAGTTTGTTATATAGTTATGTAGCCATTTCAGCTATATCTGATATACACTCATCTATCTATCTATCTATCTATATAATATATATATATATATATATATATATATATATATATATATATATACACACATAAATACATACATACATATATGTGTGTGTGTGTGCGTGTGTGACCAGATTTGCAGAAAGGGACCACTTCCGTCAAAACATTCATTGCCTGATTTGTTAAAAAAACACTAATAAAACATCTCAGAAAACAGTTTTGTATACATACAGATAGTTGTGGATATATAGCAACTGTATGTATACAAAACTGTTTCTTTGAGATGTTTTAACAGTGGTCCTTTTTCACAAACCAGGTCACTAACGGTTTCATGGAAGTGATCCCTTATTGCAAGTCGGTCACATGCACACACACACACCCACATATATATGTCAAGACACATGTATTAATTAATAATTATTCATTGCAAAACAGTTATTTGGAAACATGATCTCACAAAAACATATATGTAAAATTACAATGATTATATGAATGCATGTGTAAAAAGAATCAATTAATAGCACATTATATAAGCACTTGCAATACTTTAATGCTCAGTTGCTTCATTCTGTAATGCACTTATCAGTGGCTCACGCTCCATGTAGTCATCTTCAACTATATTTTTTGCTTGAATATTCTTTGAACGTTGATACATTATGTACTTGAGACATCCTTTCTTTAAGCAGTCAATGCCAGATCAACGAATTAACTGTACCGCTATTATACCAAGAAAACCGAGAGATATGTATATTAAAGGAAGGGCAGTCATTATGTGAATTGAAACAATTCTGAAAGATGTTTTTTCATTCAAAGTTTCAGATTGATTGAGAATTGAGGTTAAATATAGAAGATCAAGGAGAAGAAGCATGTCAATAATATTAAGAATACGTTTCTTGTAAGGTTGAAAAACAAAATGCAGTGAAAGAATTAACATTAGTATCATTTGAGCTCCTAATGGATGTTCATGAATTGGAATGTAGATGATCCATGTTATGTAGTAGATGACACAGTACCAACGACAGTTGTCATGGTAACAAGATTGGAATTCATCAAGTAGAGGTTTGAGATGATGCATACGGAAAATATGAAACATTTTACGTGAGTTAGACAGTCCCAAAATACCAATAAATGGTACAATTACAACAGCAATAAACACAATAGCTATTAGAACAAACAATTTATGCCATGATGTAAAATATCGAACTGCAGGATCAACATTAGCAAAATAATTATCACCAACTTTTAAACACTTTATGTACCCAATACTTGTTTTAGTTATCGACCAAAAGGACAGCATTATAAGCAGACATATAGCTTGTACTGGTGACTTTTGTATCTTAGACAACAGACGAGGACAACAACGACCAATACATACTAGTAGTATTAACATAATCCACACCAATATAGGACCTAAGTAGTAGAATGATGCCATAAATAAAGGATCAAGAGACCAAAAACACCAAGGAATTTCACCCAATACTTCTAAATTGAGTAAGAATATTGATGTATATATACTAATGATTACTTTTGTAATAGTAAACTGAGAAAAATAACCATATGGAAGTTGACTTGCAATTGATAAGAATAGTAAAGGTCCATATAGAAATCTGGAACCAATCTCTATTTTTAATCTGATAACTGCCAGTACAAAGATAACAAGAAAAAACTGGATACAGATAGCAAATAGAATAATTAAGTAGGGGTATTCTCTTTTACAATTAGAAGTACATTGAACTCCTTCAAAAGTAAGATTATATCCTGATCGACAACGTGAACAACGAATGCCTCCACAATTTCTAGCACATTGGTCATCTTGATGAAATGGTAAAGCAATCATATCCTGACCGAAATTAGCTGAGCACAAGTTATCAATTCTGTCAGTTGATTTACAATGTGGAAAACCACAGGTTAAGGCTTCCTTTCCATCTTGTCGTACCCAATAGCCTTTTATAATGCAAGCAACTCCTAAATCTAAGGAACATTTGAAGTTGACATCTGGTATGTTTGAGCATTGACATGTTTTTGTTGTATTGTCATATGTAAATCCAATAGGACAGCCACGTTTAAAATGAATATAAATCAGAGAAGATTCCAATGAGTCTGAATTAATAATCCCAAGATTAATGCATTTGATTTGAATGCATTGTGTTGTTTTGTCTTCAATATCAGAAAATGCAACATGAAGTTGTGTATTAATGATAGAATTGTTGCCTGAAAGGAAGATAGTAGGTGGACCAATTATCTCAACATCTTCTATGTTAATTAGTTTACATTGAGACTCTGTATCTCTTTGTAGTTGAAACAGTGCTTTACAAGAAGAAGATTGGTGTAAAGCATCTATTAAAGTAACATTTTTAAGCACAATTTTCTGTCCAGCAAAGACTCAACTGTGGGATTATTAGTTCAACTGGTGCAGTAGCAACCGAATTTTTCTTGTCACTAGAAATGTTAAGAAATTGCTCACAATAATATGGTTTCTCTAACTTTGACAAGGTGTTATAAAAAACTGAATGACCTGCAAACTTGTGCACGGTTATAAGAATAGTTGACATGACATAAAACAAGGCCAAGAGCTATTGAGTACCTGCCATGCAAATGATGGACTATCAATGTACACAGCACCACCATAATCAGCAGTGTTATTTTTAAGGGACAACACTATGTCAACTGTAACTGTAATTATAAGGTTGACCCTTATATACAAATTCACCTATTGCTAAGGCACCACCATAAGTACCAATACTGTCACAAAAACTGCATGTTCCATTGGATGATATTGCTATTATATTATATTATATTGATGTAGCATCTAATATCATTATATTAGATGCTACATTGTCATTGTTCATGCATCGGTGACTATTTCGAATGGCTTTTTTTGTACACTGCTTTCTAAATAAGCAATTATATACATGCTTTTTTTACTTTTGAAATAACACGTAAACATAAGAGTTTCTGTTATATATATATATATATATATATATATATATATTACACACACACACACACACATATATATAAATACATTATCTCTTTATAGCAAATGAACATAATAATATAGCATATAATGAAGTAGTTGTACTAATGGGTCATATATTCAACTTGCTATCATTTCAGGCAAAATGTGTCGAAAATTCATACTTTGCTTATATGAATTACACTGAGCTATAAAAAATAGTTTCATGCGTTTCTTATGCTAATTCATTTAACAATTATTACTGCTAATACAGAAAGTAAAACAGCAAATTTTATTTTGTTTAAATGTTTTATATGAAGTGTGAAACTAAGAGTTAGGGAAGACACGTAATACTTTGCTGTATACACCATCTTTCTCAAGTGTACTTGCACAGAGTGTAGTGTACTCTGCTGATGTAGAGCTAGGAATGAATGCATGTGATGATCTCTGAGGCAGTGAATAAATGACATTATCACAGTATCTGTTGTTTTCTAATGTATTTTTGGAAATAGTAGAGAATTCTGCCATTGTACGAGGAATTTGTGATATTTTCTGATGTTTATTTTTATCTGTTTGTTCAGTTGAAGATGGTGTTATTACAGGTAAGTTTTCATATTCAGTTAAAATTGATGTTTGGCTAGATAATGTTGTCATTTCCAAGTGATTACTATTGACAGACATCTGTTTTCCCTTATGCATGCAATAGAAGTAAACACCAATAAAGCCAATTACAATTACAATAATTGCAATTATAACAATAGCAACTACTACTCCACCAAAAACAAGTAATAAAGAAAAGCTGCTGATGGATGATGTGGTAGTGACAGATGACACTGTGGCAGTAGAAAAAGGTTGAGTGTTCATAATGGTAGTGACAGGTGATACCGTGATAACAGAAAATGGTTGTGTGTTCATTGATGTTCTTGTAGTAGGTGGACTCGCAATGTTAGGAATGTAATGAACATTGACTTCTACAGGATTTAATGTCATATGTATAAATGAGGATTGTTGACTAATCAATTTTCCAGTAAAGTTAAAAGTCTCAGTAGTGATATTGAAAGCAATAATGAGCTTTGAAACATTAAGATTAACTGTGTGTGAAGAAATATTTTGCCCAAACTTCAGAACACTACTGTTGAGTGGTATACCTGTTTTAAATATTATTGACATGTAATTGGTGAAGATATATAATACCTTGAGGTCCTTCAAGTTGTAGTATCAAATATATTAGTAGTCCAGGTTGAAGTGTTCCACTAAAATGTTTAATTTCTATATTAATATATTCATTTAACATGCCCACAACTATCATACTATCTTGTTTAAAGCCAATATGAATATCTATAATTTTATATTTGATAAATTAATAAATCAATTAAAAGGACTTACAGTCATTGTCTTCTATGTTTACAATAGCTTCATTAATATGATAGAGCACATTTTTGTCACTACTTGTCATTTTTACTGTAAACTGTTCAGTTTCTTCAACAACGTCATCATCTAATATAACTATGGAGACAACTTTGATATTTTCCTCACTGTAGAATTTTACTATTTCATTGATAGGGAAATAGTCTTCATTAGCTAAACATAAAAATATAATGAAGCAAGAACTAGATTTATCTAATAATTTACCTTTGGCTGAGTTTACAATTGAAGAGTTACTTTCAATAGACACATTTATATTTGTATTAACATTATGTGATCTTACAATAGATATTATTATATGACCATCTCCTTCTGAGACAAAATATGAAAATGAATTGAAACTGACTAGTACTTTGTTAAACTGAAGTAACATTCCACCTAAATGTCCATAACCACCATGGCTATGAAACCCATGCACACTGACATATATCTTTCCATTAGGATTACTATGATTGATAGTATAGTTTCCATTAGCTGATGTAGTGTAGCCATATCCTGAGATTGTTCCATCATTGTTATAAATTGGTGTCCAAGTTAATTTAGTCAGTACATCATTAATTATTACAGTACCATTGAAATAGGTATCTGCAGGTACTGCTATACTGTAAAAGTTAATAGGCATTTCTGGTAATGTAGTAAATGTGACACTGTGAGGATATTGTCTAATAGGAGGAACTGTCATTAGTAATGGATCACCATAACTACTAGCGTGATATTTATGACCAAATCCTAGTTCAGCAATATAGCATAGTTGACTGCATTGGACATGACAAAAGGTATTATAATCACTATCATATGTTAAGATGTCACCAGATAAAGCCAATATAATAGTTGTAGAGTTTTGTCTACAAGTTATGTTTACACGAGTGTTTTTGTTGATGTTATTAGTTTATACCTTTGACCATTAGAACGATTCTGTAGTGGTGTCAGTAAGAATTGTGTTCCCCAATTTATAGTAGGTGGTACTTGAGTAGATATAGGATCACAATAGGAATATAATACTGGTACAGTAGCACATTGATGTCCTCCAATAACTGTCAATGGATAATTTGATACAATCTTAGTTCCACTCAGATTGACAAATTCTGCTGCAATCAACAAAGTCTGTAAAGCATGAAGTGTAGCAGTATAATTGGTACCAGATGTAATATTGACAATATTACTTTCATCTTCCTGAACATTCTGAGGTAGTTGTATATTTTGTGTGGGTGTAATAGTAACTGTTGTGTTATCTTTACAACCAACTAATAGAATTTGTCCATAATAATTGTTTAATTTAGATTCATGTGATATTCCATAATAAACATACTCATCTGTAGGTTGATCATGACATGGTAGAGCTAAATATGTTGAACGAGGTGCATTTGTATACCCAACCATAACAATAGAGATAGGTTGACTAGGAGAAGATCTCACGTGTAGTCCATGATGACGATAAATATAACTGGACCCTCGTACTTGTAAACTTGATGGTATGGTAACAAAGGTAGCAGCATTAGCTGTAGTAGTTCCAGTATAACTGTATCCAGTTAAAGAAGAGATGTTAAATTGAACTGGACTAGAACTTTTTGTAAGAACTATCATTTCAATATGATTGGATTGTTTATATTGTCTCAAGAAACCAATGTGGAATTCACTTGCATAGTTAGACAACTCACTGTCAGCATTAATAACTCCTATATTATTATAAATATTGCCATTAACATCAATTAATTTAGATTTAACATTACCTATAAGAGTGAAAATTGTGATTACTTGCAGTAACTTTATTATCACCGTCATTTCAATTTTTAATACAACTGCCAGATGAATTCATAATTTTAATTACAAATTATAATTTTAATATCCTGTTATTTTTGTGTATTATAAGTGCAATATTTGTTATCGCATCAAATCCTGGTACATTAATACATTCATGTTTTAGAACAACTGTCAATGACACATTGTTAATATAGTTCCACTAATATTAACAAATTTGGTAGCATTGCATGTAATGTAATAGCTTAATAGTTTTATAGTTATAGTTGTAACATTGTTGTTTAGTTTGAGCTTAGTCAGTTCTATATTTTGTGTAGGCATAATAAATACTACAGTGTTATTTCTACAACCCACTAATAGCATTTTTCCATTAATATTGTTTTCATTAGATTCATGTAGATATTCTATTATAAACATAATCATTTATAGGTAATCATGACATGGTAGAATTAAATGTATGTACAATGAATAGACACATATTTATAATAAAATTACTCAAGTATTTAACATCATATTATAATATAAAATATACAATATAGTAGTTAATCATAGTATTACATAAGAACTTGTGTATACTTTAAGACTAATTGTCTTCATACTTTAATGTACTTTCATGGTTCAAGTTCAATGTAGTCATCTTCAATTATATCTTTTGTTTAATTATTTTATAGATGTTGATATGTGAGAGCTTTGTTACAAATTAACACTACAATAATTCTACAATAATTATTGTTGTTTGCATCAAGTGAAATGTATAATTATGTGTATTGTGAAAAACGTAAACCTATCCACCCTTGTTACCAAATATGTGGTAACATACATAAACCCTGAATTTCAGAAAAGGATTCAGCTATTTTTATTAGAATAAAATCAAGGCTTAATTACTACAAGAAAAAAAAGAAATTATAAACCATATACAAGAAACTAGCAATTAAAATAAACATTAAGACAACTCATAAAATAAGTACTACACAAAGTATGTATGCTTAAGTATTTTACAGTGTCTATTAGCGAATATGATAGTTTGGAGTTGTAAGATTCATTGTGGAAGCCTCCATTTGGTGAAGAGATTCTGGTTGTTGTGGTACTGCAGTCATATCAAATGGATATGATAGCTTTGAATAAGTTTCTTCTGTTACAATGTTCATTGAATTTGTCTTTGGTGATTTTGATAAATTAATATAATTAGCTGGAATTGATTCTTGATAAATTGGATTAGTTAATGTATTTTCAGAGCAATGACTATTTGTAGTTAGTTCCTTCCTCTTATACTTAATATAGAAGTAACTGATAATTAAAACAGTAGTAAATATAATGATTACTATTATCACAATGACAGCCATTACTCCACCAACAACAAAAGTTATGTAAGAACTACCAACAGCCTCTGTACAAATAGTTGGTGTTGGAATAAAAGTTGTTGTTATGGCTGTATAAACTGTTAATGAACTGGTAGAAAAAGGTATTAAAATGTTTGGATTGTAGTTAATATTGACTTCTGCAGGATTCAATATTGTATGTACTGATGAACTATAATCCATAGCCAATCTTCCAGTGATGTTAAAATTCTTAGTTGTTTGAATTAATGCCAAAAAAAGTCGTGAGACATTAAAGATAACAGTGTGTGTTGATGTTATGTCTCCAAATTGAACAACATTAACATGACATGGAACACCTATGGCAAACTATCATGTACATATATCAATATATTGATAGATATACCTTGAGGTCCTTCAAGCTGTAATGTCAAACTTATTGTTAGTCCAGGTTGAAGTATACCACTATAATGTACAATTTCAAGATTAATACCTTTATCAAATGTACTCATTGATTTAATTAATTCTTGTTTGAAACCAATATGAATATCTGTATTAATAAAATAAATAAATAAAATACATATATTATATATATACTTACAATCGTTATCTTTTATTGTGACAATAGTTTCATCAATATTGGACAAATTGTGCAACACATTGTTGTAAAGAGTTATTATCTTTACTGTAAAAAATTCTGTTTCTTCTACAATGTCATCATCAAATATAGTTATAGAAACTGCTTTAATAGTCTGGCCACTGTAAAATGTCACTGTACGATTGATAGATAAGTAATCTTCATTTCCTAATCATGAAAAGGAAGTGTATAGATATAATTATGTTTTACATAATAAATAACTATATATAAACTTTCATTGATTACCTGTTGCTTCAGTTTTCATAACTGTATGTTCACATGTTATAAAGACAGTTATATTTTCTTCAATATTATATGACCTTACAATGTATATGTCTACACAACCATCTCCTTCATTGATTACGTACATAGATGCATTGAAACTAATTAACTGAGTCTTAAGTAACATTCCAGCTATATAGCCATATCCTCCACGGCTATGAAACCCATAGACACTGACATATATCTTGCCATTAGGATTACTATGACTGATAGTATAATTTCCATTAGCTGATGTAGTGTAGCCATATCCTGATATTGTTCCATTACTGTTATAAATTGATGTCCAATTTAATGTAGTCAGTAATCCATTAATTATTACAGTATCATTGAAATAAGTATCTGCAGGTACTGCTATACTGTAAAAGTTAGTAGGCATTTCTGGTAATGTTGTAAATGTGACACTGTGAGGATATTGTCTAATATGAGGAACTGTCATTAATAATGGATCACCATAATCAGTCACACGTGCATGACTAAATGCGAACTCAGCAATATAGCATAGTTGACTGCACTGGATATAACAAAAGGTATTATGATCATTATCTTGTGATAAGACATCACCAGATGAAGGCAATATAATAGTTTTAGAGGTTTGTTGACAAGTTATGTTAACATGAACATTATTTTTTGAAGCTATTATTTTAAACCTTTGACCATTAGAACGATTCTGTAGTGGTGCCAAAATGAATTGTGTTCCCCAATTTATAGTAGGTGGTACTTGAGTAGCTATAGGATCACAATAGGAATATGATACTGGTACAGTAGCACATTGATGTCCTCCGATAACTGTCAATGGATAATTTGATACAATCTTAGTTCCACTCAGATCGACAAATTCTGCTGCAATCAACAATGTCTGCAAAGCATGTAAAGTAACTTTGTAACTATTCCCAGCTCCAATATTAAACATATTACTGTCACGTTGCTGAACATTTTGAGGTAGTTGTATATTTTGTGTGGGTGTAATAGTAACTGTTGTGTTATCCCTACAACCAACTAATAAGATTTGTCCATAATAATTGTCTACATTAGTTTCATGTGATATTCCATAATAAACATACTCATCTGTAGGTTGATCATGACATGGTAGAGCTAAATATGTTGAACGAGGTGCATCTGTATACCCAACCATAATAACAGCAATAGGTTGACTAGGAGAAGATGTCACATGTAGTCCAAGATGACGATAAATATAACTGGACTCTCGTACTTGTAAACTTGATGGTATGGTAACAAAGGTAGCAGCATTAGCTGTAGTAGTTCCAGTATAACTGTATCCAGAAGATGAGATGGTAAATTGAACTGGACTAGAACTCTTTGTAAGAACAATCATTTCAATATGATTGCTTGATTCAACTTGTCGCAAAAAAGCAACATGGAATTCACTTGCATAGTTAGAGAGCACTTCATCTTCAGCATCAACTTTTATATACTTATATATTTATTTATTTATATATAAACATTAACATTACCTGTTAGAGTTAAAGCAGTGATTAGTAGTAGTATCTTCTTCAGTAACATGATCCTTTTAATTCTAGATATTAACTGTTTTTGTAGATCATTTAGTGTGCAGTTACTCTCTCTATATATAGTCATATATAGCAATGCTAACATTTCCTGTTTAACTTTTACAGGTTTGTTTATTTATTTATGATCAAATTCACATTTCACAAATTCAGTAATGTCACAAACTTATAGACTTATATTCATAATAATGCTAATATTTATGTATTTTCAGTTTGCTATATAGTTATGTAGCCATTTCACCTATATCTGATATACACTCATGTATCTATGATATGTATGTATACATACATACATACATATATATATGGGTGTGTGTTGGGTGTGTGTTGCACATTGATGTCCTCCAATAACTGTCAATGGATAAGTAGATACAATCTTACTCCCACTTAAATCAACATGTGCAGATACCACTGCAATTAACAAGGTCTGCAATGCATGTAAAATAACTGTGTAACTAGTACCAGCTGCAATGTCAACCATTTCACTGTCATATTGCTGAACATTTTGAGGTAGTTGTATATTTTGTGTGGGTGTAATAGTAACTGTTGTGTTATCCCTACAACCAACTAATAAGATTTGTCCATAATAATTGTCTACTTTAGTTTCATGTGATATTCCATAATAAACATACTCATCTGTAGGTTGATCATGACATGGTAGAGCTAAATAAGTTGAACGAGGTGCATCTGTATACCCAACCATAATAACAGAGATAGGTTGACTAGGAGAAGATGTCACATGTAGTCCAAGATGACGATAATGATAACTTGAATTTCGTACTTGTAAACTTGATGGTACAAAGACAACTGTAGCAGCATTAACTGTTGTCATTCCAGTATAGCTGTATCCAGTGGAAGATGTGATATTAAACTGAACTGGAGTGGAACTCCTAGTAAGAATTCTCATCCCAATACAGCTATTTGTATAAACCTGTCGCAAGAATGCAACATGGAATTCACTTGCATAGTTGGACAGCAAATCATCTTTAGCATCAATTTCTATATTTTTATAAATAGTTATTTATATATAAACATTAACATTACCTAATAGAGCTAGAGCTGTGATTAGTAGTAGTATCTTCTTCAGTAACATGATCCTTTTAATTCTAGATATCGATTGTCTTTGGACACATAAAAGTATAACAATATAGTATATGTAGATCATTTAGTGTGCAGTTACTATATATATATACCTATACATATAGTTATATATAATACTGACAACATTTCCTGTCCAACTTTATAACAGGTTTGTTTATTTATCTATAATCAAATTCACATTGTAACAAATTCAGTAATGTAAATTTCTGTAATGTAATGTAATGTAATTTATTTTATTTATTTATTTATTCTTGTATTCCAATGAAATTATGTACAGCAATGTCATTAGCTTATAGACTTATATTCATAACAATATTAATATTGTTATATTTTCAGTTTGCTATATAGTTGTGTACCCTTCTCATCTATAACTGATATATACTCCAATATTGTCACAATTTGTCAAGACACAATTTAGCTCTGATAATTGACTGAAAAACAGTTTATTTGGAAAAATTAATCACACAAAAACATATATGTAAAATTACAATAATTATATGAATGCATGCAATATAAAGAATCAATTAATAGCACATTATATAAGCACTTGCAATACTTTAATGCTCATTTGCTTCATTCTGTAATGCACTTATCAGTGGCTCACGCTCCATGTAGTCATCTTCAACCATATTTTTTGCTTGAATATTCTTTGAACGTTGATACATTATGTACTTGAGACATCCTTTCTTTAAGCAGTCAATGCCAGATCGACGAATTAACTGTACCACTATTATACCAAGAAAACCTAGCAATATGTATATTAAAGGAAGAGCAGTCATTATGTTAATTAAAACAATTGTGAAAGATGTTTTTTCATTCAAATTTTCAGATTGATTGAGAATAGAGGTTAAATATAGAAGATCAAGGAGAAGAAGCATGTCTATAATATTAAGAATACGTTTCTTGTAAGGTTGAAAAACAAAATGCAGTGAAAGAATTAACATTAGTATCATTTGAGCTCCTAATGGATGCTCATGAATTGCAATATAGAGGATCCATGTTATGTAGTAGATGACACAGTACCAACGGCAGTTGTCATGGTAACAAGATTGGAATTCATCAAGTAAAGGTTTGAGACGATGCATACGGAAAGTATGAAACATTTTACGTGAGTTAGACAGTCCCAAAATACCAATAAATGGTACAATTACGACACCAATAAACACAATAGCTATTACAACAAACAATTTATGCCATGATGTAAAATATCGAACTGCAGGATCAACATTAGCAAAATAATTATCACCAACTTTTAAACAATTTATGTACCCAATACTTGTTTTAGTTATCGACCAAAAGGACAGCATGATAAGCAGACATATAGCTTGTACTGGTGATTTTTGTATCTTAGACAACAGACGAGGACAACAACGACCAATACATACTAGTAGTATTAACATAATCCACACCAATATAGGACCTAAGTAGTAGAATGATGCCATAAATAAAGGATCAAGAGACCAAAAACACCAAGGAATTTCACCCAATACTTCCAAATTGAGTAAGAATATCGATGTACATATACTAATGATTACTTTAGTAATAGTAAACTGAGAAAAATAACTATATGGAAGTTGACTTGCAATTGATAAGAATAGTAAAGGTCCATATAGAAATCCGGAACCAATCTCTAATTTTAATCTGATAACTGCCAGTACAAAGATAACAAGAAAAAACTGGATACAGATAGCAAATAGAATAATTAAGTAGGGGTATTCTCTTTTACAATTTGAAGTACATTGAACTCCTTCAAAAGTAAAATTATATCCTGATCGACAACGTGAACAACGAATGCCTCCACCATTTCTAGCACATTGGTCATCTTGATGAAATGGTAAAGCAATCATATCCTGGCCGAAATTAGCTGAGCATTTGTTATCAATTCTGTCAGTTGATTTACAACGTGGAAAACCACAGGTTAAGGCTTCCTTTCCATCTTGTCGTACCCAATAACCTTTTTTAATACAAGCAACTCCTAAATCTAAGGAACATTTGAAGTTGACATCTGGTATGTTTGAGCATTGACATGTTTTTGTGATATTGTCATATGTAAATCCAATAGGACAGCCGCGTTTAAAAGTAATATAAATCAGAGAAGATTCCAATGAGTCTGAATTAATAATCCCAAGATTAATGCATTTGATTTGAATGCATTGTGTTGTTTTGTCTTCAATATCAGAAACTGCAACATGAAGTTGTGTATTAATGATAGAATTGATGCCCGAAAGGAAGATAGTAGGTGGACCAATTATCTCAACATCTTCTATGTTAATTAGTTTACATTGAGACTCTGTATCTCTTTGTAGTTGAAACAGTGCTTTACAAGAAGAAGATTGGTGTAAAGCATCTATTAAAGTAACATTTTTAAGCACAATTTTCTGTCCAGCAAAGACTTGTAAATTCAATTGTGAGATTATTAGTTCAACTGGTGCAGTAGCAACCGAATTTTTCCTGTCACTAGAAATGTTAAGAAATTGCTCACAATAATATGGTTTCTCCAACTTTGACAAAGTGTTATAAAAAACTGAATGACCTGCAACTCGTGCATGGTTATGAAAATAGTTGACATGACCAAAACAAGGGCAAGAGTTATTGAGTACCTGCTGTGCAAAGGAGGGACTATCAATGTACACAGCACCACCATAATCAGCAGTGTTATTTTTAAAAGACAACACTGTGTCAACTGTAAGACATATAATGTTATTATAAGGTTGACCTTTAGATACAAATTCACCTATTGCTAATGCACCACCATAAGTACCAATGTTGTCATAAAAGCTGTTTGTTCTATTGAATGTAGCATTTACAGACATCAGAGTCAAAAGTGAAGCCAGTGCTCTATTACCACCTGTTAAGTTCAAATTTTGAGCTAATAAAGTCACTAATCTCACATATATAATACTTGGTCCATTCATGTCAGTAAAGGCAGTGCTTGGGCGTCTGACATAATTATCGGCAACAGTAATATTATCTAGTATAATGTTGGTTGTATAAAGAAGGCTACTTGTGTAGTCATTGTTTGGAGTACCAGTTATATAAAGAATATGTGACTGTGACTCATAGGCCTTTGTTCCAGTAAAAGAACAGCTTTGAATGAAATGGTTAGAGAATCCAATAGACTTTATATACATTGACATGCCAAAGTTTTCTCTAAATATATTCTTGCTATAATAAAAGTTAACTGACTCACTTTCTGTTTGTTCAGGGTTTGTAATTTGAACACGTAATATACCAAAATTACCAAAAGGATCAGTGTTTTGAAGAAACGTATTGTTATGGAATCTCACTATAATCTTCTCAAAGTTATTTGCTATTAACTTTGTCAGTATAGAGTAAAAGTTAAGCTGAAAAGTACAATTTTTCACTAAAATAGTCACATTAGATGTATCAAGTTGAGAGATGTACACCATTGGAGCACCATCTGCATACAAAGGCATTCGATTATAGTAAAATTCACATAAGTTCAAAGTAAAGTTTAAATTTAAAAAAGTCGTGTTGATAATAGATAGAGCGATTACACCAGAAGATCCTTCTAAAGCAGCGTTTGAACGATTCTCCACATTGTTCTTAAATTTACTGCCTTCAATGGTAACGTTGTTAATAATACTATAGGTAGAATAATTTTGATAAGTAATTAGTAAAGCAGCATTTGGAGTTATAATGTTGGCCATAAATGTGCAGTCCTCTATATTAATTGCGTTAATGTTCAGAAGTTGAATCCCAGACATTTGTGTAAACTGTACATCTTTAAATCCAACATAGAAAAGTCCAGAAAATACTAATCCTTTCATTTTGACTGAACCACACCCATCAAATGTTACAGATTCAAAACAAAGTGCAGAGTTTATTTCATTGATTCCCTGAAATGTCAGGGACACACCAATATCACATTGAATGACCACAATATCAGTTGTCAACTTTCCGATAATATTAAAACGCATACCACTAGGTATTAAGTACTTATTTAATGGATCTTTAGCCACATACTGTTCATTATATACATAGAAATTAACTTCAGTAGTATCATTTGGCAGCTTGACTTCTCTTAAAGCATATGTGAGGTTAGGACAAATAGGATGATCTCCTTCTGTGCAGTTTGTGAACGTATCATTAATAGTAACATTGACAAGTGTGCATGAACAGTGAATTATAAGGCTGAGCATGTACAGCACCAGCACAATCGAAACAAATGCCTAGAAAGTGATAGCAGAGTATCGTGTGTTATGAGAATCATGGTTTAAATGACGAGAATTGGCAATTCAATGTAGGAACTGTCACAAAATGATAATACATCAATTACCACTGACACTCCAATACAGAAAGGTTTCAATTATATATAAAATTTATTATACAAAGTTCTCTACAATTACAAGGATTTAGAGTTTGTAAAGGCAATTGCATATTTGTAAATTTTTATTCTAAACTTACCTATTCACTGTTCTATCTATTATAAATAGTGTCAAATTGGAAGACAAATCTGCTGCCAACAGAGTTAATTTAATTTAAAGCCAAAGGCAAGTTAGCAACGCATAATCACAATGGAATACTTATTACTATATCTCTGACATAACAGTTGCTAAGACCTTAAATGGATTCACTTACCTTCATATCTTTTCAACTTTATATTATCAGATCTATTTGATGTCCCTTTTGTGTAGGAGGTTATTATATAATATTTGAGGGTGTGGTTAGCCATGATGCTGACATTTAAACTAACAAGCTACTAACTTAGACTACATTTATCATTAAACTAAATCAAACAATTCCGATACTATAACATGATAGGGTAAATGTGAAGTGTTCTTATTGATAAGAGCTAACAATACAACTTCAAGATGTTACAAAAACGCTTACGAAGTATTAAGATATTCTAGGTTATTAGTTTGCAAATAATGCTTTTTTAAACACAAAAGATAATATATTCAAATTATTAATTGATACAAATGTTACCACGTAGTGTTGGTAATTGTTCTGTAAACTTTTTTTTAAAGTCTCTCTTATGTACTCTTGATCCTGTTAATAAAGAACTTGGGACAAGTGACTCCAATGTTATATGTAATGTATGAAGCTTCATCTCATCAGTACAATCTGGTAATAATAAAGTGACAAGGTAGTCAATATCACCCTATAATAAAAATATAGAGTTTAACAAATGCTAGTAATTATTATAATCAATATATATGTAGTACATTTACATGTATTAATGTTCAATAAGATTAAATGAAATAAAGACAGTTATGGTAATCAATGATGAATGTGATTTAGTAATGCCATGTTAAATACAATAATTGATCCATTGATCTGTTCATTCAATCTTATGTCTGCCAGTCTATCCATCTTTCAATCATTACATACACTATTAACTTTATAAGTAATATGAGAACCAGTAAAGTACATAATAGTAAATCATACTTTACTAAAACACATCAGTTGATAAACAGCTCCTGAGTAAGCAAACACAAGATCACTCTCAACATCTTCATTTAATAATCTTGATAAAATAACCTAAAAAAGTAAAAAAAAATATTTAGTAATAAATTATTTATTAATTATAGTTATTAAAGGGTTTAACCTCTTTTGTTATTAACCTTCAAAAAGTAGTGATTATATGATGTTAACATATCAGTGTTCTTTGTAGATGAACAATCTGCCATAGTCTCCACACACTCAATACAAAGCAGGGATATGTCACTACTAAACCTACAATATATATAAAAGATAAACATTGTATGAACAGAGTGCTTTAACCTCCTTAATGTACACATTGTCATTAGCTTTGATATAAGCACCTTAAAAGGTTAAAAACATCATAATATATAAATATACTGTTACAAACATGTAATATTAACTGATGCATCATAGACATCACATACTATGATATAATAGTGCTTATTAATCAAAAGGCCATCCTTTCATCAATCTGTCTGTCAAATCATCTATCTTTCATTATAGTATTATCCATAACTGACCTTGTACATCCAATATCAATGAGATTTAAAGAAAAACTTAACAAGTGTTCAGGCAGAGCAGCAAATGACTCAGGAAATATGTCACATATATAGTGTAATAGCTCATAAAACATGCGACACAGTTCAGGATACTAAAAAAGAATATTTTGTGTGTACAATGTGAACAAATACAATAAAGTGATTAAGTAGTATTAAGGTTGATTCACATTAACATTATTAACGCTACGTAATGTAACGTATTGCATTCACACTCGTTAGTAATGTGCTGTAATTCAAAAAGTTAACACAATGTTGAAATAGAAGTTTTTTCTATTCCTTAGCGAAATGGCAAATGTATGACCAATCAAATTCACAAAGCACGTGGTTGACAGATAAGAAAATGGTGGAATTTGACGAACTGCTTATCTATGCAGTGAAAGAATACCCTTGCCTTTTTAACACTAAATCAAATGATTTCAAGGTAACTTGGAAAAAGGAAAATGCTTGGAAAGCAGTTTCCAAACAGTTGAATAGTACTGGTAAGTGAATCCACACCCCTTATACAATCATGTATTTTTTTCCAATGTGAATTCCAATCTGTTTACGTTGTGGAATGGTATATGACGTTAACTGTATTGCGCATTTCTAGTGTGAAGTAGTCTTTACATGTTAAATTGTACCTTTAATATTTCTTCATTGATAGTAGGCAAGACAACAGATAGTCCTTTTAATACCACATCTATTGGAGCAACAGTTTGAGTACTATCTAAAATAATAGATTATTATTATTTTATATACTTTGTATGATAATAAATACCTGAGGAACTAAAGTCAAAATAATCTTTAGTAGTCAAATGTGATAGAGTCTGTATAAAGAGTAGAAGATCTTCACAGCTGTCATCATCACTCAGTTTCCCATCAACATATTTACCTACATTATGTAATGTATAATAAAATAATATACAATGGTTTTAAATGATATATATATATATATATATATATATATATATATATATATATATATTGGTATAATGGTATAGGTGCTTCACATGTTCACATATATACATATATGTACTACTGACCACTTGTAATTGCTAGTTAGTGACTATAATTATTGTAAGTGTTCTTTCAAGTACATGTACATATAGTTAATAATGCTTCAAAGTTGAGGTGTATAGCAGTAAAAATGATTTTAACTAAAGCACTTAACAATCTAATAATTATATTACTTTATTAAAGGGACATAAAGGTATTTACTTTGAAAGAAGTTAGCATATGTGGTTATTAATCCGAGACAAACATCATACAGTCTTAGAGCATCAGTCTGAAAGGAAATGAAATGTTAGATAAATATAGTACATTGTATGTTTAAAGGTGTCTTCTAAAATAAAGAGTTTAAGTAAAACTTGAGAAAATAAATACAACAGTTATGTACATGTACCAACTTACATCGCTAAGAAATATTGTAAAATTTTCTGTGACACTCTCAAATAATTTGAAGATAATTAACGAAATATTTGGTGAGTCAGAGAACACTTGTAACAATTGAACACAGGAGTATAATAAAGGCAAAAGAAAAGGGAACACAATCAGTATTAATATACTGCTAGTAGCTGATGCCACACCACATAATGACTCCAATAGAAACAACAGCTTCTTTTGTAAAGTATCATCAGATGTTAGAGATCCGTTATTTAAATGTTCCATTACAGTATTAAATTGAATACTGAGTGGCTGCAATAACTGTATATAAATAATAAAGAAATAAGTATGAAGCCTATTTTGTGAATATAAATAATAAATTATTATAAATTATTATAAATAATAAAGTATGAAGCCTATTTTGTGTATGTACTGCTATGAGTCTAATTTCATTGGTCAAAATGAAATGTGTATACTGCATATGTACATAGTATAGCAATTCATTGTATGTATATGTCATTAGCTGAAATAAAGCATTAAATTTATTTTTATTGGTATTTGTGATAATAAAGGTTTATTAAATTTATTATCTACCTTCGTAGATTAATAATGGAAATGCAAACAAAAAAATAATGTGATCCCACCAAACCAAAGGACCACGTGGATACTAAATAAGCATGTTTGGTTGTAAAAAATTCAATTTCTAAACATGAAGTATATATACCCAGATGAATGCATCAAACATACATCACTCATATACATGTACATGCATAATACAACAAACCTCATTGAGGTATTGGTCTCTTCTAGATCCATTGGCACAAGACAATAGACCAGCTATCATATCTCTTTGTACAGCAGGTGACATTATAGTAAATGGATGATTACCATTAGCAAATGTCCTCATTAATAACCACAGAGTATCATGACCACAGAGATAAACTGCCCTATAATAATACATGAAGTATCTAATGGTAACAATACATGTATATATAATACATTGTTAAATGTATAATTTATACAGATATTAAGAAGACAGAAAAACAGGTAAATTGTTTACTTTGTGAACATAGGAATCACATGAATATCATTATTCAATTATTGTGTTACAAAGCTTATAATTATAGTTTATTAACATAAATGTACAAGGTACACAAGGGGTCCAAATAACTCAATATAATATTATACAATATTTCTTTATACCTTTATTAATACCTTTGTTACCTAGGGAGTTAATGTATTTAGATAGCTACATTTTTTATAATAACTACATAACAGTTGTCTATCATTTTTGCTAACCTGGTCTTGTTTCTTCTAGTAAGTTTATACAATGTTTTAACAGTACAGTGTGTTAATTTCTCTTCGTTGTGCCAAACAGAGATATTAAAAGCGATTTTGTCTAAGATAAAGGACAATAGCCATCTTGAATTTTCACTATCTCCAACAACCATATCATAAAGGATAGGACCTATCTAAAATCAAAAAATGTTAAAATTTAAATACAAGACTGAAAAAGAACTGATAACTAATGATAGAATAAAAAAGGTGCCAAATGTACAATAGACACAATATATATTGCACATGTAGACATCTAATGCACATTCATATACCTTGTCATATTTGGTGGTGGTCATTAGATATGTTGACAAAACAGTCGACAGTCCCCATATAGCTGACTCACATACTTGAGGACTAACAACATCCTTTAATCCTTGCTCAAGTAACTGCCTCTCTATAACAGACCAGTGACAAAGACAAACTATAAGTGATACTACAGGATCAATACTCAATAAACAGCCAGCATCATTGTAATCTGCTGTAGTTATTAACTGTTCCAAATTGGTGGTAACAGTATTCTGGTAACCAAGTGAGAGTTCTACTAATTCTGTCGGTATGGTACTTTCCTCACTCTCAACAACATCTGTTAGTGTATACGTTGCTATTAGCAACAGCCAATGAATATCGTCATAAAGTGCTTCTAATTTTCCTATGTCAACTGATGTAGGTTTCACTAGTAAAGATTGACACATTTTAATACATTGTGAAAAACAATTGAAGAACAGTCTCAGTAACGTTGGTAAGCTAGTAGCAGCAACATGTCGACATAATGTTCCAATGTAACTAAGTTCATCGGCATAGCTATCACGATCATCAGAGTCCAAGTCAAGATCCAGTTTAGTACCAGTTTGGTAATGTTTTAATCCTTGTGGTTCATTTAACTTGCTTTGAAGATAGAGGGAGACAATTTTGGATACTGGAACCGATAAGAATGTTTTAAAGTCATCACAAGGACCATCCAGCAATCGCACAAATACTTCTAATACATAACAGAGACTCTCCTCTAACAATGAGGAGTCTTCTTGGTCATTCTATAAAGAAAATAAGATTAAATGTCTGATAAGTTTATATAACAAAATGTGCATGTAAGTGCATATTAAATACATGTACATTACAAAATAATAAAAAAGGTTGTATTTTACGATATAACAATGTACAATACTTCTGCTCATGCAGAATGTTTAAGGTAAACATGTGACCACATACATGCATGTATAAAAGTAGTTTCTTCCAGTAAGACTTGAGTAGTGTAGACTATAGAATAACAATCTAAATCAAACTCAACACTTGCTCTATACTTTGAGTTTAGGGATAGGACTGGATATTTGTATAATAATTGCTGTATTTAGAAAGTCTATGGACATGTGAAAATGTGATTAAATATGTCAGGTTAGAGAGCAGTCATAGAGTTAAAGACAGAAAGATATCTGTAACAGTAGAAGCTCAAAAATAGTCATAGAAGTGTGAAAAGAAGTAGTGATAATAGAGACATGATAGAATAGCCAAAATAAATGTCACTGGCCAGCTGAAGTCAGATGTAGTTTAGATGGCTACTCACTAAATTAAAGAAAGTGCCTCCAGTGCATTTAGTCATAATGCAAGAGAGTTTATGAAGTCACCTGAAGCCCAAGACAATAGTTGGAACATTTGATTATAATATAGTTTATGTAATAGGAAGACTATATTGATCCTTATTAACATTACAATTACAGTAGTTTAAACCAATCCTTTACCTCTAGTTTAGTAATTCTCTGACAACATAGTCCAACATAGTCAGTTAAACTTTGTGTTAGAGATTGAAGAAGATCCATATTTAATGAAGAGAAAAAGATACGAGAGAAAGTAGTCACTAACTGTCGAAATGTACAAGCCACGCCATAAATAATGTCATCAGTAACAGCAGCACTATATATATATAATAAGAAAAATAGAAAGCAAAAATAAAATTACATGAGGCTTAGTTAAATATTGAGACATTGAATATTAAGGCACATCTCTGTAGTCAATACAATGACATATTTAAAGGTTTATGTTACCATGTGTACTTAATGAAATAATTACTGTAAATGTCAAAATCTTTGAGGTAGTTATATTTTCACGGTTGAGTGACATTGTGAAAATTAGACTCGAGAATAATTAATAATCAAATTTTCACGGCTGACACAAAATGCGAAATTATGAGTTCGGGAAAATTTTACGCGCGAAAGTTTGAGTGGCAAAAATTTTGACATTTACAGTATAATTGGACTATATTGAGTATCTTGACTACAATAAAAGGTCTCTCTACTAAATTCTTTTTGAAGATGTCTGTTAACTTCAAAATAAGTTCTTGTATAGATAATTTCAAATAATCATAATAGCAATAAACAATTCAATCTAAAACTCACAAATCAATTAAAGATGGTAGAAAAATTTGTAAAAACATTTCCAAATACATCTGGGAGTCATCAGTAGAAGAAAATATTGGTCCAGAGAGTGAAGCTAACTGAGATAAACACTGACTTGATGTGTGTGTAAGATCAGGATGACTAAAGGAAAACTTGAATACCTGTACAAGAGAAAGCAACAAGAGTGTATTAATATTAACTAAAGGTTAATGCCTAAATGTGAGGGCCACTCAGCAAATAGGATGTGTTATAAAATAAAGGTAAGATATCAGCACACTGGGGGTTGGGATTGTGGCATGGCAGTGTCTTGATGGTTTTGCAATGTCACTTTATTTAGCTGTATTAAGGTACATAACATTATATTATTAATATTAAATACAGGTTAATGCCTAAATGTGAGGGCCACACTGTATATTGGGTGTGCTATAACATAAACAGGTCTAAAGGTCACAGATCTGAGGGTTGTTACACTATAGTACATTGGGGGTTAGGCTTTGTGGCACGGCAGTGTCATGATGGTTCTGCAATGTCACTTTATTGAGTTGTAATATGGTACATAACATCATATTGTATACATATATATGTATAAACTATATGTACATATGAACACTGGCCATACAATGTACTTTGACTTACCTTTACAAATAGATCTAGTAACACTGGATTAAAAAAAATTGCACGAAACTCTTGTGGTGGTTTTAATGGTATAAATAAATTCGTTGAACTATCTAAATGATGTGATCTATGTAGATCTGTGATCATAGTTAAAGAAAACACATGTCAATGTTTCTATAGTAATTTAATACATACAACTTTATTACAATAGAATTATACATGTACATGTGTATTAACTACAGGATACATGATGATCTGAAATTCCATGAGAGAATGTTTAAATTCAAAGAAAGAAGACAAGATATTTGCTTTGTTTCAAGTGAAGCATAATTTCCTAATACCTATAGTGTACATAGAAATATAGACATATTGTATTAATTCAGATTATACATGACTGGTTCTAACAAATGGGGTCTATTGCACAAAATATTCTAAAGAACACCTGTGTAGCTACATGGCTATCATAAACAAAAAGCTCACGAAAGGTCGGTCATATGGAGGATGCACAATGACTCTCCTTCCCATATATCAAATTTTGTAAACTTCCTGTTTAAGATGGCAACTATTTATATTCAAGTGTTTGATCGAAATGTTTGGCATAATAAGACACCTTTAGTCAGATTTGGTTACATATGAAAAATATATTATGAGTACATTATGCAGAGATAAAATATATACCATGAGTATATTATACAGATATATATATATTGTACCTGAACTGCTAGAGTAAATATTTTGAGTAGTCCTCCATTTTGTTCTATAGTGTTCTTACATTTAACATGAAATTCTAAAGGCATTCCCAAAGCACTAGATCCGGAACTTGAGGATACCTCTGATAATAAATTAGAGAGCAGAGAACATCCCAACTAAATAATAAAACACAAAAATTTAATCATTGATGTTACTAAACATAGCAGTATTATATATGTTACTCAAGTAGTAGGATTATGTTCAATATATGCGTATTTACATACAAGTACATGTGTGTACTAAAATCAGTTGAATAATTGAATATCTCAAGATATATGCATTTTTGGATTGGAAAATACACTTAAAACTCTAATACATGTACATAAGAAGAGCCCTCAAGTCCAGTACTTACCTAACTAACACAATAAAACACAGTGTCAGGTCAGTCAAATACTATTAGCAACACTCAAATAGATAGTATTAAATTTTCTTACCTCAATATGTGTACTATTAGATAACAATTGTGATATATCACAAATAAATGAATCCAATAAACTTTGACCATCTTCTTCTAAGAGACCTCTTTTAATGATAACAGCTACTACTAACATTAAGTGTTGACGTACATATTGTGGTAAGCTATATAAAAAAATAATACAGTAAGGACAAGAGTATAGTATGACCCTCAATTAAAAGTTATTTATTGTGCTAATGGATCAGGTTATATAGTGTCTCAAATATTATAAACATAGGGTTTATTAATATTATATATACATATACAATTGTATATAGGATGTTTCATTATGCTTACATGTACAGTACAAGTAAACTGAGATCATTCAGCTGTCCTGAGAGTGCATGGTATGGTGGTAGTATAAAATAGTTCAACATGAAAGATAGGGAAAGTATAAAGGCAGTTAGTTATCTGTCAGTACTGGATATTATTAGTAACATCTACCTCAAAAAGGCTACCTAGCAGAACACTAAGTAACTGTACATGTATATGTACATGTACATGTATGTGTAGTCAATACCTTGTATTTCTGATGACATAAGTCATAAGATATTGTCTTAGTGTTACTTTCTCCTCCAATGGTAGAACTGACCATTCTCTTAACAGACCCTCCTTCATTGTAGCAACAGCTTGAAATCTGACGTAATCTGAACAGTCACTTTCTATAAGATGTGTATATTTGAATTATAAAAAATGACACTTTATTGATAAAAGGTGTTAAATACAGAAATGTAATGTACATATGTAGTCTAAAATAATAAGTATTACTTAATATCCCCTTTTGTATGTATTGACTTTCAAAAGTTTTAAGAAAAAAAAGATGTCATGTTTACATGAAAAAATAAGCAAAATAATTTTAGTGTTAATTGTTTGCCACACCCACTTACATACCCAGTATTGCTTTACAAAGTGCATATGGCCTTGACAGTTTTTTCATTTGAAGGAAGACAGACTCAGCTTCTGCTCGTCTCTCAGAAGTGACTTCATTGGGTGGAGACTAAAGTAGAACAAACAAATTTTACAATATGTAAACAATGCACGCCTACTTTATTGTAATAGTTTACTGAGAACATATCTAATGCAATCTTTTATGACTACTCTTAAAGTCATTG
Organism: Xestospongia bergquistia; assembly: GCA_963965975.1. NCBI lineage: Eukaryota > Metazoa > Porifera > Demospongiae > Haplosclerida > Petrosiidae > Xestospongia > Xestospongia bergquistia. The sequence goes on along the minus strand of OZ014414.1, from coordinate 1,615,555 downwards.
TTATTATATGTTATATTCACATGCCACTACTTTATGTTTAACATTTGATAACTGACCTAATACACACATACTAGCTAGTAGGTATTACATTGTGTTTTTTAACAATAGTTATTATGGTAATGACTTTTACGTACATAGTTAGTATGAGATGTACTAGATTACATTCTTACCAACACGATACGAGCAGCATTCTCTAACTGAATTTGATCCTTTGGGTCCATAAAAACGATGAGGAAATTCACGCGTTGATATTAATGATGGGTGTGGCTCAATTAACACAATACTATTATCTAAATTATTATAGTTAACTTTGTAACCAAACAAAAGAAACTGAAATATGTTTTTAAATAATTTTGTTTGCAGGATATACTTATTGTTTTAATAAATTTCTATTGTATATATTAATGATATAATTATAGTACTGTAACAATAATTAATTTTTAATGCTGACTAAATATAGTAAATTCCTATAAATTTAGATATCCACAAAGAGGCTTTAATGGGATAGAACAGAGAGTAGGACACGCCAATACGCCAATATTTAATGAGATACTTTATAAAAAGCTCAAAAAAGCTTCAAGTCCAGAATGTATTCTCTTGAGTGCACAAATGGGTGTGTTAATCGCGTGACCGTTAATTACGTAGTTTCTATAGCGATATTTAACAATTACACTCTATAATTTAATTTAGTAATGGCCACTCGTTTCGAGCCACCTTCCCGCTACGATCACGTCGCTGCAGTAGTTAACGACAATATATATGTATGGGGTGGATGGACACCAGACTTTCCTCGTGATAAACCATGTGGAAGTGTAGAAAAGGCAGATTATTTGTCGAAAATCGAAGTGTTGGACTTGAATACAGGCGTATGGGGAAGTCTAAAGACTTCTGGATCACCTCCCTTAGGAGTAGTCGGTGCTGCTTGGACTGTACAAGGAAATAAAATTATTCATTTTGGAGGTTACTGTGGGATGTGCTATCATAATGGTATTTATCAGTTTAATATTTCTACTTTTGAGTGGGAATGTCTAATGCCTGATGATAGTCCTTCATCTCCAATGAGGAAAGCACATTGTGGTATTGTTAGTTACAATGAACGTGAGATGAATTTCTGTATTGTTGGTGGTTATGGAGCTGGATCACAAACATCAACTGCACAGTATGTTGAAGGATTAATTGATAGGATTTCTACAACTAATGAAGTTCACGTATTTAAGTCTTCTTCGTCAGGTACATATATAGTTGATTAAAGAGCAATGGAATTCATAATAGTGGATCATTTTATGGGTTTGTATCACTGCTTAACATTACTAAGCTTATAACAAATGCGGTCATTACTGTATTATTTGCATGGTACAAATTTGAAGGCTTCCTTGGAGATGTGAAAATTAGAACTCGTGAATTTTTATTCTTGTTACATGTGCTTATATGAAGTTGTGTTCAATCTATGATGTTAACACTGTCTAGCACACCAAGCCAATTATTATCTTTGTAGACATGGTAGCCTCCTATCATGCATGCTCTTCTGTGACTACTATCTCCAAGTTTTAACGTGTGAAAAATAATGTGACATGTATGTATGTTCACAGAGGGTGTGGTTAGGCAGAATAAATTTCAAGTTAGAATTTTCAAATTTAGTTTTAAAGGACTCTACACACATCAAGGAAAATTGCACCAATAAAGTTTTTTTCTCACTCTATACAGTATGATAACATGTAAAAATTATTGTAAATCTATACAGAATAGTTTCAATTATAACATTATGACCATCAGTATTATCTTCCTTTTTATTACAGATATGCAATGGTTTAGTCCTATAGTAAATGGAACTGCTCCACCTCCTTGTCAGAGTTTCAGTTTTACAAAGTTAGATGATAAGAACGCATTTTTATATGGTGGGTATGCACCTGAACATGGCCAAATTAAAGATGTCTATACAATTAATTTTGTTTCGTGGGTAAGCTGGCATTATTATTATTTATTAATTAACATTTCATTTTATGATATAGTGTTGGACTAAGGTTCCTATGGACAATACTATTGAGAAACCTTTAGGAAGAGATGGCCATTCGTGTTGCCTACTCTCTGATAGTTGTCAAGTTGCTTTAGTGATGGGTGGGAACAATGGGCGCAATCCAACATTAGATGATGTTTGGGTTATGGATCTAAAGAAAGGGACATGGAAAAAGGTCATATTTATGCATTAACTATAATAATAATTATTATTACCAATTAAGCACTGTGAGCAGCATTACACCATATTTTATGCAATATTATATAAACTATAAGCCATACACACACACACATATATATTTGGTCACGCTTATGAGTATAACATCTGAACCCTTAACCACAGGCATGAAAGAGTGCATTTTAGTTTGTCACAGAGAAAATGTTATATTTGTCCTTCAAAAGTTAAAGGTAGCTTACAAGATGTGTATTATAATGTGAAAATAAATAAGATTATTGATACTAAAGAACTATAATATATATATATATATATATATATATATATATGCTTATCAATATTATAATCTAAACTTTGAATTCCCTGACTGATGTACATGCTCAGTAAATCTACATAATTTTTAGTATATGTGACCTGATTTGCAAAAAGGGACCACTTCTGTCAAAACATTTGTGACCTGGATTTATGAAAAAAAACCTGTTAAAACATACCCAAAAACAGTTTGGTATACATATAGATTAGTTATGCATATATAACAACTGTATGTATATACAAAACTGTTTTTGAGATTTTTTAACAGTTGATTTTTCACAAATCAGGTCACAGATATTTTGACAAAAGTGGTTCCTTTTTGCAAATCAGGTCACATATAGAAATGACACTATACTTTATTAAAAATATCATATATGATTCTACTGTAGTTGTTATTTTTTATATTATTATGTTGCAGATTTCTATCTCAGATAGTTATATTTGCCGATATGGGCATACTTGTACACCTGTAATAATAACCCAATCTGAAATAATTGTGGTTTTGTTTGGAGGTCAAAGGAAAAAAACGGGCAAAGGTCCTAGTGAAATGGTAAAAGAAACATACACTCTAACACTTGGTGAGTAGTTTCATTTTCACAATCTTGTATAAATTAGAAAGCTAGCATCAACTTCTTTTAATAATGACATATAGTTATTGCTAATACAAGCTAATATTCTTTTTATCATTGCATGTGATTTAAATTTCTTGTAGTGTTAGAAAGTCATGGTAGCAGCAGTGAATGGACTGTAAAGAATGACCCAATATCTGAAAAATTGGAAATGCTAAAATTAAAGGTGAAAGAAAAGAAGTTCACCAATGAAATAAACTATGAAAAATCCAAGACAAAAAATTTGCATAAACAAATATCAAAGTTAAAACAACAACCTCGACTGTTATCTGGTGATGCTAGTCTTTCTGTCAAGCCAGAGAAAGCTGACAAAGGTACTCAATGTAACAGTGATGACTTTAAAGAAGGCTTAAAGCTAACTGCTTTACTAAGTGATAATAATACTTCTTTGCAAGAACAATTGACGCTACATAATGATATTAAAGTCAAAGAATATCAAGAAATAAAGACAATAGAACAGCATACTAAAATGTTTAAAGAAACTATTAAAACATCTGGTAAAGCTAAGAACAAAACTGGTAAGTGTACATACACATATTAATTCAAACCTCTCATATATTTAGGTTTTTATTAGATTGTGAAAATTAATACAATTATGTACAATATGATAATCTGTGCAAAACTATTTCATGTGCAAAGTTTTATAGGATCTCAACATGCATGTAGGCATTAGTTAATTTGTTACTTATTATATTCAAATAAGCTGTATTTGTAGACATTAACTGTATATATAACTAACAACAAATGCAATTTATGCTATAATATTTAAGGAACCAAATCAAAGCATGCATTCATCAATTTTATACATCACACAATCATAATGTTTCTATTTACTTTACACACATGATATGTAGGTCAACTAGTTGTTTTGAATGAAGAATCTTTCCATTCAAAATTCGGAAATATTACATTCAAAGGACTTACTATTGAAGCCACAGAGACAACTATGCTTCAATATTTGATTAGATTAGTGTGGTCCGAAGAGTTTATGTTTCCAGACAACTATGAACTATTAAGTTCAGTATATTCTGTGGACACTTTTGAAGAATCATCTGAGCCTGTCAATGTTTTTGTGAAACACTGTGGTGTTATATCTAATGATAATCAATGCTCGGAAATGTTTTTTGCCATTTGTACAGATCCTGAGTATGGCCCACCATATAACTTCAAGATTATAGATGGGCATTTTGAAGTCAAGTCTAATATCGGCCATTTATGTCTTAAGTTTTCATTTAAACTTATTGCTGTTGTATGCCGTGTTTTAGGTATACCAATCAATAGTCTCTACATATCAAAGTGGTACATAGAACCAATCACTAAAATAAAGTCGAAAGGGCATTTAGTATTCACACGAAATTTAGAAGCAAACTTAGAAGTAAGTGTTTAAAATATTCTGTCTTCATTATTTTCTTTTATAACACGTATGTGTATATTTAACTTTAAATGATGTTTGTATCGCCTTTCTTGGTAGTCATTTAGCTACTTTTTTCAATAGTATATATTTTCATATAAGAACAGTCGCAATCTGTATTATAATATATAATGTAGATAGATAGATATAGTGCTACATATTCAACTCACAACTGTGCTTAATTCGTGTCTATCTATCAGTTTTTGAATAAGTAATTCTAGTATATCGCACTAGCTGCATTTGCTTTGAAAATGTATGTGCCTAAAAAACAGTTGAATGATTACCAACATACATGTGTCTTATATGAATGTATTAAACAATATAGCTGGTGTAATGATAGGAAAACAAAATGATACCTCACATTAACATTATAAATATAAATATCAAAAAATAGTTGTTATTATTTTTACGTCCTGGCATGCTCTGTGTACTCTTAAATGTTTTTGAAGTACTATAATTTAATAAGAGATATACTTTATTAAATTTGTTGTAACTTGTTAACTCCCATAGGCTATAGACAATTTCTATTTGGAAAAAGTGCAAATGAGATCTGGTCATTGTATCAATGACTTAGTTTTTAAAGAAGAGAAACTTTATATCATGTTAGTAAAACAAAATGAAAATGAAAAATCTTGTTTTGAATATGAGATTGATCAAGATGGATGGAAAGTTACTCTTTCTGTACTACCACCAGTAGTAAGTTGATTAGCTTCCACATATAATGCCAACCATTATATTATATATTTTAAAATTATAGGTACGAAAGAAAGCTATTAATGAATTAGCAAAAACAAATCAGTATATTCCTGTTGTGTATTATATTGAGAAAACAAAGGCAAATTTAACAAACCAATTGCATTTTCAGCTTTCTGGTACTGAAGATGACATGTCATTTGCTCTAAATGATAATGATGTATTCATCACAGAAATCCATACACGTATGATTATTTTTACAATTCAAATATTACACAGAAACTTAAGCAAAATTTACAAAGCTTATACTTTACTAAATTAATTTATGAATAATTTTGCATCATGATTTGGCAGTAATATTGTTATTGAAATTAACTTAAATTAACCATTTTACTTTACTTGATCTTCTTTTTTATTTTTCAGAAAGGCAGAATGCAATAAACAGAGTTGCACAGCAAATACCTGATCATAATGACGTTTCTATCTTTAAATGTCCATGTCTAGTGAATTGCAACGTCTTAATAATATTTACTTTGAGTATCATCAGTTTATTATTTTATGGCATTGGCTATAAATCATCAAAAGATTCCTGTCATAATATAAAAGGTACTACTTGTTTTAGTTAGTATTATTTATTAATTTATGTAATATCTACTTACGACTTTATGAAATGTGCACTTAATTTATATACTTAATATTAAATCAGAACTCCTAACTTTACTGTGTATCAGTGGCTTATATGGGGCAAGCATTTAGTGCTTGCCCATTGTAAAAGTAATTACTATATATATTACTACTGCCATTCATAGCCAGTATTTTGTAAACTTTCCTTGTAATGATACCTGTATCATTATGTTTAAACCTCCACCATGCATACAATAATGTTTGTTTTTTATTTATTTGTCCTTTAAAATTACAGGTGAATCACTAGTTATTGAGGAAAAGCTACTTTATGATTTTCCGGTTCAAACTATCTCACAGCCTTATCTCTTTTGCTTTTGTCTTCGTATACCACCAGTTGAATGTCAAAAAATTCAACGAGAACATTTGAAAGATACAGACTATCAAGTTATTGATATTATTATGAAATGGTATCACATGTCTATTTTTCCCTCCTGGGAATCAATGGTAGAAGCTCTTGTCTGCTCTAAAAATGTTAGAGAGGCACGCAAACTTGCCAAGAAGCATAATATTGATATAAATCCTATAATTGATAGATGGAAGCATCATACTATATGATACACTTATATTATGTGACATGAATGATCTAGGGATGGTTCTTACTTTCATCAATGTGTGTGTGTGTGTGTGTGTTAGCTATAGCACTGTTCAATTGGTTATTGGTTATAAATTATAGAGTTGTCATGATTGTATGCTGCAAGAGAATCCCTACTCTAATCGTAGATATAAATTCATTATTCATTGCATATTAAATTTTTATAGTTAATAAAAATACAATATTCATATTTTATTTGACCCCACCCTAAACTGTAGTCAGCACTGCCCTCTCGATTATGGCAGCCAGTGATAGTAAGTAAATACGATTTTAATAGCCTTTATCAACTTTATATCGTCTATTTTAGGCGAATTATCTACTCTAGCTTGTCAAACTCTACAGAAATACTCTGATAGACTTTCTCAGCTTACTCTATCTGTAAGGATTGTTCAACTGTTGTGCACAGAGAGGGTGATCTCCAGGGAGACGTTATATGAAATAAATAGATTGGGGGGTGTACTTGGTGACGGTCCATTTGAGACTCTGTATACTACAGTATCAAAAGAACCTAACCAGTTAATCATTTTTGCTAGTGTCTTACTGAAATCTGAACAGTCAGCATTAGTAGCTAAAGACTTGCTCAAAGAGTATTGTAAGTAAATTTTTACTAAGCTTTATTATTTTATTGTTTAAATGTAGATGAAACTGTTCATTCTCACATCGTTCTTCAAAAGGCTCCTCGTCAAAATGACTTTGATAAAATAACTGTAGCCTTTCAGAATCTAATTCAGAATGTTAAACCTCTTATTAATGCTGGTATTCCTACCCTTGACGACCTAAAAGGATACCTCCAGAGGTATTTTCAAGAGCTTAAACCTCGATTGGCAGGCACTGAAGCGTTTAATGATGTTATGGAGCTTATAGAAGATAAATGTTCTATTATTGACGTATATTGCATTGAGGCTATTGTTGAAAAATATAACATACAAGAAGCGGAAGCACACATCACCGATTTCAAATCTACACTTAACAAATTTTGCAACAAGGTCAAACTTAGTGAATGCCCCAATGAAAGCTTTAAAGCAACAACATTGTCTTCTCAACTTACTTGTGAGACCATTGAGTTTCTTTTAGAATGGGATCCTGACGCATGCACACTTAGCGATATAACTGATACACTCCTGAAGCCATTTGATAGTACAATCAAATTTATTCAGATTAAAGCTATTAACAACGATAACGACTTGGTCACTGTCACTTGCTATGCTCCTCAATACTTGATCGATAATTTAGTAATAACAGCAGATGAAAATCTTGACCTACTGAAAGAAAATGGAGTACTTAAACTGGTGATTGGCTACCATACTCTTCTTGATAAACCAAAAAGAGAGGAGGTATTTCATTTATTTTGTATATGTAGTTTATTAAGGTGTACATGTATAGGAGGCTAATATTATTGCAGAAGAAGAAAAAAAAGAGTTGACAAGTCAATTGGAAAAAGAACAAGCCGACAGTAAAGAGAAGAGCATTCAAATTAACTCTCTTCTTAAACAAAATGAAGGTATTTATTACATTGATGTATAGACATGTCTAGTAAGTATCGAATATATATTATAAAAATGCATGGAAAAAAGATTTGAAACGGAAGTGGATTACTCATGCAATAGTATGTATGGCAACTAAAGACTATAGTGTATATGTTTCTTCTCTTTGTCATGTTTTGCTTGTGTTTTGTATCTTTGTCAAAGCACATAGCTAGTGTCTTCAGGCTTGCTTGATAGATAATGTCCCTATGTAATACTGTGGTCATTGGACCATCACTAATTTTTCTCTACTGTATAATTTTTTTCCATTATAATTGGCACATGTGATCTTAAGTGTAAACATTTTATTGCTTAATGTCATTTTTACTTTCTACCCTTTCTTTATCTGTGCTACTTAAATTATGCTCTCCTATTTATTTCCTTAGAAATGATACAAGAGAAAGATAAAGAAATTAAAGAGTTAGAGTCACTCCTTGAAGAAAAAAATGGTATAATTATTTGCTTGACTCTAGTCATGTATTGTGTAATGTGAATTGTTTTATTATGCTTTCTTAGTTGAAGAAGAAAAATTGAGGATAGAATCTGCTGACAAGCAAAGAGAGATAGAGACGCTTCAGGAGGTAATTACATCAATGAGTTTGCAACTACGAGACAAGGAAAAAGAGATTGAAGAATTGCAACAAAGCTTAAAGAGTAAATTCTTATAATAAATTTGTTGTAATTCATATCATTTTTAGATCTAGCTTTGAAACCAGAAGCTAGAGAAGAAATCTCACCTGGACGAGGCCTTGAAGATCCTTCTCTTATCGTGTCTGGCGAAGAAGAAAGACAAGGTAATGATTAACCACAAAGCATCATGTCAGAATATAATTCATATACTATGTAAGAGTCTATTCTATGTCTTCCATATAATTGTAATTGTGAATAAATTCTATTTTATTGTATAAGATGCTGGAAATGTTCAATGGAGGGATACAGTTATTGAACTAAACTCACCATCTGTTAAGCAATGCAAAGAAGTTGTGAATCAATTAAATGAACAGCCGACAGATAAAGAGTGGAGTATTTATCTTTATTCATCATCTCCTGAAAGTGCTTACATTATTTTAAGTGATCTCAACATGTTCTTTGTCGTGAGACTTGATTTTGTGGCAACCTCTTTAGATGACAATTGTATGTCAAAATTGTCAGACAGCCTTGCTACTAATGGAACAATGAAAATACTTCGTTTCACTTCTTGCTCATTATTTGGTGGTATCAAACAAGTCATTGTTGCTCTCTTTACTAACACATCGTTGGAAACATTATGGTTACATGACACGACTATCACACATGAAGATGTAAATCATTTGTCAGCAATGTTAGGTATTAACACGACATTAAAAGCTCTAGAGCTCTCCAATTGTAACATGACTGATGACCACATCCGAAATTTTTATAAGGCCGTACTTAAAAGTCAATCACTAACTAAACTTGATGTTAGTGATAATCCTCAGATTACTTCAGTTAGTGCCAACTATATGATTGAACTGATTAATACAACAACGTCATTGCAAGAGCTATCACTCCACAATACATCTCTGAATCCTGATGATGTAAAGAATATTTGTATCGCACTTCAAAGCAACAATACTATTCAAAAGCTGATGCTATCACAGCAAGATCGAGAGAGTTGTGAAAACCTTGATAATTATGAGCTTATTAAAGACAAACTTTATTTCAACACCGAGCAGTAATAATAATAATAATTAACAGTAATAATAGGGTAAGTTATTTATTTAATTGTTAGGTTCACATTTAAGATAGATTATCCCATACACTTATACATGTAATAAAATCATTGTGTTTAAGCAATGTCTGCATTAATAAATATCTGTATAATCATATATTGGTTTAATAATCAACATTACATATATAATAGCCTTATATTGCAACCTTTACAGACTGCTTTTTCTTTCTACAGATTGGATGCTCGATGTGGACATATGGACTAAATAGTATAATACTCAGTATAAATGTAGAAACCAGTATGGTTTTGCTATAAATCTGTATTTTTGTTATAATTGATAAAGACAATTTTAACCAGGCTAGAGTATTAAGTCGTTAATTACATTGACTAAGAAACTGAAAGTGGAGGTGTGTCTTTCTCTAACCCTAACATTCAGTGAGAAATCAAGTAAAACATATTATATAGATTGCAGTACTTTCATAGTTATGATGTGGAAGGAGTTAGCAGAATATAAATATATGCATGTAGGGAGAGTTTTCAATTGATTCAACACTTGATTTGAAAACATTGTGTATAGTCACATGTACATCTGAGATGTTTGCAATAACATAGTACAGTTTCAATTCATGTTTGATAAACATTTAGTTTTAGTATTAGTATCCTGATAAAAATAAAAGAGTGTCGTTGTTATTTACCATCTCTTCACCTAAGACTTTTTATCACATTGAAAATTTGATAATTTTTGGTGAACTTCTAAAATGATAACAGCAAAAGAAGATTCTCTTTTAACAGAACATCAACTAGGTTAGTTATACTGAAAGACATTAGATAAATCTAAGATCAAAGAGGTCAGTACAATATCATTTATACATTTTAGATATTACCCATCTTGATGAAGTGTTGGAACTATTGAAAACAAGTCATTTCATGGAACGAAATTGGCTAACACTTGGGCTTAAACTTGGTCTACTAAAGACCACATTAGATTCTATTGAAGTAGAGCATAGAGGAAACCTATCTAGATGTCTCATGGAGTGTTTGTGTCTATGGTTACAAAGAGTGGACAAAGTTGACGAAAGAGGTGGACCCATTTGGGAGACATTAGCTGCTGGACTTGGTAAGATAGGAGAAAATGAATCAGCTGACAAAACCAGAGAAAAAGGTATGACAAGATAGGATGATAAGGATGGAAAACTATATATATGTGTGTGTGTTTGTATGTGTGTGTGTGACCTGATTTGCAATAAGGGACCACTTTTGTCAAAACATTTCTAACGTAATTTATGAAAGAATCACTGTTAAACCATCTCAAAAACAGTTTTGTATACATACAGCTACTATATATGCACATTTAGTAATGGTAACTCTATATATGTATACAAAACTGTTTTTGAGATGTTTTAACAGTGATTCTTTCATAAACTACGTTATATATATATATATATATATATATATATATATATATATATATATGTATGTATGTATGTATGTATGTATGTATATATAATATATATGTATATACATATATACTATGATTGATGAAGCCACCCATATAAAATGCAGGCATATATTTGGTTAAAACACTCCATTGTGACCACTGACCACTACAAATATATCCACACGCATATATAGTTGCAGCTATTCAAATAGCACTCGTGTTCATTGCAGTATTTTGTATTAAGAATAATAAAATGATAAGACGACTTGTAATGAAATAAATGAACTAGTTCTGATAGCAAACCATGACAAAAAGATGATACAATATTTTGTACAATGGCTTGAAATAGATGTGGTTTGGGGAATCAAATATGAATTAAAACCATAAAGCAAGGATCATAGCTTCAACTAAACAGATCTAAATACTCTCTTTCCTGTAGAATTATCATAATTTATATGAGCCATAGATTTTGAAGTGAATTCAGCTATTCCCCAGAGTAGTGAGGGAATGCGTTTTAGTGTCTTGATATTTGCTCAATACACTTCAAAACTATGGTTTATTATAATATATATATTATAATAAAGTATATTATGTTTAATTTTAAGACTTGTTGGTGATTACTTTATTTTAGTGAAAAATGAAGCTGTCCAGAGGTATTATACTGCTCTACAACATTGTCTAATTGATCCTGTGAAAGTAGCTCAGCTATTGTTTAGTGGACGTTGTATTAGTGAAAGAACACTTGATGAAATAGAGACATTAGAAAGAACATTAGATGAAAAGAAAACAAGTTTGTTAACTGCTATACATTCAGCAGTATCTTCCAATCACAAGACACTAAAATTGTTAGCTACTCTACTGTCCAAGTTTGAGGAGATGAAAGTTTTGTCTGAGAGAGTATTAGCTGAATATGGTAAGCAGACTTACATAACAGAGATATAACTGAAAATGTTTGTCATCCAATGTTTGTAAATTTGAATGAGGAGTTACACAATTGTAAATATTTTGACTGTTTCGTAGTTAGTAATATCCTTTGTAGGAAAACAACTACTTGTTTATGAGAGTCTATGTGCTCTATTCTATTGAAGATTTCTACATTAAATTTATGACTGTTGCACAATATAATTTTTTAGATAAAAAATTCACAGCTGACCATATTTCAGTGGCTACTGCTTATCAAGTAACAACAGGTCATAATGATCAGATGAGTCTTGAAGATCATGCTAGTGATATTTTACGATGTCATTATGGTTCCCTTTCACAGTCTCTTCGATGTCCTATTCAAATAGGTCAGTTTCTTTATGGTGAGAAAATAATTTCAGAGACTGAAGTGGTTAGTATGGAAACTTGTAATCAATCAGTGATGGTGCTATTGAAAGCTGTACGTTATGCAGTACATACCAACTATCAGAACTTGAAGGTGTTTGGTATTGTTTTGCAACGGTTCACAGGCAACATTGAGTTAGGTGATAGTATTATAAAAGAGTATGGTGAGTGACCGAATAAGTATTGATGATAAAATAAACATTGAAAAATTTAGATAAGATGTTAGACAACATTGATTCAGCTAAACCTAAGCATCCGATTGGTGAGATAAAATCTGTATATAATCTTCAAATTATAGTTTCTAACTGTAGCACCTGAGAATAGTCCATCTGATGAAGGCAACGTATCAAGTCAAGGTAGCTGCTACATTATAATTATATGAGATATTTCTTTGTACAATAGATGGGATATTTGTCCCTAGGAATATGATCCCCACGTTTCATACAATGAGACTAAAATTTGGAACAACCTTCAACAAAATTCGAAATGCTGTCAAACAGGCTTCTATCAATGTAGAAGATTTAAGAGTTTTTCTTCAAGATTGCTACCCCGACCTTACTCATCTGTTAGGAGGTTCAACCACTGATAGTATTGATGGTGTACTGGATATTGTCAAGGGCAAATGTACATTGATTGATGTCTGTGTTTTAAAGGCTATTGCAGACCGATTCAATGTTACAGAGGCTGGAACATACATTAGAGCATATGAAAATGCTATTGATGAGTTCTGTCACACAGTGACCATTCGTCTTTGCCTAGATGAATGTCTTGAAGTGTCAAATAGCTCCCCCTTAAAATGTGAGACCGCTAAATTTGTTCTGGAATGGGATCCAGACCAGACCTCACTGGCTGACATTAAGAATCTTTTGTCAGTTGCTTTTGAAAGATTAAAGAAAAGAGTTAAAGTGATTGTTGTAAATGAAGGCAACTCTATCATTGTGACCTGTTCCTTTCAATATAATCTACTTGGTCCACTTATTGACAAAGCTCAGGAGACTCTCAAATTTGTGAAGCAGAGCGGATTAATCAGATTAACTATCGGTTATTGTGTCATTTATGATAAATATAAAAGAGATGAGGTACAGAGATAGCAAATGATTATACCAGTAACATAATTATTAATCTATATATCTATATAGAATATTGTAGCTCTAGCTGAAGAGAATGCACAGTTGAGAAATCAACCAGAAATACAGCAAACCATCAGTAAAAAGAAAAGTATGGAAATAAAATCGATTATCAAACAAAATGAAGGTATTATACATTTATATTGAATGAGACGTTTGTTGATAGTATTGTTAGATTGTTGGAAAATGTAGATATCCATTCTTTTAAAGTTTATCTGGTTGAATTTAATAAGTTTCTTAATTTGGTTCCCCATATTATTATTATTGTACAACTCATATTTTTTCCTATAGAAATAATACTAATGCAAGAAAGTATGACAGACCTTGAAGATTTAAGAGAAATTTTAAATAGAAAAGAAGGTAATGTATCAGACAGATAGTAGTAATGTCTATGTAGGGATTGTCCATTGTATAAGATATACATAATAAATAATACAAACAATCAATACTATCTTGTTTGCAAAAGACTGACATTAGCCATCCCTATATTTACTTCATATTTTGAAATTGTTTGTTATTTACTGGTATAGTTGTAGATATGTTTGAGCACTAAGTATTACAAGAATTAATATGATATTATTATTTTCTATAGCAAATGAAATTGTTTTAATGTCAATTTCAGCAGACAGGCTAAGAGAAATCCAGACGCTACAAGAAGTAGTCACATTATTGACTTTACAATTAAAAAAGCGTGACAAAGAGATTAAAGATTTAAAGCAGAAATTCAAAGGTATGTAATTAGCATTAAAACACACTTATGTTTTGTCGTTTGACATTGTAGAAGTGACATTTATACTAAAGCCTTTAACTGATCAAGACATTGAGGACAACAATGAAGTAGATATCCAAGATGAATTGTCCGTGGCCACATCATCTATGACACAAGGTATAGCTGCATTAATGCAATGTAGTGTTATTCTTTTCATTAAGAGTGTCAAAAAGGTGATGATCCAGTAGCTTACGAGTTAGCTCATGACAATGAGTTAGATTGTGAGAAGTCAAGTGACAAAGGTTAGTGTGCTTTACATATAAAAATTGTCTGACACCTTATTCAATTTTTTGAGATAATATCATGCATTTTATTATATTTTAAAACAGGGGATGTTGAAAATATTGAGTGGATTGATGGCATCCAGTTCGTTCGTCTACAGTCACCAACTACTAGACAATGTGAAAACATCATGAGTAGATTAATAAAAGAAAAACAACCAGAAAGGGAATGGAACATTGATCTTCATACATCAAACACAGAAAGCGCTTTCATAATTATCAAAAATCTCAACAAGTGTGCAGTCAGAGGACTTCGTATATCGTATACTCAATTGGACAATAATTGTTTGTCTGCATTTTCTGATTTTCTTACAACTAGCACAAAATTAAAGTGGCTACAACTTCACTGTTGTCCCCTTGTTAATATAAAGCAATTATTCGATGGTCTCTCCGACAATTTTTCACTTGAAATGTTATGGTTATATGACGTTACTGTCACAGAGGAAGATACAATACACTTGTCTCATTTGTTTTCCACCAATAAAGTACTGAAGATATTGTATTTGTCTAAATGCAACATCACTGACAAGGGGATTCAATATATTTGTGAAGGACTCACAAAAAATCAAACTCTGACTACACTAGACATCAGTAACAATCCTCATATCACATCAGCTAGTACGAATTCAATAATTAAACTAATACAATCATCAATATCATTAACAGAACTACATTTTGACCATACTTCGCTGAAAGATGATGACATCAAAGCAATTCATAACATGCGAAAATTGATGTTATCTAAGCAAAGAAACAAAGAGAGTAGGAGTTATGAGTTTATTCAATACAGGTTTCTTAAAACTTAATCTTTGTTTTAACTTTGAAAATTTTGATCAATTGTTTGTCTTTCAATTCAGTTTACTTTAATTATTAACAGTATAATTATAAAAAGTAATATTGAAAGCATATTTGCTTATATTATTTATTATGTGCTTCTGTATTTATGCTATCATAATATATATATATAGTATGTGTACTTTAGTTACACTAGCAATACATAATATAGCACATTAGCATGTATAGTGCTGTAGTCATATTAACTGTAGCAATACATCACATATACAGTATATAGCATTTATGCTAGCAATATGTACATAATAAAGTATGGTTGAGTATGTGGTATTGTAGTTACCTTATCAAAATGGTACATTAATGTATAGTAATGTTATCTATATAGAAATACTTAAAATAACTATATAGTACTAATGTACAATATATTGATAATAAAGAATAACATACTAACATTAAATATGATGTATTGCTAGCTACAAGTGGCAAACTACAATAATTCATGCTTATGTTGCTCTGACTAACTACAGTACATACAATCTGACTAACTACAGTGCATACAATTACATTGCTCTGACTAACTACAGTACATAAAATCTGACTAACTACAGTGGATACAATTACATTGCTCTGACTAGCTCACATAATACTAGAACAGCTTGCCACCCCATTACTTTAGCCCTGAGAAGTCACAAATATACTATGTCTTTTTTGTTGAGCTACCTACTAAACAGCATAATACAGAAGCATAGGCAGGTAAAACTCTGTTGTTAGTTTTTATGAAACTGCTATACCAATTAAACAAAATTGGTTTTGTTTATATAGATAAACTAGAAAAACAGACATCTTACAAATATGAATGCCAGCAGAATGCTGAATTGACAGACAGTCAGACAAATGGATGAAGATGAATATGGAGACATACCAAGACATCAACAAATGTGTCTGTAAAATAGAGAGTATAGAGCCCAGATGTGAAGTTTGCCATACCCAAATAGACCACTTGTCAGACATGCAAGATCCAACTGACTGAACATTCAATGTGTCTGTGCTGCATAAACAATTAAGAAGATTATTAGTTTAGCTTCACTGAAATGAACATCTTCGTACATCCCACACAATGAATTCATCGTTCAAAATTTCCTGCTATTACAATTAGAATTACGTACACGTAATCAATAATACCACCACTATGGTAGAGAAAAATAAGTAGTTAGACAGAACAATATCAAGATTGGAAATGTTGGCAGAGAGCCATGATTCCACTATACAGATAAGATCGGGATTTGGGACAGGGCAGAGAGTTTGTCTAGTTTAGGAAGAATGATGCTTGCATTATAGTAGAATATCTTTATTGAATTTGACGAATAAACAAAATTTAATGTGCCAGTTCAAATAAAGAAGCAATCGCTTGGCTGCTTAAAAGTGGTAGAATGCACAAAGTAATGACAAAGGTCTTCTTAACTTTAATGAAGATTACTTTTTTCGAAGGTGAGGATGAATTACCAAAGAGTAAATATTTCACAAATGTAGAAACGAAACTGCTGTGAACTACTTATTATGAATATTAATAATGACAAATATAATGAAGTTAATGAAGATAATGATGAATTGGATTTGGAAATGGATGATATCACAAAATTTAATGTGCCAGCTCAAATGAAAAAGCAATCACTTGGCTGCTTAAAAGTGATAGAATGCACAAATTAATGACAAGGCCCTTCTTAGCCTTAATGAAGATATTTAGAATGACAAATATAATGAAGATAATGAAGATAATTAATGAAGATTGGACTTATGATATCTGTGATAACAACAGTCAATGGATGATTGATTAGTATGTAACAACGCCTTAGCTTATACCCTTCCTGTTCCTCCTTGAACTTACGTTAGCACATCACACTGTGACTAAGTGCTGTATATATAAGGCTAGTGCTCAATGATATAACTGAGGTCAGTGACAACTTCTCACTTCAAGTGTTTGTAAACAAGATGTCTAAAAGTATTCTGATATTGCAAGGAATTGTTGTAGCAGTTGATGCTTTGACTATTGTTTTTCTTGTTGTTGCAGCAAGGCTATTTAGTGATGCATATCTTTCTTTACTCAATGAGTATGACAGTATAGTTTGCCCTTTGTATTTGAAAGGTGATTATTCTTCAAAAAATGACCCTTGTGTCCTTGCCATTTTTTGTGAGATCTTTGCTGCTTTATGTATCATGTTGTTGATTTTTGCAAATATGTTGAAGTATGTCCGTCAAGACTACAAGTAAGTTCCAGAAACTTAAAAAATTTTTTGATCAGCTCATTGTTGATTTGGTTTCTGCCTTGCAGAAATAAGCCCGTTTTGATAATAGAGATTATTGTTTTAGTAATTACTGTTATATTTGCTTTAATGGGTATGATCATTCTCAGCTCAGGATGGGGAGTTACATGTGAATCCTTGTAAGTCTGTTGATAAAGCTAGAGTTTCTATATAACAGTATTTTCTTTCTATAGACTGGGTGGCACATGTACTTCTAATGACATGGGAAAGAAAATAACAACATCAGTTGTAAGTTATGTACAATTAATTCATCTTTATATTATGTGCATATAAACTTGTGTAGTACATTATACTGCGTACCGTACAGTGGTTTTTTTTCTTTTCGTGGATGTCAAAAATTTTGCTGGTTCATTGTAAAAATTTCGTGGTTGAGCGATCTAGTCTAAACCACACCCCTTATATACGTGGTGTACAAATGGCGTACTGCAGCAGCCACACCATGCTCAGCAGCTCTCTTGCCTCTCTTTTTGTTGTTCTGTGACTCTATAACAGAGCGAACTTCCAATTTGGTAGCTGCAATCGAAGTTGATGGTACAGATTGTGCTAAAGGGCCATGAGGATTGGGTAGGTCCCTCTTAAAGTATCGAAATAAAGCCATACTGAATTTACTGATCAACAACGTGATAACGTGCGTGCAACCACGTGTACGCAATAATGGGCGTGGCTAATTCACCTAATTAAACTTTCATGGAGTAATGGTTTGGTTCTCAACCACGAAAACCACGAAAATTTTAACCCCAGAAAAAAACCGCTATACGGTATGTATGACTGTCTGATCAATGAATACATGATCTCCTGTCGATCTCACTTCATTAATACAGATAAATAATAAATGTATATCCTTAATTTTTTTATAATTTTGTAGTTTATACTAAGGTCATATATTGTGTTATTATAAGCACCCTCAAAAATTGCTACCACTAAATTTGCATTACAATTAATTATGCATGTTATTTTAAATATTTAAGCATTAATTATAAGCTTACATTATCTCCCATGAAATTTTCTGTCTTAATTATGAAAATTTTAAAATTACTTAATAGGCATTTGCAGTCTTCTCTATTCCTGCAATAGCCACAACATTTATCATCACTATTGTAATTGTTGTAATGACTTTTACTCAATCTACTAATACACCTAATGCTTAATATCAGAACTTGAAATACAAATTACCAGTGGCCATATGTAAAACCTGACTGAACCAACCTATACTGTACATTTTTGTTATTTTATATAAATGTATGAGTAATGTATTAAATGTGATCTTAATTCCTATTGTTATTTAATGAATTTTTAATATATAATTATATATATTTAATATATATATTTTTTTAATATCTATCTATCTATCTATCCATCCATCCATCCATCCATCCATCCATCCATCTATATATATATATATATATATATATATATATATATATATATATATATATATATATATATTAGTGCAATGACTTTGAAGACAAAATTGCTTACATTAATATGTACTCCTGTAGTTATCTTAATGTATATAGTATGTGAGTATGTATTACTATAGTTACAATATCTATACTAATATAGTACATTATAGCATGTATAGTTCTGTAGTTTTTTATTAACTGTATCAATACATCACATATATAGTATATTAGCATTATGCTAGCAAAATATACATAATAAAGTACATTAGTATGTGGTATTGTAGTTACCTTATCAATATGCTACATTAATGTATATTTTATTTATAGAAATACTTAATATAAGTATATAGTATATACTAATGAAAATATTGATAATCAGTAAGTTCAGAAGTACATACTAATATGCACCATGATGCATTTCTAGCTACAAGTAGCATAACTATAATAATACATGCTAATATATGCTATACTATATATGGCTATAGTTAGAGTAACTAGTATACAATATACAATTACACTACTCTG
The DNA here is from genome assembly GCA_963965975.1 of Xestospongia bergquistia. NCBI lineage: Eukaryota > Metazoa > Porifera > Demospongiae > Haplosclerida > Petrosiidae > Xestospongia > Xestospongia bergquistia. Next base: position 1,595,851 of record OZ014414.1, on the reverse strand, counting down.
ACTAACTCACATAATACTAGAAGGAATTGCCCCATTACTCACGTCTTGAAAAGTCATAAGTATATACTAAGTCTTCTTTGTTGTGTTACCTGCTAAGACAACCTTATACAGAAACAAAGGCAAGTAAAACTCTGTTGTTAGTTTCATGAAACTGCTATACCAACAAATATTTAAAACAAATTGATTTGTTTAGATAGATAAAATTTAAAAAAACAGCCTGTAAATTATGACTGCCAGAAGAGTGCAGAATTGACAGACAGTCAGAAAAATAGATGAAGGAGACAGACAAAAACATCAACAAATAGGTCTGTAAAATAAACAGTTATAGAGCCCAGATGTACAGTTTGCCATGACTCAATAGACCACTTAAGAGACATGTAAGATCGAACTGCTAAAATTTAGCTACTCATATATATAATAAAATGCATATAGCTTTGCCTGTCTGGTCAAATGGTACTATCACTTCCTCAGCTATAAAATTACTGGTAGACAATATTCTCAACTGCTGTACTAATCTTAATATCATCACTTATTGTCAAATTAGGTAAAATACAGGATACGTCAGTCCATTATATTGCTTTCCCTACAAAAACACTGCTTTAAAACCTTCTGACCTTAAGTACCTTATAACAGTTTTACAAGGGTTGGGTTTGTTCACATTCAGGTCAAGGTCACAGGGCTGTTCAATGTCACTAGGGCTGTTTTAATATAATTATTTCATAATTTGAGCAATTATTTACAATATCATAGTAGTGTTAGCCATTTTGTTTTTAAAGTGAGTAGATGCCACATGATATATAGCAGAGGTTTCAAAATAATAAAATTTGTTAAAAGAGGTGAGGCATATATGCCTTTTTTCAGTGTAAAATATTATTACATACGTATTGTATATGCTATGTAGTTACACGTATGTTACATTAAATGAATAAATGAAGCCTTATATGTTTGTATTTTACACTGTGGTGTATTTAAAAGGGAGTCTGGAAACTAAGTGAAAGGTTGATGTATTAAATGTATATAAGTGCTTAACATTACTGTGCTGTTCCTTACGACCATTTTCTGTATTATGTTTCAAAGGTATGTTTACTTACTGCATGTGCACAGATAAGGTAGCCAATTGTTTAAATCATTCCTATTTTACTAATATCTTTTGTTGACTTGATGAAATCAATAACTCTCCCAACTAAAGTGAACTGTATCTGATCATTGGGATATCACCAGATAGAGTAGTGAATTGGTCAGTAGGTTGTTCTATATGTATTCAACCTCTTGCTTGAAATTATAACTTTGCCACTGAAAAGACAAAAATATAATAATATATAGAGTACAATTAATATCTACTGTATGGAATAATACTGGATATGTAACTGTCCAATATGATTGAATATAGAATGTGTCTGTGCTGACAAAAAATTAAGTGGATCACCAGTTTAGTTTCACTGAATAAAAAGAACTATGAAAACAATAATAAATATCCTACGGAAGCCAAAGGTGGACATCCAATTGTAGTTCGCAATTTCATACTCTGCTTTGAAGTTTTCCGAATATATCCAATTCCACTTCGCAATTTTCAAAATATTCCAATTCCAATTCTATTTTCTATCCTTCGCTGAAATATTTGACAATTAAAATTCTATAGCCCCAACCCTAACCGGAAACATGTCGCTTCGCTCCAGACAGATCGCTTCACTTCATTGAGCAATGGAATGTAGATTTGAAATTGGAATGTCCACCTTCAGCTTCCGTAATACCTTCTAGTGCACTACGTGTACTAATTTATTGTTAATCACTTCCTGTTATTACGAGTAAGGTTAATACTCGTGATAAGTTTCGGAACTAACTATGACGTAATCCAAGAATAATTGAAGGATGTATTGGAATTGGAATGTTCATCTTCGGCTTCAGTAATATCCTGTAGTGCACCAAGTGTATTAATTTATTGTTCATCACTTCCTGCTATTATGAGAAATGTTTGTGGTAAGCTTCGTAACTAAACCCATACTATGACAACGAATGATTAGCATGTAGCGACATTTATCTTAACCTTTACCTTTCCTGTTTCAATTCCTACGCAATCATATATTAGCACGTCACAGGGCCATTATATATAAGTCTAGTGCCCAACTATATAACTGAAGTCAGTGACAACTTCTTACTTCAAGTGTTTGTAAACAAGATGGCTTATACTACTGTGATATTGCAAGCAATTACTATAGCAGCTAACTTTTTGACTATTGTTTCTCTTGTGATTGCAGCTGGGCTATTTGGCAACGCATATTTTTTATTAAATACGGAAACAGACATCAAGAGTAGATATTGTCCTTTATATTTGAATCATGAAAATGTCTCAAAAAATGCTCCATGTGTCGTAGCTCTTATTTTTGAGGTCTTGGCGGCTTCGGGGCTCCTGGTGTTGATTAAAGCGAGTATTTGGAAGCTTATCCGTCAAGACTTTAAGTTAGTTCCAGACTTAAAATTTATAGATCAGGTCATATACTTGTTCTGATATTATTGTTAAAATTGATTCTGCCTTGTAGAAATAAGAGGATTTTGATAATAGAGATTATCATTCTAGTGATATCTATTATATTTGCTTTAATGGGTATGATCATACTCAGCTCAGGATGGGGAGTTACATGTGAATCAGTCAAATTTTTGTAAGTGTGCTAATAAAGAGTTTTTATATAACAGTATTTTCTTTCCACAGGAAGGACGGCACTTGCACTTCTAGCGACATAAGAAAGAAAATAACAGCATCAGTTGTAAGTTATGAATGATTAGTAAATTTTTCTTTTATATGTTGTAATATATGACTGATCAATGAACACTTGATTACTCAATTATAGCACATTTCAGTAAAAGATATTATGTATAGATAGATAGATGGATTGATATAGATATATGGATGGATGAATGCATGGACGGATGGACAGACCGACAGACGGATGGATGATAGATGGATATAGATAGATAGATAGATAGATAGATAGATAGACAGACAGACAGACAGACAGATAGATAGATATAGATATAGATTCTTAATACTTTTATATTTCTCAAGGGTCATATTTTGTTAAGCATCCACTAACCTTTGCTACTATAATTATCCAATTGTAATTTAAAGTTTTAATCATTTTTTATACATCATCGCCTATAAAATATTCTATCTTTATAATAAAAATTATTAATTTTTTTAAAAATTATTTTTTAGGCATTTGCAGTCTTTTCAATTCCAGCAATAGTCACAACATTTATCATCACCATTGTAATTGCTGTCATGATTTATAAACAATCTACCAATATTCTTAAAGCTTAATATCAAAGTCAGAACTAGTAATTACCAGTGACAGTAACTAAAACCTGAGTGAACCAATTTGTACTGTGAATGTTTTATTTAATTTAAATGCATGAATGACACATTAAATATATTATTTTTTACTGTTGTTATTATTTAATGATTTTTTAGATATTTTTAGTTAAATATATATATATATAATACACACACATAATTGAAATATATTGCTCTGCACTATAGCACTATATAGTGCTCCTTTATTGTTTGATGTGTATGCTAACATATATGTAGGTAAAAAGTTCAAAGAACAGAAAGGGTAAAGATTAAGGTTATTGTCATTTCTTGCTAGTGTTTATTGATTGTGAATGAAATCATGGTTGATATGATTTAGAGTATAGAGTCCTGCATATTAGTCACACATATGCAGCTATTATTAGGAAAGGTATGTGTACAACTAACCTCAACCATTACCCTTGTAACTCTGAACTTGTACTTATATAAACAAGTAGCCTTATGTAATCACATCATACTATGAATGAGTACTATATATATATGGGTTAGTGCTCAACTATACAGCTCAAGTTAGTAGTAACTTCTCACTTTGTGTTGTTGTCAACAAAATGGCCAATATTACTGTAATATTGCAAATAGTTGTTATAGCAACTAACTGCTTGACTATTGCTTTTCTTTTGATTGCAGCATGTCTATTTGGCAATGCATATGTGTCTTTAAACTCAGAGACAGACTCAGATACTAGATTTTGAAGATGACACTTGCACTTCTAGCGACATAATAAAGAAACTAACAGCATCAGTCGTAAGTTTGCATGATTTGTATATTTTTTTTATGTGTAGTAATGTATGACTTATCAATGAACACTTCATTACAAGTAGAAGTCAATATAATACATTTCAATAAGAGATATTATGTATAGATAGATAGATAGATAGATAGAGTGATAGATATAGATATATGAATGGATGGATGGATGGACGGACCGAGAGACGGATGGATGGATAGAGAGAGAGAGATAGATAGATAGATATAGATACAGATTCTTAATTCTTTTATATTTTTGTAGTTTATGCAAAGGTCATATTTTGTTAAGCATCCACTAAAATTTGTATTGTAATTTAAAATTTTAAGTTTTAATCATTTTGTTATACATCATCTCCCATAAGATTTCTATCTTTATAATAATTATTTTTTAAAATTATTTTTAGGCATTTGCAGTCTTCTCTATTCCATCAATAGTGACAACATTTATCATCACTATTGTAACTGCTGTAATAATTTATAAACAATCTACCAATATTCCTAAGGCTTAATAACAATGGCTGAACTAAGAATTACCAGTGGAAGTAACTAAAACTTGACTGAATCAATTTGTATTGTGAATGTTTTAATTAATTTAAATACATGAATGTCACATTAAATATATTATTTTTAACTATTGTCATTTAATGATTTTTTAGAAATTTGTAGTTAAATATATTATATATAATACACACACATAATTGAGATATCTCGTTAGCACTATCATATATGTAGGCAAAATGTTCAAAGAACAGAAAGGGTAAAGATTAAGGTCAATGTCATATCTTGCTTGATTTTATTGTCTGTGAATGAAATCATGGTTAATATGACTTAGAGTAGACAGTCCTGCATATTGGTCACGCATATGCAGCCCTTATTAAGAAAGGAATGTGTACAATTAACCTCAACCATTACCCTTGTAACTCTGAACTTGTACTTATATAAACATGCACCCTTATCATATCACATCATACTACGAATGAGTGCTATATATAAAGGTTAGTGCTCAACTCTATATACAGCTCAAGTTACTAGTAACTTCTCACTTTGTGTCGTTGTCAACAAAATGGCCAATATTACTGTAATATTGCAAATAGTTGTTATAGCAACTAACTGCTTGACTATTGCTTTTCTTTTGATTGCAGCAGGTCTATTTGGCAATGCATATGTGTCTTTAAACTCAGAGACAGACTCAGATACTAGATTTTGTTTTTTATATTGGAGAATTTATAACACTCCAAAAATTGCACCTTGTGTCCTGGCTATTCTTTGTGAGGTCTTGGCTGCTTTGGGTCTCCTGATGTTGATTTTAGTGAGTATTTTAAAGCTTGCCCTTAAAGAGTATAAGTAAGTTTAGAAACATAATATATAATTTTCAAATCATGTATATTTGTTCTGAAAACATTGTTGAATTGTTTCTGCTTGTAGAAATAAAATGATTTTTATATTGGAGATAACCATTCTAGTAATATCTGCTATATTTGCTTTAATGGGCATGATCATTCTCAGCTCAGGATGGGGAGTTACATGTGACTCAACCAACTCCTTGTAAGTCTGTTTATAAAGAGTTTCTATACAACAGTATTTTCTTTCCATAGTTTACAAGCTTATGGAGCTCATTATGACCTCTGCACTGCTCATGACATAACAAGGAAAATAACAGCATCAGTTGTAAGCTATGAACTACTGTAAAAGCAGTGTGTTATTTAACCTGCTGCATGATTCTGTACTTAGATTTCATTTGATAACATGTTACATTTGTACACAAGTATTTCTATATAGTAAGTCATGTGATATGAAATAGCTTGCTTATGGTTTCTATTTTTTAAAGCAAAAATTACAAAGTTTGGGCTTCATAAATGTATTTAAGCCATATAGAGAGATTGTAAGAGAGAGAGAAAAAGAGAGAATATGTGTTGTGTATATGCTATGTAAATTATTGAACACTTGTTTTAATGTATAAATACATTAATTTTATATATATATATATATATATATATATATAGTAATGTTTAAGGATAGATCATTTCATGAAATCTTTGTATTTTAAGTATGATAGTAATTAAAAATATCTGTTCCTATAGGCATTTGCAGTCTTCTCTATTCCTGCAATAGTCATAACTTTTCTCCTTATTATTGTAATTGGTGTATTGAGTTATATTCAATATACTAATATTCCTAGAGCTTAATATCTGAACTTACCAATATTCTTTGCTATATATCATATACTGTAAATTTTTAAATTTTAGATCTATTTTTTGTATTACACCTTATTAATTAGTTGCTATATTTGTATTTTTGTTTTATTGTTAACATTAATTCATCAATTATTTAATGATGGATTCTAAGTGACATCACTCAGATCTTACTAGAATTAATGCACTTTCAACTTTGAAGTTTGTACTCTATTGTTCGTACTGTAATGGCTTCATTGTATAATATCTAAAAATATTTAATATTGTAACATACTAATCATGTTTTATAGTGTTCTATTGACTTATTACATTAAACTGTTAGTGTTAATTTACTTCATCTTTATATACTGGATATGTTTCACACTCATCCGTAGCATTATACAAACTTGGAAGGTCGTCAAGTATTTGTATTTCCTGGTTTGATGCTGCATATAATTTCTCACATATAGCACATGGTATATCAGTGTTATTCATACTGTTCATACTCAAATTCCAATTATCCCTCCATTTAAAAAATGTGTTATAAATTTCTGGGTTTTTTGCAACATGTTTTAAATAATCAGCAAGCTCTCTTATCGTTTCAAACTCACGAGCATTAATATATGATTTTGGGGGAATTAAATCAGGATTTGACAAAGTTGCTCCAGATATAATTACAGGAACTACTCCATTCATAAGTCCATTAAATATTGACTTCTCTGTGAGCAAATCCCTACAAATCGAATTTTCAAAAGCTAGATAAAACTTATATCTTGGTATTAAGGAATAGCAGCTCCATCTTGTTGTAGGACAAGATCTACCACAACGACCATAAATATCGACGTCAATGTATTTCACTATTTTCAAACGATTACTTTGACAATTACTTAAAAGAATAATAGCAGTCCCGCTTTTTCCTTTAGAATAATTCATCTTAGGATCATAACCATGTTGATGTTTATTATTAGGAATTATTTTAGCAAAGCCTAACCTAATGTCTGAACCATATTTGTAAGACATAGTCCAGTTAAAAAGTGAGTTCCATTGACTTAGTAAATCCAATTTTATACTTCTATCTGTTGCCTCTTTATTGTAGTAAACCCACCGTTGTCCAGGTGGTCGTTTTAAGGAGTAAACCAAAGGAAGATCTGTCATAAAAGTAGGGCCTTCACCATGAAATACAACAGCATTACTGCTCAAAAACAAACTTCTGTTGGTTGTGACAAAACATGAATGTTTTGCTGCTCCACATTCTATTTTACCAAGAGCCAATTTATTATTTTTTATGAAGTTTTTAAAGTGTGGTGTCCAAAATAAAATTGTTTTGGATTTTGATGACAAGAAAGATTTCAAAGGGAACAGTTGTTCTCTCAGTTGTTAAAGTCAAAAACGTCAGAGTGTAATTTTTTTCTTTATATGGCAAAATGGAGTCGGAGGAATCAAAACGTTGAATAGAGGGACTAACTGTTTGAGTTATAATCCTAGAATACGAACATATGACAAAAATTACGAAAAAAATAAACAACAGCCACAAAAATACAAATCGTGTACGAGATGATGCCATATTTTAGCTTTGATTCCTGAGTTTTGATACTAGCTGAAATGATAAAATTTAGTAAACTTTAAAAATTTGATAACATGCACAATACAAAAATATAAATTTATTGCAAACAATAAATGTTATTACATTACCTGAAATATTGAACAATTAGGAATACGCCCTTCTTCTCTATGTAGGCTTCAACATATGAATATGATTAATGACACGACTTTGGGCGGGATGGCTATATGTACACGTGATATCGAAATTAAGGAGGCTAAGAACATTGATTGGATAACGTGTAATTATAATTGTTGATCATGTTTAAAAGACATCATTTTAATTCTATAATAATATTATCTAAATATGTTAAAAATTGACGTAACATGCTGATCATACTCGATAATGAGTTTCAATTCTATTTATAGTGACATCCCAATGATCTCTCCAATTGAAAAGCTCATTATACAATTCAAATCATTACCAACACACTTTATATAGCCACCAAGTTCATTAATATTCCCAAACTCATGAGCATTAATATAATATTTTGGCGATATAAAAATAGGATTTGATAAATTTCCTCATGATAAAGTGACAGGAACAGCTCCACATACAATACCATTAAGTATTGACTTTTCTATATGCAAATCTCTGCATATAGAATTTTTAAAGCCAAGTAAAACTTGTATTGTATTGTATTAAATTTGTAAGACATAGTCCAGTTAAAAAGTGAGTTCCATTGACTTAGTAAATCCAATTTTATACTTCTGTCTGTTGCCTCTTTATTGTAGTAAATCCATCGTTGTCCAGGTGGTCATTTTAAAGAGTGAACTGCAGGAAGATCTGTCATAAAAGTAGGACCTTCACTATGAAATACAACAGCATTACTGCTCATAAACAAACTTCTGTTGGTTGTCGCAAAACATGAATGTTTTGCTGCTCCACGTTCTATTTTACCAAGAGCCAAATTGTTATTATTTATGAAATTTTGAAAGTGTGATGTCCAGAATAAAGTAGTTTGGATTTTGATGACATGAAATATTTAACCGAGGGAACAGTTGTTCTTTCATTTGTTTGTTGAAGTCAAATACACCAGTGGGTGATATGTTATGTGGGTTTACAAACTTATGGAGTTCATTATGACTTCTCCACTGCTTATGACATAACAAAGAAAATAACAGGATCAGTTGTATGTAATGAACCATTGTAAAAACAGTGTATTATTTCAACCTGCTGCATAATTATGTACTTAGATTTCATTTGATAACTAGTTACATTTGTACACAAGTATGTCAATATATAGTCAGTCATGTGATCTGATATATCTTGCTTAACGTTTTTAACTTTTTAAAGCAAAAATTACAAAGTTTAGGCTTCGTAATTTGATTTAAGCCATATAGAGAGAGAGAGATTGTGAAAGAGAAAAAGATTATGTGTTGTGTATATGCTATGTAAATTGTTGAAAACTTCTTTTAATGTAAGTTATTATTTATATATATATATATATATATATATATAATTATATATATATATATATATAGTAATGTTCAAGCACCTTACACCTTAGTGACTATAGTTGCCATATTTGTATTTTTCTTTCATTATTAACATTAATTTATCAATAAATTTAATAATGAATTCAAAGTGACATTACTCAGATCTTACTAGAATTAATGCACTTTCAATTGCAACTTTGAAGTTCGTACTCTATTGTTCGTACTGTGTCTTTGCATAATATCTAAAAGTAATTAACATTGTAACATAGTACATTAAACTGTTAAAGTTACTTTATTACATCTTTGTATACTGGATATGTTTTACACTCTTCCTTTGGATTAAACAATCTTGGAAGGTCGTCAAGTATTTGTATTTCCTGGTCTGATGCTGCATATAATTTCTCACATATAGAACATGATATATCAGTGTTTACATTGGTGGGCATAGTGAAGTCCCAATTATCCCTCCATTTAAAAAATGTGTTATAAATTTCAGGTTTGCTTGCAACATGTTTTAAATAATTGCCAAGTTCTCTTATCGTTTCAAACTCACGAGCATTAATATATGATTTTGGGGGAATTAAATCAGGATTTGACAAATTTGCTCCAGATATAATTACAGGAACTACCCCCTTCGAAAGACCATTAAATGTTGACTTCTCTGTCAGCAAATCCCTACAAATCGAATTTTCAAAAGCTAGATAAAACTTATATTTTGGTATTAAGGAATAGCAGCTGGATCGTGTTGTAGGACAAGGTTTACCACAACGACCATAAATATCAACATCAATGTATTTTTGAAGCGTTTTCACTATTTTAAAACGATTACTTTGACAATTACTTAAAAGAACAATAGCAGTCCCACTTTTCCCTTCCCTCTTAGGATCATAACCATGCCCATATTTTCTATGAGGAATTGTTTTAGCATGGGCTAACCTAATGTCTGAACCATACTTGTAAGTCACAGTCCAGTTAAAAAGTGAGTTCCACTTACTTAGCAAATCCAATTTTATACTTCTATCTGTTGCCTCTCTATTGTAGTAAACCCACCGTTGTCCAGGTGGTCGTTTTAAAGAAAGAACCGCAGGAAGATCTGTCATAAAAGTAGGCCCTTCACCATGAAATACAACAGCATTACTGCTCATAAACAAATTTCTGTTGGTTGTTGCAAAACATGAATGTTTTGCTGCTCCACATATTATTAATCCAAGACGCAATTGCTTATTTTTTATGAAATCTTGAAAGTGTGATGTCCAAAATAAAATTTAATTCCTGAGTTATGATACTCAAAGTGATTACCTGAAATGATAAAATTTAGTAAACTTTAATAATTTGATAAAAACTTGAAATAGCATTATGCATGTCATTTCTAATGAGGTCTTTGTTACCATAGTAATAGTAACAATACAATGGAAGCCTAATATTACTGAGTTACCACAAAGCACAAATTAGTCTAACTTAGGTATCAACACGATTAATTAGAAGCCAAAAATTAATCTTTTATACAGGGCTTCAAATGAAGAATGCCTAGAAATTTAAGCAGTACAATGATATACATTGTTATTTGATTATTTGATAATCCCAAACTGACTTTTTGTTTACAATTCGTAGATATACCTGTGTAAAAATATAATACAGTATTTGAAGTGAGTGACACAGACCTTACTACTAAAATAGAATGGTATTTTAACAAACTCAGGGTCACTTTCATGTGACTACAATATACATAGAAAATATTAACAATACTATTGCTACAGAATTGACAGCTCATGTACTTGAACAAATGACATCTCAAAAAAGTCATGTATGTGATATGTATATATAAAACTGTTCTAATAGACAGCCTCTTACACATAATTAATATAGGCTAAATTTACATTAATTTAATACACATTAACTTTGACACACATTATGTGTCTTAGCAGGATCTATGTATGCTATTATTAAGAAATGAAACCATATATACTTTACCTTTTGTGCTTTTTAGTCATTTTAGAAATCATTGGTTTAATAAATCACATTTAACTATTATTTATAAGAGACTACCTCTATATTTTCTTGACAGTACCTTAATTTGCATTTACTGAAATATAACATTATATCAAGCTCCAGTGTTAACATAGTATTTCTAACACTACTAAGCTAAAATATTTGAAACTTAGATAATGGAATGAAAATAATAATAATTCCAAAATGCCCACGTGATAGACTACAGCACCTAGTATTAGCATAAAGTTGCTTTTATTTAAAATAGCATTGTTTAATTTCCAATGAGGTCTTTGTTCCCATAGTTTTATCAATATAAATGTAAGTTCAATACTATTTATTGAGATATCAAAAACAAGGAATAGTCTAGTCTAATTCAATAATATTACATATTAGAAGCCAGAAAGTAATCTCTTGTACACGGCTTCAAATAAAGCCATAAGTGAATATTATCACAAAATACAAAATCAATATGTGCATTGAATTTTACTGAAATGTTAAAACAAAACTGAATAAGCATGGCCTCGTAACCAGGCGTTCGCGAAAGAAAAGAACGCCTGGTAACTACTGCTTGCGCATAAGCGTAATTATTGTAATTTATGCAATATAACATTTTAAATTAAATGAAGAATTATGGGATTGGTTTATATTGATGACGTTTCATTCACTACACAAGTTTAAGCATGGCTAGTCGAGTTTGTCGGTTTTCAGAGATTTTGTGGAAGCAAAAAAAGCGACAAGCTCGTTTAGTGCTGTCTGGATACAAAATAACACGAAGACATTTTTTTCGTCATATATGGCTTCAACAAACAAGGGTTGCTCTTTTGGAAGAGATATATTTCCCTTCCTAGCTGCTTTAGAGCAGCAGAAAAGTTTCTATCAATACTACAAGTATTCATCACAGATAGTTTAACATTGCCTGTAAAAGGATCTTGACGTCATAGTTGACGAGGGATTCCTAAAGTATATTATTTCCTACAAATCTATGGAATTAAACGCAAGCAGTTACTAGGCTTCTTCTTTTGCGAACGCCTGTGTACGAGGCTAGATTATGTTCTTACTAAATTATCATTCTAGATTATCCAGAAAGAGCGGTCAGTACCTGTAGATTTAAAGGTCTAGGCTCTAGGTCTGTGGTGTAGGGATTAGCAACCTTATCCACTGACTAGTCTGGCTTTAGCAATGCCACACTACTCTTCTGACAAAGTGTCATTCTTTCATAAAAATCCTCATTCTAATTTAATTCTTACCTTATTAAGTCCCTTATTAATAATTCTATATGGGTGCTGTCACCTTGCAAAACAATGATCAAACCGTTCTAAATATACTTTGTCCGAGTTGAGAAGAGTCTTTATTACAAAGGTGTTTTATGCACGGATGTATGGTGAGGTATTCTCTTCTATTAAATGCGCTGAATTTTAAGTTATTCATTATTTGTTCACGTGCATGTCACGCGAACGCACTCTCGTGATCGTGAAAGCCTAAGAGAAAGATACGGAAGCCTCAGACGGACATTCATTTCCTATTTCCAATTTCAATATAACGGGGTTATACGGAGTTTTAATGTCCGTTCTCGGCTTCTCTAAATAATCGAACTACAATATACAACCAAAGTCAGGGACCCACACTAACTGGAAACATCTCGCTGACGCTCGATTCTAAGAGATGGCTCGTGGTACTCGTGCTCCACGTTTTATTAAGCAGCAAGAAAGCCTACAAATGGCGCACATGCCATAATTGGAATTAGGAATGAGAAATTGGACTCATCAACTGGATCGTTAATTGGAATTTTTTAATACGCCAAGGTTCGCGGAAGAAATAAGAAAAAGGAATTGGAATGTCCGTCTGCGGCTTCCGTAGAAAGAGACTGAGATCACATACAAAGGAAGTTGTTGCGAGTGTCTCTTTGAATATTCAAAGACTCAACAGGTGTAAACAGATTCAAGATCTCTGAAACGACGCCTATTAGTGAATGATTTTAATCGTGAAGCCATCAGATGAAAAATCTACTACTTCTATCAGGCATTATCAATCTTCTTTCTTTGTTAAAAGGTTTTTTACAAAACCTTGGTGGCTTTATAGCTACCTTAAATCCCAAAAGACAATATCTGGTTATTATTTTAATAATAATAATTGTTATAATAGAACATCTGTTCATATATTTAGAACTGTAATTTAGAATTTTCACGTAACAAATGACTGACTTCTCAAGTCAAAGATTGCTATTTATTAAATCTTCGAAGGTAGCCAGACAACTGATCACTTAATAAATAATAAATATTTATTATCGAAATTGACTTTTAGAGTAATTACGGTATTATTGTGGTTATGTAGTTATAAATAATTAATATTTTTTAACAATGAAAATATTATTTAATATAAAACCATTTCCTCATGTGAATCTATAAATAATATGGAAATTCTTATAATAATATTTATGGAAAAAAAACGTTTAGTAACATCATTATTTTTCTAATCAATAAGATAAATGTTTGTCAATCAATTACTGAAACCCAATAAACTTACTTGTCTATCACTTATCAGTTAATACAGTAATAAATGTAATACACATATATGCTTACATACATGATCATAAGATATCTTAAGTAAAGTGTGTCATATTAATTATAATATTTTTTTACTATTGTTATTTAATGAACTCTTATTTAAATATATATATATCTATATAAAACACACACATAACTGAACTATATTGATCTCCACTAGCACTATATAGTGGTCTTTTATTGTTTGATGTGCATGCTATCATATGTGTAGGTCACAAGTTCAAAGAACTGAAAGGGTAAAGATTAAAGTTAATGTCATATCTTGCTAGCGTTTATTGATTGTGTATGAAATCATGGTTGATATCTTTTAGAGTATAGAGTCCTGCATATTAGTCACATATATGCAGCCATCATTAGGAAAGGAATTTGTACAACTAACCTCAATTATTACCCTTGTAACTCTAACTTGTACCTATATTAATAAGCAGCCTTATATAATCACATCATACAATGAATGAGTACTATAGTTTCATTTAAGCCATAGAGAGAGAGAGAGAGAAAGAGAGAGAATATGTGCTGTGTATATGCTGTGTAAATTGTTGAATGTAATGTATGACATTTAATTTAGCTCTGTGGTTTTCCTGTATGTTAATTTACTTCTAATGTGCTGTATAAATATTGAGTGTAATTTTGATCAGCATGTGTAACTGTGAAAAATATTTAAAGTAATAAGGAACAAGATAAGAACAAGATTGAACACTTGTGTTAATGTATAAATACATTAATTTTAATTAATATAAACCTTCCATTTCTGGTAGTTTATGCATAAGGTGATAGTTTTGTAATTATAAGTACCTATATAAGTTATTATATATATATATGTGTGTGTGTGTGTGTATAATATAGTAATGTTCAAGCATACATCATTTCATGAAACCTTTGTATTTTAAGTATGATAGTAATTAAAAATATCTGTTTCTATAGGCATTTGCAGTCTTCTGTATTCCTGCAATAGTCATGACGTTTCTAGCTCCTCAATATTGTAACTAGTGTAATGAGTTATATTCAGTATACTATAAAGCTTAATATCTGAACTTAACCATATTTTTGCTATATACCATCTACTGCAAATTTAGATCTGTTTTCTGTATCACACCTTGTAGTTGCTATATTTGTATTTTTGTTTCATTATTAACATTAATTTATCAATACATTTAATAATGAATTCAAAGTGACATTACTCAGATCTTACTAGAATTAATGCACTTTCAATTGCAACTTTGAAGTTCGTACTCTATTGTTCGTACTGTAAAGATGTCTTTGCATAATATCTAAAAGTAATTAACATTGTAACATAGTACATTAAACTGTTAAGGTTACTTTATTACATCTTTATATACTGGATACGTTTTACACTCTTTCTTTGGATTAAACAAACTTGGAAGGTCATCAAGTATTTGTATTTCCTGGTTTGATGCTGCATATAATTTCTCACATATAGCACATGGTATATCAGTGTTATTCATGCTGTTCATACTCACATTCCAATTATCCCTCCATTTAAAAAATGTGTTACAAATTTCTGGTTTTTTTGCAACATGTTTTAAATAATCAGCAAGTTCTCTTATCGTTTCAAACTCACGAGCATTAATAAATGATTTTGGGGGAATTAAATCAGGATTTGACAAATTTGCTCCAGATATAATTACAGGAACTACCCCTTTCGAAAGACCATTAAATGTTGACTTCTCTGTTAGCAACTCCCTACAAATTGAATTTTCAAAAGCTAGATAAAACTTATATTTTGGTATTAAGGAATAGTAGCTCCATCTTGTTGTAGGACAAGGTTTACCACAACGACCATAAATATCGACGTCAATGAATTTTGAAGAGTTTTCACTATTTTAAAATGATTGCTTTGACAATTACTTAAAAGAACAATAGCAGTCCAATTTTTCTCCTTTAGAATAAATCTTCTTAGGATCATAACCATGCCCAAATTTTCTATGAGGAATTGTTTTAGCATGGGCTAACCTAATGTCTGAACCATACTTGTAAGTCACAGTCCAGTTAAAAAGTGAGTTCCACTGACTTAGCAAATCCAATTTCATACTTCTATCTGTTGACTCTCTATTGTAGTAAACCCACCGTTGTCCAAGTGGTCTTTTTAAAGAGTGAACCGCAGGAAGATCTGTCATTTCTTCTGCTGATCTGTGTCGTTTGACAATTTCCTTGATGCGATGTGTGGACTTTCCTTTCTCCAATTTACTAATTTGATCAAAAGCCTTGTCCTTAGCAAAACGCAACAAAACCGACAGTAAATGGTCTACTCTTCGATTTTGTTTACTTTCCAGATAAACAATTTTAAGGACACGGTGGAAGCTTTCAACATACATATTAGTATTGATCCCAGCACCTAGTCGATATGAATATGCCCACTGTTGCTTACATGGCACATAGGTACTGCTGAAGTAATCCAAAATCTTTCTTTTCCATCATCCTTTGTACTTGAATCTTCATTCTGAAGGTATGAAAGAAACTGCTGAAGAAGAAGCTCGAAATTTCCCGTGTCTGTTTCCTCCATTATAACACGCAAGTAGTGATAAATACTAACTCTTCCTTCTTTAGATGGAACTAATTCAGTCAACTTCTTTCTCCATGCTTTGTCAATGTGCCATGATCACATGAGCTTGTGAGGTCTCCCTTCGAACACACTGATCCACGCATTGTAGAACTGTTCAGCACAATCAGACATGAAGAATTTTGGTACGAGGTTTCCAACCTTGGCCTTAATGGATTTAAAAAACTCAATGAGAACACTCTTATCTTCACGATTGCTGATGGCCCATGCAATTGGTACACCTTCATCAAACTCCTCAACAGCCATTACGGTAATTAGCAAGAAATCATACATTGTTGTGCCGTAAGTTGAATCAATAAATATAACCTTGTTATTCCCAAACTTCTTTGCCATGTCTTTTTGAAATTCAGTTTAAATGCACAACAGTACATCATCTTTGGCAAGATTATCAACATCGTTACCTTGTTTAACACCTTGAGTTTTGTAAAGCAAAATTGGATTATAGGATTCATTCCTCATTTCTTCGACCCATATGTCAACACTCTGAAGATCATTTTGATGCCGCTGTACTCCTTCAACATTATATTGACGACCAATATTCTGAATATCTTGAATTGAAACTAAGTGCTCTCTTCCAATGCTGCTCGTAACATTATCTCTGATTTCATCAAGTATTTTCTTTTCAGAGACACCTTCATGCAGCTTAGTTGCTATTTTTGCTCGCAATTGGGCATCCATTGTCAAGTGGACTAATTGTATTTCATGATTGTGGTGATGAGAGCAATACTCCACATGAACAGCATCTGAGTCAATGTCTTGATGAGCCTTCATGTAACCTGAGCATGCGTTGCCAATTTTACATAATCCTTGTAATTTTAATTGACGACTCCCTCTATGGCACATATTTCCCAGATCGATTACAGTAAAAGTAATAACGTTTCCCTTTTTTGTCTGCTGTTAGTTGAGTTCCACATTGTTGAATGTAGAGGGAGTTGCTTTTTTTCTCTTCAGCGAGTTTCCAATCAAGAAATTGAGAAAAACTTTCAAAATTATGTTCTTCCAACACAATATTCTTATTATGAGAACTATTTAGGTGAGATATCAGATCCTTTCGATTCAGAAATCTAATGAATATGAAAATGATAGATGAAATTCTTAAGTCACTGAGTTAGAAATTTACTGAGTTCTAGTACCAGTCCAAGTTTACTGGCAGGTGTTTCAGTACACCATGCGGTAAAAAAAAATAGATACTGAAAATTCACTGTGTGTCACAAAAAAATATTCACCTCAGGCTTCCCTACTGAGCTGACCCATGAAAATTATTTTGTCATGCATCATATATAGTGCGGTTAGTACATAATATGATCATAATTAATGACACTTTTGTGACTACAAATTATTATTGTTCACCTGTCATGACATTCATTGCAAAAGACTGAGCCACTGTCTACCTCATGAACAGCTTTAATATGTCTTGATAGACTGGATTTGTGCTGAAAGGTCTTATCACAATGCTTGCAAACAGACATACTTAGTTGCTTGCAAACAGACATACTTAGTTCTTGCAAGTTGCTAACTCGTGTAGTCAAGCACGTGACTTCAGGATACCCTTAGAATACGGGATTTTACTGGATGCTAATCTTCTGTCGCTAATGGCTTGTTCCAAAACTGATAACGCTGTTCTAACTAGTTTTAACTGTGACCTCAACAACAACTGATACTTACATAATAAAATTAATTTTATTATCGAGAACGACTTTTTAGGATAATTACGGTATGTTTAGTAACATTATCGTTCTAATTGAAAAGATAAATGTTTGCCAATCAATTACTGCACTGAAAAAAATCTTTAAAAACCATACTCTTGGGTTAAATCCATTGAAACTGAGATGACCTTATTTAAAGTTAATTTAACTACATTAAATGTTAGGTAATTTAAATACAAAATAATTGGTTGCTTTGACCCAATTTATGAGGTTAAAACAACTTTGTTTGATTTTACTTGATATAACTATTTCATGAATTGAAAATTACCTATTTTAAACTGTTTAATTTAGTTTAGGATATTGGTTAATACAACATAGTAGTTAGTTAAATTAACCATTATAGTTGCGGTAGTTGTAAACTCTACTTAAGTTAAAATTGTTAATACATTAATGGTAATAATTATCAAGAAAAATAGATACAATTTTGACCAAATGTAGAAATTATTTAGCACATAATAACTATAAATGAATCAACAATGTATAACTACATGTCCTATCAATAATTGTAAAAACAACAAAATAGTAATCATAACAATAATATCACAATTCCTATTAACAATTAACAAACACAAAAACATAGCCATAATTATTTAAGATTGACTTTTTCAAGTTAAACAACAAACTTTTGTATGTCTGCAGTTACCAGGAGGTATGTAGCATTTTTCAGTTTCTTTTCTTCAGCAGAAGCTGGTAGGTTCCAAATAAAGTCTTGAAAGAATAAGGCCACTTCTTGAACTTGTTTTTCATACCATAAGTTGAGTATGTAGTGAGATATAAACCACAAATTCAGCTCTTTAGCAAAACTATCAGTCTGTGTTTAAACAAGGTCATCCACAAAAACAAAATAATCAGTTGAATCTTCATTTTCAAAAGTGTGGGGCTGTTCTCCTTGGACTCCTTGTAGCAATGTCTGAAGGATCATCAGTCATCTGCAAAGAGCAAACACATAATGAGTATTAATTAATTGCATTAATTGTTCCAGTGAATGTCAAGAATAACTAATAGTTGCATTAAATTTGCTTTTATACCATTTAATCTCATGAAAGCTAGCACATGGATGCATTTTCATAAAATTACATATATTAGTACATCTTCACTTCCTTTTTTGGTAAAAGTTTACATAAGGCAGATAGAGGAATTTCTGTTTTTGGTTATAATAACCTATAATTTAAAAAACACCAGATATTAATTTACCACTTCACTTCATAATATTAATTACAAAATCACCTTTATATTTCGTTTGCTTCATTAAAAGTGTTTCAGTTTGTTTTCCAGATAAACTATTGTTACAGTATTCTATAATACCTGGGACCCACTTATTTGTCTAACAATCAATGGCAGCTTTAAAGAGACTTGTCCCCTCAAGAATGAGATCAAACTCTTGCTCAAGCTGTCAGTAAAAAAGAAAGAATATACAAATGAAATTGTAAGAAGTTAATCAATATTATTTCGATAGAACTTAAATATTTTTCTATAAACTTAACATCTTTCATAACATATTAGGATCAGCTAGGAATAATGTATACTTAGTCTTACCACATAACTTTCTGTAGTTCATTATAAGTTTGTAACAGACTAGTTGCACTAATTTCATCAGAGTCATCTACACGTCTCTTTGTGAATGTCTGTCGAGACAAAGACAACAAAATCTCTTTGCGTGGATTTTCTTTTTCCAATTCCTTCTGTAATAATATTATATTTCGAGATACAGTAATACTATCATCAGCAGTGCCTCTGAGTGGAGGATAATGAGTTAGAAGTAAAATCTTTTATTGGGCCTTCCATGTTTTGATTTTGGGACTTGATCTCCTTTGTTGTGACTAGTCTGTGGCCTTTTTTGTAGAGTACTTCTCACATTATGGACTCTTCCAAGAGCCCTGCAATCAAGTTAAATCTTATGATTCACAAATTAAGAATCATATACTCAATCAGTAAACAAAACCACATGGAACCATAGTAAAGTAGAAACACCTTTTAACCACTAATTACTTCACAGTCAACACATTATAATTACATAACCTCTGTGAATATATTTATGCAGTAGGCTCTGGTTTGTAATATATTTAGACAACTCACATATCCAGAAACTGTGTCCAATATCTTTCATAAAATCATATTTCTTGACCAGCATTTGTGCAACTTCAGTACAAAATTCTTTATTTGGTCTTGGATTAAATGAGTACATTTGAACCACAAAGTCACGAACTATTTCACAACGAACATCTCTCACCAGGGATAGCTTTCATTCTTCTACAGTTGGTTTGTTAATGCATTCCATGAATGAAGAAGAACGAAAACTATCCCTGGTAAGAAATGTTTGTTGTGAAATATACCCATGTATTTATGCATCATTACAGAGGCAGAAGAAGCAACAGAAACATTATAAGATTCACTATAACTTGAAGACAACATTAGTGGAGAATATGGTATAGATTGAGGACTGTTTGCTGAATATGGGGATTGTTCTGACATTTGAGGGTGTTGCAAAGTCTGCATTGGAAGTGATGATGTAGCTGCTACATGTACCTATATATAAACATCTCTTGTATCCATAAACATACATTTGAAGTATATTTATTCCATTTGTCATCATAACTAAACAGCATAAACAATAGCCCATCTTAGCCTGTAATTTTAGTATTTTTTACCACACCAAGCTTGGACACGAGAGACTTCTCTTCATCTTCTGTCAATTCTAAGAATGCTTCGCCATCAATATCATCATTACCTGTAACATCAATTCAGTATTCATGTCAGTGTTTCCCAGTACTTACTTTCCAATACGTTACAAATGTCTGACGGTATGCCATTGTCCTGTAAAAATATACCATTTGTTGTACCAGCCGTTGCAATGGTCTAGTGATCTCTGGAATGTCTGTTAGGCTGCTACTTTTAATTAGTTATATAGAGGAAATCATTCAATAGTTATGTAGAGGAAATTAATGATGGCAAATGAAACATCTCCAATTGTTGCACTCTGTGTGGCTACTTTTCGCCGAGTTTGACCATAGATACTATACGACTATACGATATGGATGACCCGATGCTAATATAAAGTGTATGTATAAACGTCATTTCCGTTTGTCTCTACTGGTAAAGATGGCGAGTGTGGTAAGTAAATGGTCTTATTTTAGTAATTGTTGGATATTGTAGAAGCTTTGTAGTCATTTACAATATGACATATAGATTAAGGTTTTAGAAAATATATTCAAAAACATTTTTAAGCCCAAGTTTTGTCAAAGATATGTTTTAATATAAAATATTGGTTAAAAATAACGGTTTGGCCAATTTTTCTCGACCACTGTGTGTTAGATCATAGCAAAGCTTATATTGAGAGAAAGTTCACAATCACCTCCATGCATTAGTTTTGGCTTTATTGTCATAAATGGAAGTATAGCAGAGATATATGATATTTAATAAAACTTGAGTACCAATTTTATGGCCAATTTATTGCCAGAAGTATACTTTCCTTGAAAGTTTTAAGATTGGCAGTGTATTACCAATGTATAATAGTGTGCATTAGACAAAAAATTAGGTTGTAGGTGTTTGAAATAAGCAAGAAATCTATCCCCAAAATGTCATCATTTATTGAAGATAAAGGAGCTAGTGTGACATCACATAACTTTCACTTTTTAGAAACCTAAGAGACTGCGGAGAAAAAAGCACATAGGATGTGTTCCTAAAAGACAGTTGTGCACAACATCAATGGCTCACAATTCTCTTGTCACTGTATGTTACATGTTTGTGCTGTTTGTCATGTTTCAAGTTAGGCACCATTTCAGGTATAGCAGAGAAAGTAAAATCACTTTCTTACGAGTGGATAGTGCTACAGAATGAGGAATATATATCTTTATTCACAGTAGTACAGAGAGATACCCTCACAAGATTGTTAGTATTAAGTAAATGTCTCTCTTGGAAACTTGGAAAAGCTCCTATGTGAATATTGCATTCTGTTGTATCACCATCATATTTATTAATGCAATTAAATAAAGTAGTTAAACGTTACATACAATTTCAGTATATGCAGTTACACTATACAATTACTTTCCTTGTCTATTGTCTCCTTTGTCTTTTCATTAGTAGGTACTTCATCTTTTAGATGCAAACATGGAAGAATCTGCTGTCTTGTCCACGTCATAAAACCTAGTAACGTATAAGTCACAGCAGTAACACCAACAAAGGCAATGGTTAACCAAAGTTGCTCAGATATATCTAGATAAATAGCTGCAGTGAAGCTCGTGACATAACCTAGACACATTCCTAGTCGATAACAAGTAAGGGCTTCCTCTCTTCTTTCTGGAAACAAAAAAGCTGATATACCTAGGAAACAAAACAATAACATTACTTGGTGCATCCTGTTGTTATTTCAAATTAATATTCATTAAATTATTTCATTTCCTACACTAAGTCAGTTCACTTTATGTTGTCTTATTTGATAACTCTTTAGAACTATTTCTAAATATTATAGCATAGTAGGCAGAATGATAAATTGGGCTACTTGCTCCAAAATGGCATTTGACACAAACTACGATTTCAAAAATATTGGTAAGCAAATAATGTAACAACTGGTAATTTTCTATGCATGTAAAATTAGCCAAGTCCCACAATAGGTAAAATCTAACTATGTTGGTTACAGTCTAACAAGTAATATCTTGCCCTAATTATAACTAATGTACCTGGTCCTAATGTCATAAGTACACATTCAGCAAGTCCCCAGCTGATAGCAAAACCAAACACAGCGAAAAAGCTAGGTTCTCTTTCCCAGAAGATAAGGAACAATGCTAAACCAAGTGTTAATAGAAATGAGCCATAGACTGCAATGAACTGAGGAACATAACGTATCATTCTGCCAATTATTAGAGCTCCTAAACTCCCACTTAATCCAAATGCCGTCAAAGCAAATCCAATCCATTGAACTCCAACACAATCTGACACTATAATCTGTTAAAAAATCAAAAATATGATATTTTTGTAAATACAAAGTTAATATACAGATACTATATTATATGTAGCATTATACTATAACAATTGGCACTTTGTGCATCTACTAATTTTGTGGTGTAAGTTCCTGTCAACATAATTAGGACCACTTTAGATTGTTTGTATAGTAACCTCAGCACCTCCTTGGTTGCTATGTCAACACCTTAGTGGTCTAAGAAACCTGTGACAGACTTGCCAAGTCAATATAAAAGGATACATTATATTAAAATCAAATTCCTTATTGTTACTCACAGTATACTCCCTACATGTTAAGACAAGCACAGATATAACAGCTGTAACAGTGTAGGTACAATAACCAGTGATCACAGCTGTTTGTAAAAATACAAACATTACATTTATTTCTCTGTGACTAGAGGTTACAAAATGCAACTGACTTCAAAATTAGCATGGTTAAAAATGAAGTTTGAACGCCTCCAACCCATACCAAGCTAAGTATTATATGATAGAGCTATAATAACTCTCTAGAAAGCAATGTAAAATCACATGAGTAACAGACATTTCAAAACTAAACTTTACTACTTGTAGCCTAACTTTTACTACATGAAAACGAGACACTTAATAAGCAATAGAGAATGTTGACACCATACTTATATAATAAAGACATGACAATATAATATTAACACTAATACTCGTCATCAGTGGGAACTTTAAGCATCACTGAATTTTTAGTACCATTAAATTGACTCCATTTATCATAGAGACAATGCACAAGAAGCAAAACACTTTCACGGCAACAAAGACACACCTAGCTTGCCTGTTTAAAAATTAATAGTTCCTATTAACATTAGGAAATAAACAGTTAATTCCCAGGCAGTGTCTTTTGTGATTAATATAGTCATAACAAAAACATGACTATCTTTATTATAAATAAACTACTCACCTTAGTAAAACCACCATGTATGAATCCTAGCATTACAGCTTCCAATATAAACATAGGCATTAGAAGTAGCATTTTCCACTCACAAAGAGTCTTAAAGAAACTTTTAACAGGATTTATAAAGAAACTATAGCACATATTCATAGGTGACATGAAATGAGCATCAGATCCAAGGTGATCCACAAAAACTGACGCTATAACAATGCCAGAAACATTCATTATTAGATAAATTGCCAAGAGTATGAAATAAGTATTGTTATTAGCTAAATGAGACGCTTTCTTGTTAATACATAATGAATTATTCACTTCAGTTGTAACATTTTCAACATCAAGATTAAACAATACAACAGATGAAATCGAGTTACCAGTCATCATGGCTATCTGGATTGAGCTTCCAACAGCCCCTGAGAATAAGACAATAGCATTTTGTGTTGTCTCATGAAGTGCTGGAGAGTACTTTAAAGCTATCGATGTGGCATGAGTGTACATGGAAACATACAGAACACCTAAACTGAATCCATTTACAACGGCTGCTGGAATTAGTGTAAACCAGTCAGGATAAAAGTTACAACATGTATATAAAAGCAATAACACGTAGCTAGTTATTAGAGAGTACTTACTGCCAAAGACTCGAATGAATGCTGGGACGAATAAGAGCATCAGCATTGTAGAAGCATATGAGACGGAGCTTGTCGTCAACCCTAGTCCATCTCTTTCGTTAACACTGCTTTGTAGATTGATTAAACCGAGAAATGGGGCAAATCCTAATATAAACGACGTACATTGTCCCAAAATGTTTTTGTAAGCTTTAGTTTTCTCGCTAAATTTTAAACAGGAGAGAGTTTCATGTTCTTTTTGTAGTGAAGATCGTCTCCTTACAGTAGAAGAGGAAGCCATATGATTTGCGGTAACTATTAAATTGTTGTCATAATTAATATTCTGTGTATAGAGCTTTGATGTTATTTATCCATGACTACGTCAAACTATGTGATAAAAGTCCACGTGATTTAGAAGCAGAAGCTATTTTAAGTACCTAGACGAGCACTAGTTAGGAGAAGACAAGACCTGTGTTTTCAAATGTAGAAGAACAATGACTGATAGTTCAGTGAGCTATGTTAATATCTGGTATGACCATACTGACACGAGGGCAGATATGTGAACTGAACTGTGAAGATTTATGATAAAGATGGTAGAGTAATACATTTATAGAAAGATAGATTGTACAAGTCAGAAGTTTCTTCAAAATCAAAATTTAAACAATCTGAAGTACTTTAAAGACAAGCCACACCCACTCTAACAATACACTATCAACACAATTGAAGTGTGTAGTAATATTTGAATTCTGAAAACTTTGAGAAAAGATCTTATGACTTCACTGTATGTAGGTCTTTTCACTCACATAGCTATGCCACAAAGCTTGTCTTAAACTTTAAAGAAGCTACTTATCACATCATATATATCAATGTAGGCAAGGTTATTTGAGTTTGATCGTCAGTCTCCATGGAAGATATTATTGATATTATAATCTCTATGTTGAGCAGTTTATGTACAATAATAATAAAACAGACACTGTTAAATAGGTATACTTCAGTTAAAGTACTGTTTATGTTCTTGCCTCACTGCATGTATGAACAGAGTTGTGGCTTTCTTTGCAACAATAACAAAATTCAAGAAGGGAGAAAGGAAAAGCTGACATTGATTAATGTCTTTCTCAAATGTCAAGCAAATATGCTTGAAATATATCTGTACAGAACATATTAAATCGAATATTCATCCAGTATTTATTACAAATGTTATATATATATATATATATATATATATTTTATATATAATTGGTGCTAACAATTACATGATATCTTCAACTATCAATGAATAATGCACTATACAAGTTGGACCAGTATATTAAAATCTAGCAGTTGTAAAAGAACAATAGTTAATGTTTATTTAAATATGTCACATGATAACGCCCACACGGTGCATCAAGTAAAGAAGGAAGATGGTAAGTTATTATGACCTTCACATGTTTAACTGCTTTTTTGACGACAAACATTTCTAATCTATATTTATAATAGATTTTATATATGTAGTAAACCTATAAGCTTCTTTTTTTTAAAAGAAAGTCATCCATCGATTTTTACATTAACATCAATATAGTTATTGCTTTTTAGGTTCTCAGATTGTCCTTACTAATTGTATTATATATACTTGGCACACCAAGAAGAGTTATATCTCAAAATGTTATCAATGTGACAGTTAATGCTACCTCAGAGAGAATTCCAACTGGTTGGTGTACTGACCAAAACCATTTTGTATGTTCTAATTTGTCCTTTGCGCTATCGACGTGGTCAACATATATTATAACTATGAAATCCCCAATCACTGAAGTTGTCTTTAAGGTTTACAATAATGTATCATTTATGGAAGACTCTTCAAAGCAAATCCGATACCAGATCCCTGTGGGGTTGAGTTTCAGGATGTTAGGTATGTTGGAAGACAGGGCGGCTATTATAAAGTGTGTTAATGGTACTTCATTAATTATTCATGGTTATGATCAGCCAGGCAATTCACTTTATCTAGAAAACTTTACAATAATTGGTTGTGGACAAAACCCTAACATAGGTTTATTGCTACATACATTGAATAATGTAGCATTAACAGGTTCTACTTTTAATCAGATGACTGGTGTTCAGTTAGTTAACATTGAAAATATCGATGTTAAACAATGTCAGTTTACGGATAATACAATAACACCGACAGCTGCATTGTCTGTCTCCTATGATAATGTAACTGTGCTTGAATCTGAAAAAGTTGTAGTTAATATTATAGAAACTGATTTTCTTATGAATTCTCAAGATCCTTCTTTTCCTGTTATGCCTGGTCAGTCTGGCGTTGTGTCGATTGCCCTAACAAAACTACGAGATTCTAACCACACCTTCAACATCACTTTAAGATTTTGTAATATTAATGCTAACAAGTTTCATATGAAAGCAGCCCAGGCACCAGTGCTTTACATTTCACAGATTACTAATCAAAATATCAATTTTACAATGGACCATTGCTTGTTTCAACACAATTATTTTGTCCTTAGTGTTCAAACTATGATATCACCTACTGATGTTATCAAAGGTGCAGTTAACTTTTTGAACAACATTTTTGAAAATAATACTGACCCTTATGGCAACTATGGATTGCTTCGCATAAGTACTATTCACCTACACGAAACACCACTTGTGTTTTTGTATGCACAAAATAACTTTATCTCTAATAATGGTACGTGTCTTTATATTGATTCAAATGGTCATTCAAGTCACTCACTCATAGGCAACAGGTTTAGACTTAATGTAGGACATCTTGTAGATTCTCATGTAATTTATGCATCTGGCAATGGCAGTAGAAACAGCAAAGGGGACTATGATACTCTTCTACAAGTGAATAATTTAAACATGTATAGCAATGGGATTAAAAATGATCCTAGTCATGGTATATCTACTAAAACTGCTGTAATGTTCGTAAGATGGGTGAAGTTTAACGCTAGTCAACTTATTTTTGCTTATAACACATATTATGGTCCTAATCCTGTAAGTGGTTTCAGTGGCAGCATTAGTACAGCTCTTAGCTTACAGTCTGTCCAAACAACTATATCTGATTCAAACCGGTTTGTAGCTAACAGAGGAACACATGGAGGAGCCATAGCAATTCGGGAATACAACTCATCTTATCCAATGACATTTAACACTACTCCTAACTCTTTAATTTCCTTTCAAAACAATTTTGCTGACTATGGTGGTGCTGTTTATGTTGATAGTGATTCATTTGTTCAATCTATTGATACTACCAGCTCTGGACTCTGCCTTGGTACATTCAATTTTTCAAACAATAATGCTAGAGTTGCTGGGCAAGATGTGTATACTACATCAACAGAATTACCAGAAATAAGCATTGGCTATTTTCGTTGTGCACAGTACTTTAATGTACATGTACCATATGCATTTACCACCAGCCCCAAAAAATTTAAGATTTCAGAAGAGCCTATTTCAGTTGTCCCTGGACAAAGTATTATCATACATAATGTAACACTTGAAGATACCTTGGGAAATCCCTCTGCTTGCCGAGGTGATGTTAACCTTTATTGTGATACTGACATTTGTGAGCAGACAGACATTGGGATTCGATTAGTAGGTCCACCACAAGTGTATTTATCTGGTATAAACGAAGACATAGATACCCAGTTATCTGTAGTTCGTTCAAATAATTCATTGATATCAAGTACAAATATTCAACCATTCCTGTACTTTGTGTGTGTAGAGCCACTATTGGACAAAGTTATTAAGATACCATTGAGTATTAACTCTAACTGTCCCAATGGCTTTTCTTATAATGAGCGTAATGGTACATGCCATTGTGTTAGTGGTGATCAATCATATTTTAAATGTTCATCATCTAGTGCTGTGGCATGTGTCAAATCTGGCTATTGGGTAGGACCCTCTGATAATAATGACAAAAGTGTTATTACAGTGCTGCCTTGCCCCTATCCATTCTGTCAGTTACCATCAAAGAATGCAGCCTGTTCAATTGATTCAGAAGGAGACATGGTTTTGCTCCCAAAAAATGTTGACGACCAATGTGCTTCAAATCGAGGAGGCATTCTCTGCTCAAAGTGTCGCTCGGGATATTACTTCACTTTTCAAGGAGTTACATGTACACAAAATTGTAAGCAGGTATATCCATACATTATAATACTTCTAGCCTTCTTATTCCAGCTCATAATTTTTGTTATATTACTAGCAGTGGTAAGACTAAAACTGGAAACTGGGTCTGGATTTTTATATGGGCCACTACTATTTCTTGCTGTAGCCGGACAATTGCCATATGGCTACTATTTTAAATTTAAAAGTTTGGAAATTGTAGTAGATATTTTCACATCATTATATTTGCTGGATTTAGAAGTATTGGGTCAAATTCCTTGGTGTTTTGGAAAGTTTGATCCTCTGCTAGCTCAATCTTTTTACTACTTAGGTCCTCTATTGGTGTGGATTATGTTGGTAATTTTAGCATGCATCAGTCATTGTTGTCCTCGTCTGGTGTCTAAGATACAAGAGTCACCAATACAAGCTATATGTCTACTGGTAATGTTGTCATTTTGGTCTTTAACAAATACTAACTATCGTATGTTACTTCCTTTGAAGGTTGGCAATGAATATCGAGCTGATATACACCCAGAAACAAAGTACTTTCATCAGTGGCATATTTTGTTGGTTATAGTAGCCATCTTCTTTCTAATTGTGATAACAGTTCCATTTATTATAATTTTGGGGCTTTCCAATATTCGTACACTCTATCGTAAATTTCGTTTATATCGCCTCAAACCTTTACTTGATGAGTTTCAGTCATGCTACCATGACAACTATCGCTGGTACTGTGTTGTTTACTATATAACGTGGTTAGTGTACATCGTGTGTTCTCAATATCCGTATGGAGCTCAAATTGTCCTAGTACTTATTCTTACACTTCATTTTGTCTTTCAACCTTACCGAAGGCATCTACTAAACATTATCGATATGGTACTATTGCTTGATCTTCTTCTACTTGCTTCCCTATTACAACCAAGTAAAATGTATGACCAAAATTCTTTAATACAATCTGTTCTAGTTTATACACTGACCTTATGTCCACTGGCCTACATATTTATAGGATGTCTCGCAATATTAATGGTACAAATATACCGTCGATGCTATTGTGCCAGTACAATGTGTTGTCCAAACTTTATAGAACATAAAGTCAATGAGTATACTGCTAGTGTTCAAGAGAATACTACGAGAAATCATGATTCATTTCAAGAGCGTGAACCGCTTATTAGAGCCATGCAGGAGAATAGTTATAATGATCCTTAATTTAAATTTAATCTTATCAGTTAGTTAATGATTCTTTGTTGTGATAATATCTTTTAGTTAATAAGAGTGATTCTCATTGATTTGTTATATATTAATTGTATCAGTTATTAAGATATTGTGTTGTGTTTACTTTAATAAAAGAAGGGTGATCTATAGATAGAATATTTTTTAATGATTTCAAATTTGGTGTGAGTAGTGCGTAGAAAATCCATCAATTGGAATGTTGTTGCTACTTTAATTAGTTGTGTGAACTAACATGTGCATTCCATAACATGGTAAAGAAATAGTCCTGTTTTTTGGCTCTCTTTAATTTTAAATGGTTTTACAATATTCTTTTTTTTGAAAAGAGGTTTTTGCATGTCGTAACTTTTAGAGATTTGATAGCTAATGACTCATTCTGCTGAGAGTATATCTAAAATATTAATATGTACATACACACATACACACATTCATATATATATATATATATATATATATATATATATATTATAATATATATATATATATATTATAATATATATATATATATATATATATTTATAATATACATTACTTATATATATATAATTATGACATATATATTGATCTTTTTTTAAATTCATACTTGCATTCATAATGTGAATTATAGCAAAAGTCTATGTTTTTACACACACACTAATAAAATGCACACAATTAAAGTTTGTACACACACACACATATATATATGCATACAACCAACAGCATATCACACATAATGTACTGTTTTTTCTTCATGAGATGTTTTCATGTTCCTTTTCTTGACAAACACGAATAAGAGGCTCTCGTTCATCAGTTTGCTCATTGTATTGAATTTCACTATGAGTCACTTGTATTGTATTAGATGATCTCTTGAATAAACACATTTTATTTCGAATGTGCTTTAAACAGGTACAGTTATTTCTACAACATAGCTGAGTCATAAATATCCCAAGAGTGCACAGAAAGATATAACTTAAAGGCAGTATAGTCAACACATAAATTAAGACATCCTTTAATATCATACCTTCGTTATCGTATTTGAGAAGAGAGGTGAGTATTAAAAGGTCAAGAAGTAAAAGCATGTCTGCAATATTGAGAAACTTTCTTTTGTAAGGTTGAAAGACAAAATGTAGCGAGAGGATTAATACTAATATCAATTCACCAATTAATTCATACGGTCTGCAAATCAAATATATGATCCAAACTACAAAGTACATAACACAATACCAACGATAATTGTCATGGTAACAAGATTGAAACTCATCCAGTAATGGTTTCATGCGATAGATATGAAAGCAACGAGAAGCCTTTGGAGAATTAGAGAATACTAGAATAGCAATAAAAGGTACTATTGTAATTACAATGAAGGTAATAGCTACAATTGCAAAAAGAATATGCCATGACTGAAAGTACCCTATATTAGGATTCAATTCAACACAAGTTTTATTGTTAACTTTTAAAGGTCTTAAAAGGTTAATGCTTGTGTGGACTATTGACCAGAAAGAAAGCATTATTAAGAGACTTATTGCTTGCACTGGAGAGTCCTGAATCTTAGACAATAGTTTAGGACAACAACGACCAGCATAAACTAATAGTAAAAGCATTATCCAGACTAATATCGGACCCAAATAATAAAATGATGCTGCAGCCAGAGAGTCAAAATGCCAAAAGCACCATTGAACGTGACCAAAAATTTGCAAGTCAAGTAAAAATATTGAAGAAAACATACTAACCACAACTTTTAAAATTTTTAAATGTGGATAATAGCCGTAATGCATTTGATTTGCAATTGCAAGAAACAATAATGGTCCATATAAAAAACCAGACCCAATTTCTAGCTTTAAGCTTAGTACAGCTAAGATTAATGTAAATGTTAAAACCTGAAAACAGATAGCAAAAAGAGTTAGGGCAAAAGGATGCCATTTCTCACAATTTGAAGTACATTCTAACCCTACAAATGTAAAGAAATGATTAGAATGACATTGTGAGCATCGTAAACCACCTCGATTTAAAGCACATTGGCCATCAATGTGTAATGGTAATTTGAACATATCTTCACCAAAAATAGAAGGACAATGAGTGCTATCTGATAGTTTACAAAGTGGAAAAGGACACTTTAAAATAACTGATTTTTTATCCTTATCTTGACCAATCCAATATCCTTTTTTAATACAAGCTATACCATTATCTTGAGAGCATTGAAAATTGAAACCAACATTGGTTAAACATTGACATTTACACAGCTGACTGTTATAAGTAAATCCTACAGGACAACTTTGAAGAGAAACAGATATAGAAGAAATCACTTTTGAACTATCTTCAGGCTCAAAGCGTGGATTCATACATTTAAATTTTAAAGTAATGTTCCTACCTGTATTGATAAAATTTGGCAATCTAGCAATGTAAAGCTGAGTATCAACTATAGAGTTCTTTCCAGTAAGGAATACACTAGTGGGTCCAATAAGTTCAATGCCTGTATAAGATTGCTCACAAAGATTATCTGAATCATCACATAATAATTCAAACATTGAGGCACAAGAAGCTCTATTATCTAAAGCATCTGTCAGTGTAACATTAGATAACTTAATAATCTGTCCTGGAAAGACTGTAATTGATGCAGGAGTAATTATAAGATTAACTGGTGCAGTGGCAATGTTACCTTGATTATCGCTATTAGCAGAAACATTAAAAAGCTGTCTACATTTTTTAGCTTTTTCAACATTGTATAAAGTGCTGTTATAATAAACAGCATGTCCAGCCACTCGTGCATGATTATCATGAAATTCCATTAACCCAAGACAAAGGCCAGTATTCTTCCCTAGTGACTGTACAAAGGAGGGACTATCAATGTACACAGCACCACCATAATCTGCATAGTTATTATTAAAAGACAATACCGTGTCAACTGTAGCAGATATGATAAAATTTACATTTGTATTTACTTCCATAATTGATAAACCACCACCATACACACCTCTGTTATTATTGAAGCTATTCAAACCTTTAAATGTACCGTTTACACTAACTAGAGTCAAAAGCGTAGCAACAGATTTAGTACCTCCAGGCCCTGTGAGGTTTAAATTTTCAGCCAGTAAGTTGACATATTTAACTAAGATTACAGATGGACTATCGATGCCTGCTGAATTCAGGCTCAATTGTATAAGGTTATCTCTTGTAACAATATTATTCATTGTCATATTGGTTGTGTATCCATAGAAATAACTATCATTTTTGGTAGATGTTAAATAAACAACATGTGATGATGAAAAAGGTAAAACATGATTTCCAATGAATACACAATCTTGAATGTTATGTCTAGAATATCCCCTTGAAAATACATGAAATGCCATTCCATAGTTATTACTGAAATTCATTTGACTGTAATGGAATGAAACTGATTCAATACCTACAAGTAAGGGGTTAATGATATAAACATTTAATATGCCTTGGCCATAAGGATCACTATTTTCAGAGAAACTACAATTGTTAAACATAATTGAAATAGTATTGTTATTAATAGATGTCATTTTTGTCATCACAGAAAATATGTTACTAGTAAACATGCAGTGTTCTATTGAGATAGAAATATTTGAGTCTGCAACATTGAAAACATAAATTAGAGGAGCATCTGACATATACAATGCCATGTCATTGTTGGTAAATGTACATGAGCTTAAAGTAAAGCTAAGATTTTGCAGTGCAATGCTTGATATAGCAAAAGCTATAACACCAGATGAGCCTTCTTGTGCTGCATAATCTATATTCTCCTTATTATGAGTAAAGTGGCAGTTCTCTATAATAACATATCGTCTAACTGTACCAACACTGGTACCATAGCCACGGTAAGCAATAAGCAAAGCAGCATTCGGTGTGATTGTGTTCCCTTCAAGATTACATCCATTGAAGTGAATGTTATCTACATTGATAAGTTGAATCCCAGATTTAGACGAATGTGAGTAATTGACATTTCTAAAAATACTGTTGCTAACATTGATAAGTTGAACTCTAGACAAGCATGTAAAAGCTACATTTGTAAACTTGACGTAATCAACATTAGTGAAATGAACTTCAACTAAGTCTGTGAACCTAATATTCACAATGTCAATGAAAGATAATTCAGAAAAAATGAAATTAATTAATACTTTTTCATCATTAACAATGAATGTTATAAAATTAACAGAAAGAGAAGAATTGGAGCCATGAAACGTTAACGTATTATTATTAAAGAACTGAACGTTTATTCTTTCATCTAGTCTTCCTATTATATTGTAACGTACATTAGCAGGAATGATGTAATCATGTAGTTTTGTCTCGTCATTAATATTCTGATGGTAGTCAAAAATGTTAAAGTTTACCTGACTAATATTTCTTGGTAATGTTTTGTTAGACCATTCTTTTAAGGCCCCCATTAAATCAGAACAAACTGGATCTTCCAGTTGAAAACAAGAAGTTGCTATGGAGTTTTGAATAGTGACATTGATTTCTATACCAAAGCAATATATCACTAGTTGACAAAGAAGGGTCCACAGAATAGCCTGTATAATGATATAATTTATAGTTATACCCACAGTAGCTATCTAAAGCAACCAGAGTGATTTACAACAATAACTACCACATAATCAGTGAAGGTATAGCAACAAAGGGCAAAAATATGTTAGCTATACTTCAATGTATTTGCAACTGCAGCCTGGTGATTACAGGAGTCTTCAGTATGACTATGATCACACCCTTAACATATTTACCCATTTAAATTTTACCTACTACAAATCATATACTCGTTATACCTTCATTCTTCCTTCTCAGCCTATAATTCTACCAGGTTGTCCAGTATACAAACAGTCAGGTGACTAGTTAATAAAATAGTATTAATATTAATAATATCATGCACCTCTTAGTGAATCACTTAACAGACGCGTAGTCCAGTTTATCTGTCTTTTTTCTACAAGCATTTCCCTTATATAATTATTTTTATCTGAGATGTGAGCTGACTTTAGTTATAACATTTAACTTGGTGTTGTTTCCTGATAACAGGAACACTCAAAAAGTAGCACTTTATCTACTTTGACTGCAATACCATCACTACCAGTGAATATTATGCATATGTATGTCTACATGTTAATGTACAATTGGAACAAAATTAGAATTGTCAACAAATTGTGATAGACATGAATTGAAATTGCATTATTACATAAAAACAATGTTGCAATGCATAATATACCCATTTTAAAACAGATATAGCACTTTAACATTACAGCAATTAGTATCATTAGATCAAATCAAGTTAAATTGTTGAGTTGTAAGCTATTAACTTCAAGATGTGGTTGATCATGCAAACTCTCCAGCAATTAACATGGTTAATAAGTGTACATTTATCTGACAATAGTGAGTGTTCCTCTGTTAGGATGGATCACTGTGCATGTCTACCACATTATCCTTTGATCTATGAAAAATACTCCTGTATTCTGAGAAATAGCAGAAAGATATTCAAAGAGACAAATTGAAGTATATACCAATACATTGCCCTATATCCTTTTTGCTTAAGATATTTTCAGTGACTTGCAAACATTTTCCACTGCTACTTGAGGACATTACAATATTAAACTGAGTAATGGCAGTAGAGTAACATTGTACTGTAATACGAACAAGAATGATTGTGATGGCGAAGGAAGCTGAGTAAACAATATGTAGCAGTGAAGGATATCCTAATGAAGCTACACCAATTGATATCATTGAATTTATATATATATATATACATATATATATATACATATATATATATATATATATATATATATATATATATATATATATATAATGATGAGATAGTGAGAATTATAATAGACACTACTTATTATTGATGAACTTCTGACAAGTCATTTAGTTCATTGTCAGAGTTATGAGATTCTGTGTAGTATCTCATTAGACAATTGCCATGCACACTGACTGATCTGCATGTACAATGCAGTGAACTTTCTTCTTGTGTTTGCACTGTAGTAATATGGAAGGGCAGGGCATGTGTTGCTTCCTCTTAATATTTGTTGACTACATTTATGTACCATTACTATTACTAATGTCTCGGCCATATTATAAATTGAAACAGAGTGCTGTTTACTGTAATGTAACATTGTTTTGTAAGAATAACACAACTTAGTATAAACAAGCAGAAAATGATACTTATAATACCAACTGACAAACATGACAACATGTCTACTTAAATAGAGAATCATAAAGAACATTCCAGATAGTTCTAGAAATTACATAACATTTCACACATTAATATAGTATTGCATAGAACAATGGTTTTCAACATTATTGTATAAACAACACCACATTTACTGTACTTCTCAGTATCTTATTATGTATTATTTCTGACAAAATTGACAATAGATTGGTTAAATCAACCATTCCATTTTTAAAGTTATGTATAATTATATATGCAGACATGTTCACGTACTTACTATATTTCTATTAATAGCTCATCAGAAGTCTCTCACACTTGAGAACAAAAGATGTGTATGATAAATATTATAGATGTATATAATATAATATATTACCAACAACGTTGTGGTACGATATAATTACATATAATAATTGGAATCAAACTATTTTAAAATCAATCAATTACATTACTCTAAACATTACTTAATAGAATATACTTATTCCTTAATAATCTTAATAGGTACATGATGCCATGAATTATTGGCAAGACCTCGAAAATTCCATATAGTCTCCACTTTCTCTGGTTGTGTATTACAAGATGAATCTAATGCCTTACAACACAGATCAAGGCCACCTACATAGTTCTCTGGTATTGCTATTGTAACCTCCCATAATGTCCATGCCCAAGCTCGATTATATTTCTGTTCTGGTTCATGTATAAGATTTGCAGTGTGCCATTCTTTTCCTCCATTAATAGAGACATCAACACGAGATATTGCTCTACCTCCACCACTGTATGCATAACCTCTAATATTAACAACACCATCACTAACTTTAACACTGCTTCCAGGCATAGGAGAACAAATGGCAGATTGTACAGGCATCTCCTGCATTGCTTGACTAGAATTAAAGTCAACATTGTTTACATCAATATTTGCAGGAAACAACTTATAATCTCTTCTTTGCCACGAACTTGGACTTTCTTCACTACTGAGAATAATCCGAGAAAGCCACTTTACATTTCTAGCACCAATTGTCCCTGGAACAATGACTCTTAGAGGATAACCATGATCCATAGGTAATTCTTTTCCATTCATTTTAAATGCCAACAAAACGTCACTTTGAGGATTCATGGCTGTCTCAATAGGAATAGATGCTCCATAACACAATCCCATAGCATCTTGGTCAAATCCCTCAAATTGCACATGTTTGATGTGTTTAAGATTGTTCTCATCAATCCCAGTTTCTTTTAAAATATCTCTTAATAGGACACCAGTCCATGTAGCATTACTGATATCACCGACACCACTTCCAAAACCACAAACCTGTTTAACAGTAGACATATTTGAACGTCTGTTTCCTGCACATTGTAATGTAACAGATATGGTGTGATGAGGAAGTTTTATTATATCATTCAAAGTAACTTGAATAGGCTCGCTACCTTCTTCAGCAATCTCTAGTCGATATTTTTTGGAGTCAATCTTAGCAGGAACAGGTAAATGATTGCGAACATAAAATATATCATTAGGTGTGTAGAATTGATTTATTAACATTGATAGAGGGGTTTCTGCATTAAATGGCTTACTTTGTGTGGAGTATTGTGCTAGATAGCGTGATTTGGGCTCATTTTTCCATTGATCTTCAACTACAATATCATCATTGTTTGGTGCTGTTTTTCTATCAAAGTTACCAATCCTCATGGACTCTAACAACTTGTATGTCTCAATATGGTTGTGCACATTGTAAATAGTCCAATATGGGTCAATTGCTTTGCCTGCTGCCACTAACAGTATATCTCCTCCAAAATGCTGAGAGACAAAGTTGGTAATATCATAGACACCATCTTTGTAAGTAACCCAAATACCAGTCTCTTCAGAGTCATGTTTTAATACCATATCATAAGAATATACTGGTAGACCTTTCTTCCAGATACCAACTATTTGATTTGGATTTGGCTCTTTACTTTGAGTAACACGTCCACCAGATGATGTTGCTTCGATTTTTATCTCTGTACTATTGACTTTTAAAACCAGAGTTCCTGTGACAGCCAGAGAAGCAACTCCTGCAAAGTAAAAGATGGTTCTTTTTGCACTCCATCTCTGATGAAAACCTCCAGAGAGTTGCCGAAATCGATTAGGTGGATTTATCATGCTTATTTGTAATGGCACAGAACGAAACAACGAACGGCACGCCATCACAGCTTGAGACAGCTAGCAAGTTATTTGAGACTACAGGAAATGAATGTTATTTCCTACTTTCAAAAGGCACTTTATTGTACTAACTTTCAAGTAAGATGGACTTAATTAATCACTTGCTTGCCATCCCATTGCCAATCATCACAATAGAAGGACTAACTATTCCACACACATACACACACTCACAAATGCAAGTTAATACTAAAGTCTGTTAACATTAGTTTTGACTTTTGCTTCTTTTCCCTTTATGTTCAATTTCCAATTGCATCTTTAGGTATCAAATTACCTCAATAGTACTTCTCTTTAAAATAATGTAAGTCTGCAATTAATATATTTGACAAGTACAAAACTAGAAGTAATATCCTTAAGTATAGTCATAAGGTTCCATGAAAAAGGTTGTGCATTTACAAGATTAAGAAGCCAATTAAGTGATTTAACAATAACATATTATGAGAGAAACCTTTTAAATGGGGTGATTTACTTTGTGCAGCATCATTGATAAAGAATTAAAACTCCAATCACAAGTGTATAGAATTGCTGTGATTACCTTCTATATAACAATAACCCTTTATATGAGGTAGCAATTAATTAATGTGGTTATTGAGAGTCTGGTTGCTGCACATCTTCCAATATACTATGACAGCTTATTAATAAGTTACTCAATTACTGAAGCATGTATATCATGATATTACATTGTGTTTAATACCAAGAGCACATCAATAAAAGGTTTTTTTTATTAATGTACTCCTGTCAATACTCTAAACAACTATAGTATATACAAGGGAGTGTTATGAAATTAGTATTTTTTACTGTGCACAAACTCATGATCATATGCTAACATTTTTTAAATGCATCAAATAAGAATAATATAATAGTTGTAACTGACATCACAGTCACTGATTATACTACTGCCTAAGTTTTACATAGTGACTGTTAATGTTAAGACTTGCTCTAATGTATATTAATTTCATAGTTCATACAACCTGTAGGCTATAGGCATTAAATTACAATATATAATTTGTTCTATTACTGTACCACATTGTACAGATGATATTGAACTAGCTAGGATGCATTTTAGCCTCTATTATCCAAAGAAAGGACATTGTATAACCAAACAATATAAATATATATTGTTTAATTCATTACACAGGAAATGAGAGCCTCTGTTATCAAAAAAAGAACATTGTATAACCATTGACATGAACAATATAAATATGCATTGTTTAATTCATTACACAGGAAACGAGAACCTCTGTTATCAAAAAAAGAACATTATATAACTATTGACATGAACAATATAAATATGCATTGTTTAATTCATTACACAGGAAACGAGAACCTCTGTTATCAAAAAAAGAATATTATATAACTATTGACATGAACAATATAATGGCTTGAGTGCATATACAACCTCACAAATTAAGATAACCATATAACCATCATGTTGATATGATTAAAACCATTATGTCCTCTTTTTACAAACATTAGATTATAGGAAAATTTAATATCAGTTATAATTATGTGACTTCAAGTATGTTTTTTTGTGTTCTCTAAACATACAGCTACTGCACTATAAAATGTTAAAAATTTGATATATTGCCAACAATGGTATTTGTTTTAGTAAGATATAATTACATAGAGTAGTAGAAATTAAACCATCCAAAACTAAATCAATTATATTACTCTAAACATTACTTAATAGAATATAGTTATTCCTTAACAATCTTAATAGGTACATGATGCCATGAGTTATTGGAAAGACCTCGAAAATTCCATATAGTCTCCACTTTCTCTGGTTGTGTATTACAAGATGAATCTAATGCCTTACAACACAGATCAAGGTCACCTACATAGTTCTCTGGTATTGCTATTGTAACCTCCCATAATGTCCATGCCCAAGCTCGATTGTATTTCTGTTCTGGTTCATGTATAAGATTTGCAGTGTGCCATTCTTTTCCTCCATTAATAGAGACATCAACACGAGATATTGCTCTACCTCCACCACTATATGCATAACCTCTAATATTAACAACACCATCACTAGCTTTAACACTGCTTCCAGGCATAGGAGAACAAATGGCAGATTGTACAGGCATCTCCTGCATTGCTTGACTAGAATTAAAGTCAACATTGTTTACATCAATATTTGCAGGAAACAACTTGTAATCTCTTCTCTGCCATGAACTTGAACTTTCTTCACTACTGAGAATAATCCGAGAAAGCCATTTTACACTTCTAGCACCAATTGTCCCTGGGACAATAACTCTCAGAGGATAGCCATGATCCATAGGCAATTCTTCTCCATTCATTTTGAAAGCTAATAAAACATCGCTTTGAGGATTCATGGCTGTTTCAATAGGAATAGATGCTCCGTAACATGATCCCAAAGCATCTTCATCAAATCCCTCAAATTGTACATGTTTAATCTGTTTAAAATTTAATCCTGTTTGTTTCAGAACATCACTTACCAATACACCAGTCCATATAGCATTACTTATTGTATTTATATCACATGTGAAACCACACACCTGTTTAATAGCAGACATGTTTGAACGTCTGTTTCCTGCACATTGTAGTGTAGCAGATATGGTGTGAAGAGGAAGTTTCTTGATGTCATCTAATGTGAGTTCAATAGGCTTATCAGAAAAGTTTTCATTGATAATTGTTAGTCGATATTCATTTGGGTGAACCTTAGGAGGGACAGGAAAATGGTTGCGAACATAAAAAATATCATTAGGTGTGTAGAATCGATCTATTAACATTGATAGAGGGGTTTCTGCATTAAATGGCTTCTTTACACTACAACCCAGAGCAGGATGTCGTGATTTGGGCTCATTTTTCCACTGATCATCAATTAATGGAAGATCCTCATCCTTTGGTGCAGTCTTGCTATCAAAGTTACCAATTCTCATTGACTCTAAAAGTTCATGTGTTTCCTTTTTGTTATGAACATTGTATATAGTCCAGTATGAGTCTATTGCCTTCCCTGCAGCCATTAACAGTATATCTCCTCCAAAATGCTTAGATACAAAGTCAGTAATGTCATAGACACCATCTTTGTAAGTAACCCAGATGTCACCATCATGATCAAAACTGTGTTTCAACACCTCATCATAAGAGTATACTGGCAAATCTTTCTTCCAGATACCAGCTATAATAGTAGAGTGCTCTGTTTCCTTAGAGTGGGTGTCACTGACCTTTGAGACAACAGCTATTGTAACAGCCAAAGCACCAAGTCCTGAGTAAATGCTAATTGTGCTTTTACTCTGTCGTTGATAATAGTATCTAGAGAACTGTCGAATGTTAGGAAGTAACATCCTCGTTCGGGTTAGCAAAGAAAGAAACAGCGAGCGATACGACATAGTTACTATACAAACACGTAATGCTTACAATTAATTTATTGAGTCACTTAAGATGCTCCACGTGCTGTTTATTTAGCTGGATTGTGGAGTATGGTCTGATTTGAAAAGACAACCCATGAAGCTGTATCAACAGAACAGCTACTAGAGCAAACATACATTTCATTCCATAAATATCAAGTGATCATGAGATTGTATTACAGAGGTCTTATACTGTGGAGTTTGTGGTGTTTTATAATACTGAATTTTCTAAATTTAGCAAACTATGTCATCCTTTCAAATAATTATTAATAACTGATAATGAGTTATACTAATTTTTAATAAGTTAATTTATGTCAGTTAACTGGACCCATCCTTCACAAAATCCTTTTAGTTTTAGTTAGGGTACGTAATATATTGTATTGTTAAATCATTTAATGACTTATTAATGGATTATGATGTATCGATATCCTTATTTGGTTAATAAGTGCTTATTATGTTGTCCTATATTTTATTATGTGTTATCTTTTAATTTACACTTTTTCTTGTTCTGTTTTGTATTTAAACTTTGTTGTTACAGTTGTGTGGATATAATCACTTAAAATAGTATTTTGTCATTTCAACAATTGTCTTTGTTACCAGAACTCATGATCATCAAGTTGATGTAAGGCCAATATTGAGTTACCACAAAGTCAAAAACTTGTTTACTCA
The DNA here is from genome assembly GCA_963965975.1 of Xestospongia bergquistia. Classification (NCBI taxonomy): domain Eukaryota; kingdom Metazoa; phylum Porifera; class Demospongiae; order Haplosclerida; family Petrosiidae; genus Xestospongia; species Xestospongia bergquistia. Next base: position 1,553,518 of record OZ014414.1, on the reverse strand, counting down.
GTATGTATAAAGTGAATTAGAAGCCAAAAAGTACTCTTTGTAGTTTATTGTCCAATAACTGAAACTATGAGGGAGTACCTTTCAACTTAACTATCTGGATTAGTTCCTTTACTTATAGCTTCAAATGAAGCCATGATTCGATTATTATAACAAAATGGGTGTAAAGCAATGTGGTCAACCTGTTGGATTTATGCATATTGAGTTACACTAGTATTGGCCTTGTAGCAACTTAGAATTGGGCTTACATCATATTAATGTAACTGTAGTAACGAAGACCTTAGTTAAAATGACAATATGTTTTTTTCAGTGATTCTAGTTCTACATTATAAAAATTAACGTGTCATTTTAACAACTAATTTGTAGCTTACATGGATTGATTACTATGGAATATAGAAATCATGTATCATGTAAATTACTCGTTGTGTAATTGGTTGGTATTTTGTACTTTTACATAAAAACAAATTATACAATGAGTAATTCAGATAAATTCCCTAGCAGTTCATCCATGTGAAGTACAAATTATTTGTTAAAATAACATATTATTTTTAACAGTGTAGTTGTTTTGTGAAGACTACAGTTTAACAAATTAACACAGAGTAGTATCAAATTACACTACAATATGAATACACAAAATTAGTACATTTGTATGTGAAGGATTGTATATGAGAGCTCTAGTGCTACACAAGCACAACTAGTCACCAAGTTGACAGGTTAATTTTAATATCACAAAAGACTATTTTATTACAAAAAGAATAGGGTTTAAATAGTACACAAGACATAGAATAAGTGTAAATAAAAAAGTAACAGCATAAAAATTAGTGCTATGAAATATCTATTACCACAATTACCAAATTTTACAACAACAATAGAAGTGTAAGTAAAAGCTATTATCACAAATTAATGATACTGAAAATAACACTAACACTTATCATACAATTATACCTAAAATAATCAGACAAAGGACAAAATTAATTATTGGTGCATACATAACCTAGAGCAACCATTTAATGGCTTATTAACATGCAGTCATGACATGTTCTCTGGTTCGTCTTGAAAAATACGAATAAGAGGTTCCCGCTCATTGATCTCATCATCAAATTGAATTTCACTATGAGTAGCTTGAATTGTATTTGATTGCCTCCTGTAATACAACATTTTTAGCCATTTACACTTCATACGGGCCCTCTCAGTCCTACAACAACACTGAGTAATAAATATACCAACACAGCCCAGAGATATATATGCTAAAGGTATTATAGTCACTATGTAGATTAAGATCACCTTAAAAGTCACATTTTTGCTGAAATTGTCTTCTTGACTGAGAAGAAAATTAAGAAGAAGCAAATCAAGAAGAAGTAACATATCAACAATATTAAGCAATTTCCTTTTGTAAGGCTGGAAAAGAAAATGCAGTGAAAGAGTCAAGACAATAACCATTTCTTCTCCTAACGGAAATTCACTAAGCACAAGATAGAGAATCCATGCTATGTAGTAGATGATACTGTACCAGCGATATTTGTCATGGTAACAAGATTGGAATTCATCAAGTAAAGGCTTTACACGATATAAACGAAAACAGTGGGAGAGTTTAGGAGAATTAGAAATAGCTAATATACCCATAAATGGTAATGTAATCACTCCAATAAAGAGAATAGCTATAAAAACAAATACAATATGCCATGATTTGAAGTAAACTATTTCTGGCTGTATCATCGCATAATATTGCTCCCCAACTTTTACCGGCATTAAAAATTGTATGCTTGTATTAGCTAAAGACCAAAATGACAGCATCATTAGCAGACAAATAGCCTGCACAGGTGAGTCTTGTACTTTTGATAATAGTTTTGGACAACAACGTGCAACACACACCAATAACAGAAGCATTATCCACACTAGTATTGGACCCAAATAATAGAAAGACTGATGAAAGAGTGGATCATTTACTAATCCAAAGCACCATGGAATTTCACCAAAGATTTCTAGATTTAGTAAAAAGATTGAAGTAAATGTACTGACAATTACTTTCAATAATGTAAACTGTGAATAGTAGCCATATGGCAGTTGACTGACAACAGCTAAAAATAATAACGGTCCATACAAAAAACCAGACCCAATTTCAAGTTTAAGTCTAATAGCTGCTAATATAAACACAAAAATTAAAAACTGGAAACAAACAGCAAAGAGTATTATGAGGTATGAGTATAATGGTTTACATTCTGATGTACATTTTACTGCTTCAAATGTAAATTTAAATCCTGATCGACAACGTGAACAACCGATCCCTCCTCGATGAAATGCGCATTGGTCATCTATATCACTCAACGGCAAGGCTAGCATATTTTTATCTGAACACAACCGGTCATCTTTCTTGTTTGATAATCTGCAGAGTGGAAAAGGACATCTTAGACCCACATATTCATCATCTTCAAATGGTCCCACCCAATATCCTTTTCTAATGCAAGCAATACCACTGTCTTGTAAACAATAAAAATTTGACTCCGACAGATCTTTAATATATCGGCAGACACAGGTTTTATTGTCCTCATCAAATTTGAAACCAAATCGGCAGTCATATAGCTTTAAAGGAACATTGACAGCAAGATTAAACAAAAGGCCAACACAAGAAACATGTAATACTAAATCTGTTGTGTTTTGAGATTGATCATTAACCTTAATATAAAACTGAGTATCAACAACTGTTTTAATTCCATAAAGTAAGACACTTGGTGGGCCTGTAAGCTGAATATTTGGTTCAAAATGTTTACAAGTGGTGTCATTGCATGTAAGTTTAAGTTGTGCTTTGCAAGATGAAGGGTGATTCAAGCCATCAGTTACTGTTACTCCCAAAAGTTTAATCATTTTTCCAGGAAATAGATTTATTACACTTTGGTTCAGTGTAAGTTGGGCAGGTGGTGTACTGATTTGTAAGTGGTCATTAGATGAATTTAAAAAAGTGCCACAATTTGCAGAAAAATCTTGTAAATTTGACATTGTACTATAAATAGAATATCCAGCTACTTTTGCATTATTGTTTGCAAAGATCAATTTCCCTGTACAAGGTCCTGGATCATTCAAAAGAGAATCTATAAATGACTTGCTATCAATGTATATAGCACCACCATAATCTGCATAGTTGTCATTAAAGAAGAGCGTAGCATCAGGAGTTGTAGAAATGTTATTGGGATAACTATCAACACTAGGCCCAATTGTAGTGGCATCACGTATTGCTATTGCACCACCATTAATAGCTGTATTGTTTTCAAACAGATTAGTACCATTGAACACACCAGAAATTGTAGCAACACTTAAAAAGGTAGCCATAGAATCATGTGTTCCTATGAAATGTAAATTTGAACCTTGGAAATCAAGCCATCTTAGAAAAATAATAGCAGGGCTATTGGTGCCTCCACAAGTGAAGGTTGGGTTGGCAATTTTATTTTGAACGGAACTAATGTTATGTATATGTATATTGGTTGACAATATGGCTGTATCACCATTGACGCTACTAGGCTCGTTTCCAGTTATGTATACAAAATAATTTGTTATATCTTTGATTCCTTCATTTTGGTTAAAAACACACCTTTCTAGAAAGTGACTTGAATATCCATTTGAATTAATATACAATAGAGTCCCAATGTTAGCCATGAAATTTACTTCTTGGTATCTAAATTCTAATATTTCATCTTTTCCTAGCAGTGGATTGATAACCTCAGCACGAAGTATACCATAATTACCATAAGGATCTGTATTGTTTAAAAAATTGTTGTTTTTGAATGTGACTAATAGTCTTCCTCTATTTATTGCAGTTATTTTTGTTGTGATTGAAAACTGGTTATATTTGAAATGGCAGCTATCAATTAAAATAGTAATGTTACAAGACGTAACTTTTGAAATGTATATCATTGGAGCATTAGATGCATATAAATGCATGCGATTATTGTTGAATTGACATGACTGAATTGTAATATGAAATTTTTGTAAACTTGAGCTCAGAATTGCTACAGAAATTACTCCGGATGACCCTTCAATAGCTGGATATAAAGTGTATTCAATATTATTAATGAAGTGACAGTCTATAATGTTTGCAGTAATAGTTTCATTATGAGCATTTGAATACTCACTATAGATAATTTGAAGGGCAGCATTTGGTGTAATATAGTTTAATATGAAACTACAATTTACAATATTAATATTGTTGATGTTATCGATAAGGACACCTGATAACTCTAAAAACACGACGTTATTAAATTCAATTGAGGATAGATTTGTAAATTTTAAACCTGAATATCGATTATTGCCGCAGTATATAAAATTGATAGACTCAAAATAAAGTGAAGATTTCTTCTTTCCCCCAAAAAACAAAGTTGCTCCATCAAAACATTGAACTGCTACATTTTCGCTAGTTAAACTTCCAATTATATTGAATCGAATCCCGGAAGGAATCTCATATTCTTTGTTGCTTGGCTCTTTTTTAGCATACTGATGAAAATCATATACAATAAAGGTTACCTCAGTGATGTTGTCCAGTGAAATATTTGTATTAGTCCACTCATTCAGAGCAAACATTAAATCAGGACAAGCTGGACTGCCTGATTGATAGTCAACACATTTAGATGTACTAGAGACTGAGTTGTCAACGGCAACAGTGATGCTCTCAGAGGAGCAGCATGTTATCATAAAGAAATTAAATATCAAAAAAGTAACCTGAGTAGAATAAAAATTCTTCATGAAATATTTTTTCTGGTTATAAAATTTCTATAATAGTACTTTCAGTAACAGAGTTTATTACTTTTAGTTCTAGTGCTCACAGACCACATACTTGTTGTGTGTATTAATGTATACCTAGGCCTCCTAAATCCAAACATACACTGTAAAAATTGATTAGTTAATTTAACCAATACATGGTTATGTGGGTTGCATATGTAAAAAGTAACCTTAATACTACTTTGATTACTAATGTACTATGAAATTATTGGTTATGTAGCTACATAAACAGTAGGACATTAGTAATGAAAACAGTATTATGCTTACTTTTCTAACAAAAATAAGTTTGTAATTGCAACCTGTATAACCAAATAATGGTTAAATCAACCAATCATTTTTTACAGTGTACAGTAAGGTATGATCCCTAAGATCCAACATATGTGAATAGTTATTAAACTAGTTGTTCTTATTACATAACTCAATGGTTACCTTTACAGTTGACAAATACAGACCAGGTACAATCGAAACTTAAAATTAACCTGACTAAAACAATCCTTGGGAAAATTGGTTTTAGACTTTGGCCTCGTCTTATTTTCCCACAGTTGTCATAAGCCCATAACACCAGCTAGATAATGGGATTAATTTTTATTACATAAATAAGTCAGGCCAGCTAAAATCCTCATATCCTCATAGGCTGGCAGCCTAGTACACAAACTATTTATATATATGTATACATATATATATATATATATATATATATAATTATATAACAGTTACTATGTATACCACTGTACATTTAGAACAACGTTCATAAGAGGATGACTACTTACTTTCATTCTGAAAGTGGCCCTGAGATGATGACACTAATAGCAAAAAGAGTCACGTGCCATATTTAGTAAAATATGCATACACTGAATATATTCATTACTTTGTAATAATTTATTTGTAGAAAATATTATAAATCCATGTATAACTGGGTTGTATATATATAATATTGTACACTATATAATGACCCTTATTATAGTGTTATCTAATTCTGATAGTATCAAAGAACTGTGCTATTCAAATCATCAAACTTTTAATTGTGATGTTGTGCCGATGTACAGTATATTATTGTAGTATACTATTGTTAACATTCTTTTCACATTTCAGCAAATGTGAAAAGATTTATAAGATAATGCTATCAGTTCAGAGATCTGCCAGTAATGCATTATACATTAGAATACAATATCTAGTATGTTTTTTGAAAACATTGTTTACAACAATTTGGAAAGGTTATAGCAATAAATAACAGTTTGTCAGTTTCTATATTATAGATGTGTAAAAAATTGGCACTGTAACTAAATACTTCCTTTTTGAGAGGCCTGGGTGTCTGGTAGGATAATGTTGATAACATTCATTTTTAAAAATTCACCAACAAAATAACACATGCAGGAAGAAGAACGTTTGAACTTTGTATTATAGCATTTAGTATAAATAGAATTACTTTATCATTATTTAAGCCACTGAGGATGATAGCTATACTGACTATTGAAACATTTAGTATTACTTACTTATTTTATTTAGCAAATTTTAAATATGAATATTGTCAACTTCACCTTTTGGTATATAGAAAATCATTTTTTCAACAAAACTTGCCAATGATGCATGGAAATGGAATAACTGTCATCAATTAAATATCTAGTAAGTTTTAACATTGTTCATGACAAAATTAAATGAAATTTAAAATTTAATGCTGCAAAGTAATTACTTTTAAATTTGTAACAGTAATTGGACTAACTGTCACAGTATCATAAATGTTGTTATGGTAATGTTGTGTTGTCGTGGTTATTGTTACCATGGTAATAGTTACTGTGATAATGTACATATTATTACTAAAAAAATATATGTACATATTAATGCTAAAGTAATTGACATACATATACATACTGTTGCTTTTTCATATAAGTAATGTTGCTATGGAAATTGTTGCTATATGTCCTTGCTATGGTCATTCATTATATTGTGATATAATAATTTATATTTTATGAGTTTAAACTTAACAAAACTTGTGTTCTTTTTAAACACATTGTATATTAATTAGTATTATATTAGCATTATGTACTCTGCTAGCATCAACACACTCAAATTCATTAATTACAAAAGTATTAAGGATTACTCTCTTTATATTCATATTCTTGTAAGGTACGAATAAGTGGTTCTCGCTCATTAAGATCATCATTGTCATATTCCACTTGAATGGGCTCAGAATTTATTTGTCTCTTGAACATATTTTGGAAACAGTTAAATTTCAAACAGCTACCTTTGTTTCGACTATAACACTGAACGATAAATATACCAGCACAACCTAGTGCTATATAAACTAAAGGTATTAATGTCATAGTATAAATCAAAACAGCCTTGAAAGTACCATCTTCCTTCAAATTTTTCTCTTGATCAAGAAGAAAGGCTAAAGCAATAAGATCAAGAAAGAGAAGCATGTCCACAACATTAAGCGCTTGTTTTTTGTAAGGTTGGAAAATAAAATGCAGTGAAAGAGTTGACATTAGTATCATTTGAGCTCCTAATGGAAATTCACTAAATACAAGATAGAGGATCCATGCTATGTAGTAGATGACACAGTACCAGCGACAGTTGTCATGGTAACAAGATTGGAATTCATCAAGTAGAGGTTTAAAACGATGTAAGCGAAGTCGATGAGAAATCTTAGGAACATTGGATAGTGCTAAAATACTAATAAATGGTGTAATGACCACTACAATTAAGGTAATAGCAATCAGGACAAAGAAAATATGCCATGATGTAAAATACTTGATAGTTGGGTCAATATTGGCATGATATTCATCTCCATATTTTAATGGCATCAAATACCGAATACTTGTTTTAATTACTGACCAAAAGGACAGCATTATTAATAGACATATAGCTTGTATTGGTGACTTTTGTATTTTAGACATTAGGCGAGGATTACAACGACTAATACCGACAAAGACTATTATCATTACCCATACTAGCATTGGACCAAGATAATAAAAAGATTCAAGAAACAGTGGATCTAGTGTTTGTCCAAAACACCATGGAACTTCACCAAAGATTTCTAGATTTAGTAAAAAAATTGATGTGAATGTAGTAACAATTACTTTCAATACTGTAAACTGTGAATAGAAGCTATATGGCAGTTGACTGACAACAGCTAAAAATAACAACGGTCCATACAAAAAACCAGACCCAATTTCAAGCTTAAGTCTAATAGCTGCTAATATAAACACAACAATTAAAAACTGGAAACAAATAGCAAATAATGTTAATAAGAAGGGATACTCTTTCTTGCAATTTGAAGTACATTGAACTCCCTCAAATGTGAAGTGATATCCTGACCGACATTGTGAACAACGAATGCCTCCTCGATTAGAAGCACATTGGTCATCTTCATGAAATGGTAAGGCAATTAAATCTTGATTGTAGGTAGCTGAGCATAAATTGTCAAATATGTTACTTAATCTGCAAGGAGGAAAACCACACATCAAAGCTTTGGTTCCATCTTGTGCTACCCAATATCCCTTATTAATACAAGCAATACCTAAATCCACTGAGCATTTAAAATTAACATTTGGAATGTAGGAACATTGACATGTTTTAGAGGTGTCATTTGGTTTAAAACCAATTGGACAGCCATGTTGTAGGGTAATATAAATAGTAGATGGTCCTTTAGATGGATCATCAAGTAATGGGTCTTCACATTGAATTTGTAAAGCTGGTAACATGCAGATAGTACTATTTGTTCCTTCATTACTACTTAAACACTTTGGTGAAGCAATATACAATTGCGTGCTTATATTAGAATCGACACCAGTCAGAAAAACATTAGGTGGTCCTATTAGTTCAATTTTTGAATCCGTTAGTTCACACAGTTCTTCACTTTTGTTGCACATAAGATTAAATTGAGCGTTGCAAGAGGAAGATTGGTTTAGAATATCTCTAAGAGTGACACCTGCTAGTTTAATGGTCTGTCCCACAAACAGTGACATTTTGTCATTTTTAAATGACAGGACTAATGGAGCAGTAGAGATTTGTCTTTCCTCAGATTCATTAAAAAATTGTTCACAACTTTGCACTTTGTACATTTCTGCACGGTATACAGTATTATAAAAAATGGAATGACCAGCAACACGAGCATGATTACCAGAATACTCTACTTTACCGAGGCAAGGGCCAGTGTTATTCTCTAGTGATTGTACAAAGGAGGGACTATCAACATACACAGCACCACCATAATCTGCATAGTTATTATAAAAAGATATTACTGTGTCAACTGTAGTAGATATGTTATTGCTAGTACTGTCAACTTCTCTGATTGCTAGTGCACCACCATGTCTACCTCTGTTATCAGAGAAAACATTCTCTCCTTCAAAGACTGCATTTACAGAAAATAAAGTTAACAGTGTAGCAACTGATTTTTTATCACCAGTTAAATATAAATCCCGAGCTTGTAGGTTGGCCAATTGAACCAGTATAACAGATGTATTAAGACACAAAGAGCTCTGTAATATCTTGTTACCTCTTGTTGTAATGTTCTCCATTGTGACATATGTCCTATGGTCAGTGCCATATATTAAAATCACATGCTTTAAACCTTTGTTTTCAGTAAAGATGGAGTTTTGTATCACATGATTTGAGTATCCAATTGAGGATATATACAGTGGCATAACAATGTTTTTACTAAATATATTCTGGCTATAGTAAAAGTTAACAGACTTACCTTGAGGGTTATTAGATTGGACATCAATTAGTGCACAGTCACCATATTTAAGATTTGAATTCCCAAAAAATGTATTGTTGTGAAATGACACTAAAAGTGTGTCAGATTTAATAGCAGTCATTGTAGTCATTATGGAGTATGTGTTATAATGGAAGGTGGAATTCACAACTAGAATGGATATATTTGAAGCTTCAACTTGAGAGATATAAAACATGGGAGCATGACATCCATATAATGGCATGTTATTGTTGTTAAACTCACATGAGCGCAAACTAAATTGGAAATTCAGTAATGATGAGTTAGTAATAGATAAAGCTACTATACCCGATTGTCCTACTAAAGCAGAGGATTCATAATGTTCATTGTTGTCTTGGAACACACAGTCTTGGACAGAGACTATATGTGGATTTCCAGAATGCACATAATCTTCAAAGGTGATCTGTAATGCAGCATTTGGTGTAACGTATTTGTTTCTAAAATTACATTCATGGATTTGTATGTTGTCTATATTACGTAGTTGAACTCCCTCATTACCAGAAAATTTAACATTGGTTAGTTTAACAGATGACAGCCCATACATAAAACTCCTACCACATTGCAAAAAAGTAATAGACTCAATACTGAGGGCAGAATTAGAAACATTCATACCATAAAATGTTGGATATACATCTTCTAGGCAGTTTATTACAATTTTGCCAGTTATTCCAACTATGTTATATTGTGTGGAAGCAGGAATCTTAAAGGTAACTTCATTGGCTTTAAATATCTGCTCATTGTAGACAATAAAACGTATCTCAGCAAAGTTTGGTGTTAGTGTTGATGATTTTTCAAACCACTCCTTCAAAGCATACGTGAGATTAGGACATACTGGATGCTCCAGTGCAGTACATTCATTAGTTGAACCCGAGCCATTGATAGTGACATTAATAGTTTGAGATGAACACAATTGCAAGGTCAATAACGCAGAACAAAGAATTGTTAAGGCCTATACATTATAAGGTATGAATTAATAATATTATACATGTAAAAACAAGATCCAATCTATACACAGCATATATAACCAACCTACTTGATACTACTACATGTAAATAATCACATTTGATCATGATCATGATCAAATGATCCAATTTTATTGATATACAAGTAGTGGACATTTCTCACCTTCATTTTTTCTTGGTTAAAGAACTGAAATGTGGTTAGATAAACAATCAGGTGATTCTAAAATTATGCAATTCATTGAGTTATCTATATAATATACACAATAAAAACTATTAATTTGAATAATCAAGCATGGAAGTAGCCTCCACAAAAAGGTCAAGTACCATCACATACTGGTAATATGAATGTATCCCAGAATGTCTAAACCCTGAACATCTTATCTCAGATTGTCTTAAACGTGTCTATCGTATATAGAGACACTTCACTAATCAAAACAATTTTATAATAACATGTTTAAAATAGATATGGGTTTGCATGACTGTATACACTAACAGACATCACAAGTATTGAATTACAGAACAATAGCAGTTTCAATTTTATATTAACATTTTAATGGTTCACTATAATAAACGACAACAAATGAAAATATAACAAGGTTGCTTTGAAAATTTATTGAAACTGAAATTTACAACATATGATCTCTTCTGACAACAAACGTACTATGTTTACTAATCAACTACTTTAATAGGTACATGATGCCATGAATTATTGGCAAGACCTCGAAAATTCCATATAGTCTCCACTTTCTCTGGTTGTGTATTACAAGATGAATCTAATGCCTTACAACACAGATCAAGGTCACCTACATAGTTCTCTGGTATTGCTATTGTAACCTCCCATAATGTCCATGCCCATGCCTGCTTGTATTTTTGTTTAGGGCCTGATCTAAGATTTGCAGTGTGCCATTCTTTTCCTCCATTAATAGAGACATCAACACGAGATATTGCTCTACCTCCACCACTGTATGCATAACCTCTAATATTAATAACACCATCACTAGCTTTAACACTGCTTCCAGGCATAGGAGAACAAATGGCAGATTGTACAGGCATCTCTTGCATTGCTTGACTAGAATTAAAATCAACATTGTTTACATCAATATTTGCAGGAAATAATTTGTAATCTCTTCTCTGCCATAAACTTGGACTTTCCTCACTACTGAGAATAATACGTGAGAGCCATTTTACACTTCTAGAACCAATTGTTCCTGGGACAATGACTCTTAAAGGATAGCCATGATCCATAGGTAATTCTTCTCCATTCATTTCAAAAGCTAATAAAACATCGCTTTGAGGATTCATGACTGTCTCTATTGGAATAGATGCTCCATAACATGATCCCAAAGCATCTTGGTCAAATCCCTCAAATTGTACATGTTTAATCTGCTTAAAATCATTCTCATTCATTCCAGCCTGTTTCAAAACATCTATTAACTGCACACCAGTCCATGTAGCATTGCCTATAGCACTTATTCCCCAGGACAAGCCACGTACTTTTTTCACAGAAGACATATTAGAACGTCTATTGCCACCACATTGAAGAGTAGCTGAGATGGTGTGATGTGGTAACTTTTTAATATCATCTAATGAAAGCTGAAGTGGTTCACCTATAATGCCTTCTCTTGTGACTTCTAATCGATACTCATCTGGTTCAATTTTTTGTGGGACTGGTAAATGATTACGAACATAAAATAAATCATTAGGAGTAAGGAACTGAGCAGTTAAAATGACAGGTGGAGGCTCTGCATTGAACGGCCTTTCTTGATTACGACGAAGAGCGGGATGACGTGATCTAGGCTCATTTTTCCACTGGTCTTCAACGACAATATCCTCATCCTTTGGTGCCGTCTTCTTATCAAAGTTACCAATCCTCATCGATTCTAAAAGCTCATATGTTTCAGCATTATTATGAACATTGTATATAGTCCAGTATGAGTCTATTGCCTTCCCTGCAGCCACTAAGAGAAGATCACCACCTGGATGTTGAGAGACAAAGTTGGTTATGTCATAGACGCCATCTTTGTATGTAACCCAAATGCCATTGTCAGTAGAATCATGTTTTAATACTTGATGATAAGAATAGACTGGCAGACTTTCTTTCCAGGCACCAGCTCTTTGACTGGCAATAAATAAGTCTATGTGACTACCTTCTTTGTTAGTTTTTGATGTCACTTCTATTTTGCTCTCCATAGAAGCTGTCATGTTTTCTCTAGACGAGATAAAAACACCAGTAGCTGTCAAAGCAGCAATTCCTGGGTATATAAAGCGCCTTTTCTTACCCCATGACCTTTGGTAATAGTTTTGACTTCGATAAGAGAACCGTCGAATTTGTGGTGCTAGTAATCCTCTAACTTGTAATGGCACTACCGACCGACCCGCTCGAAAAAGCGAACAATATGCCATACAATACGTTAAATATAATCAGAGTTAGTTTTTCTGTGAACTGACTTAATTCTTAACGAAGCCTTAAAGAAGGACAACAACCTAGACGGACAGGATTAATGAACTGGTTTGTGTGCACGTAGATACATGTAGTAGTGGGTGGAGCTTCTATAAATTGTTTAGTCATGAATAATGAAACAAGTCAATAAAAAAATTCACACTCTAAAACAATAAAATAGTCAACACATTAGCTTTAATTTTTTGTAATAATTAATACCTAAAATAATTATGACAATAACGTCAACATCAATTACTATTATTATAATCATTGATCAGTGTTGGGTGTGGTTAATATGTTTTTCCTAGAATCAGTCGACTCAGTTTGTTCTTCACCAGACTAGAGTGGTACAAAGATCATAATATAACTATAGATTTATATTATATAGTACCAGTGTTATAGTGCTCCCATTATTGCACTGTTTTATAAAGGTTTTTTTAACTTGATGTGTTTTATTTTGTGTATAACAAGGGCAGTTTTCGAAACAAGTTACTGCATAGCATTTAAACTTATGACTGCACTGTTGCCAGTCTGCTTTATTTTATTTGAGGAATAACTTTAATAGCCATCCAATGTCCTGGTTGCAATCCTGTGTGTGACACTTACATGTATAAATATGACGTACATGAATAAATACTGCTTGCAAACAATGTAATAAATAGCTTTAACATTAATCCTCAAGTAAAATATAACAGGCTGGAAACAATGCAATGAATACATTTACATGCTGTGAAGTAATATAGATCGCACTCAAGTCACATCTCACCAGTTCTTTATAGAGGTGCTGTTCATACAATAATATGTGAATTCAATCAGTTTTATAGGAATATTGTTAGAGTGGAGAAAGTCTTAGTTGATCAAGTGTACAGTAATTATGAAGAGTGGATTTAAAAAATAACTGTTGCTTTAAATTCAGGGATATAAAAATTACGTACAATTTCAAGAGATTAAGGTGTCTTTTTCGTCTTTTGATATTTTTGTAGATGTGTAATATTAACACTAAATATTGTAGATCAGATTTAAATTAAACAATATTTCCAGATTAAAGGATTCTGAATGTCATGGTGACACAAGGAGACCATGTAGTTCAGATAATAGCCAAGTCAGGTTCTAGTATTAACAATACTTAGTCACTACTACTATTATAAAAGAAAGTATTAAAGTGCAGAAACCTTGCCACAATGTCTGTAGCAATGTTAATTTGCCATGCTACCTCTGTATGATAACTTACTATATACTTAGAATAAAATAGGCAACAAGATTATAACGTCAATAATATAGTGACCATATGGGAGCAAATGGTACCATACATAAATGTACATGTACTATACATGTAGCGATTTATATTGTACATGTACATGTATAGTTATAGTATTAGTATGTATACTTAATAAAGTCAGGTACTATAATTGTAGAAACCAGTATGAAGTGAAATATAGCTGTGATAGGATAAGAGATCAAAGCTATATTCTTCATCCAAAGAGCACTATAAAATACTATGATATCTTGTATATTATGATTGTTAAATGTTCTCTGTATACTGACTCAAAGCAAATAATTCAAATGAAAGAATAATATTTAGTGTATATACATGTGATTACATGTAACTTACTGATTCAACGAGACTGGTAGCACCATATGACACTCCACTACTTTGAGCTTCTTCTTCATCGGTTACAAAACCTCTTCTATCAATAAGACTACAGAGAATACAAACATATGATATCAGAACGTAAGATGTATTTGCATACTAAGACACCCGTGTATGTCATTATGAACAATACTCTTCATTTCATAATTTTGTACTAGTATCTTTCAACACTTCATAGGATCATGTACAGTGTGTGTAATATACAAAATGTTAGTAAAACTTCACATGATATTCACAACAAATCAGACATTGATGTAGTCACTACATTGATTATTTTACCTTGGAGAGAAAGGTCCACAGAGTATAATGCAAAAATTTTTACAAACATTATATCTGAAGTAAGGATTTCTAGCTCTTCTAAATGTTCCTTTTAACTAGGGAGATGAGGGGAGAGAGGGGGAGAGAGTGAGGGAGGGAGAGAGAGAGAGAGAGAGAGAGAGAGAGAGAGAGAGGGGGGGGGGGAGAGAGAGAGAGAGAGAAAGAGAGAGAGAGAGAGAGAGAGAGAGAGAGAGACAGAAAGACAGAGAGAGAGAGAGACAGAAAGACAGAGAGAGAGAGAGACAGACAGAAAGACAGAGAGACAGAGAGAGATGTTCCTTATGTGTATATGTACATAACATCTATAGCTACAGCATTATAATAAGCTACTTACATCTTCATTTGTTGTTTTCATTGTAGCAATAAGGTTAGTATGAAAACAAGCTAACCCAGAGACAGCCAACACTGCAAACCCACTGATGGCAAACTCAATACCAGTACACAGAGAGTTAAGGAAATGAGAACCTCTAATACATTATAAAAGACAGATATTTAGAATAATCCATGATATTTCCTACTCTAAATTAATGATAATAGCAACCTAACACTACATTAAGGACAATTGTATGGTCACAGTGTGTCAGTAATAGTCAGAACAAGATCACAGTAATTGTAATTACAATGTACGTATGGCTACAATGTATAATAGTATTCAAGTTAGGACACCTCTATACAAAGAAAAGTTCCTAAAATGTCTACTATAGAGAGATATAATAGCATAATTAGGATATGTTGCAGGATAAGTCTTGATAGCATTGACAAATCCAATCTTCTTTGAAGCTACAGAATAAAGGAGAAAATCTAGTCAAACACTTAAAAAAATATAGCATATACATAATACCCTGTATATATGAACACACACACACACATATATATATGAACAGATATATATATATATATAATACATGTACATGTATAATGTTAACTTGACTAATCGAAAAAATTTATATTTAAATTTGGAGCAATTAAAAAATTTATCTAAAATCACTTCAAATTTTTAATGCTAATTACAGTGAATCTGAATTGTGGATTTTCATTAGGTTTGTACAATGAAATGATCATTTAACTGACAGCACGTGGTAGCTAAGTAATGTAGTTACTTCATGAAAGGGATTCCAGTACTAACAAATGGTCTCTAATAAAACTATTAAAGCTACACTGTCAAAATAATTTCAACAACACCAAGCCACGCCTCCAAATATTACAAATGCATTATAATCATTAATAGGCCACACATAACAAAATGGCAAACACTAAAAAGGGCTCAAACAATTATAGAAGTATTTCACGCTAACAAAAAATATATATTTAGCAATTAAAACAGAATTAAAGGACAAAAGAACAGGGCTCTCGCTGTGTTGCTGTTACTCCAAGTTTCACGCGTTATGCGATCATCAGACAACTGTCTGATGATCGCATAACGCGTGAAACTCAGAGTAACAGCAACACAGCGAGAGCCCTGTTCTTTTGTCCTTTAATTCTGTTCTAACCCACTCTGTCTAAATGACATCGAGCACTCTTCAACAGACTTAGATACTTCAGTATATTTAGCAATTAATATATGTTTTACAATTTAAAAGGTGCTGATTCTGCTGGACTATTTTGCGGCTATTTTGCATTTTTGTCAGGAAGCCTGAAATAACTATTATTAATTATTTATGAAATTATTAATTTTTATCTTAGTGAGGTAATTCAAACTCATCATTGTGGTATAGCAGAGCCTATAATGTATATCTATTACATATATATACTATCAAAATTAGCCAAAAGTGACTAACATCAGAGAAGTAGATATAAGAGAGTAAGAGAGAGAATACCTAAAGCCTGAACAAATACAATGTACATGTACACATATACCTGTACATGTACATTTATATATAGTACATATACATGTAAGGTATAGATATCGCTTGAAACCACAGATATCACAGTCTATTACCATAGTTAGAGTACGTGTAATGTTTATACATATCTCACCTAGTACAATGACTGTGATATTCACTGCCATTACGTAGAGACCCATAACACAAACAGTTGTTAGAAATAAGTAGAAATAGCGATAGTTTCTCCTAGCAACACAATTACCAACCTTAAAAAGAGAGACAAGTTATTTACAACACCATATGTATTTACTATATACTACATACAAACAGTGTCCATTTCTTAGATAGATAGATATATACTATTGCCTTTTATGTTACAGTTATATATGCTCATACACATACACACAGTATATGCTTACAGGCAACACTATCAACTATGTGAAATTTAACTTACAGCAGGACAATGGTGATCAAAAATTTCTAACAACATTTATTGTGAATAAGGCAGAGAGAGAGAAAGAGAGAGAGAGAGAGAGAAAAGAGAGAGAGAGAGAGAGAGAGAGAGAGAGAGAGTAAGTCACTCACCCATGGACAATGATGATCAAAATGCTCTACAGTGTTAAAAAATTACATATAATACTTATAATATCTACACATACAAGTACATGTACATCAATATGTACACACAATAAACTCAAGGCAGTGCACATGTCTCTTTTGATAGCAACATATAAGTATATAACATCAAATAAGTAGCATCAAAGCTTATATTATTCATGGCTAAAAAGGGTGTCTATTAAAGGTCTAATATTGAGCAGAAACAGTGTGGCTAAGTACAGAAAAATAGGAAGTATACCCATATGTATTGTCATGGACCCAATTTATGAAGGCCAGTGAAGACAATACACAAATTGTTGTGTATATATACACATGTATAGTATGTAAATATTTCTAATATATTGTAGACAAAAACTTACCTACACAATTGTTACACAGACCACAATGAGAAGCACGTGGTGGTCTAAACATATTACAAGTCACACAATATTTTAATTTAACTTGTTGTCCGTAGATTTCAATTGTCTTAAAACGACCAGGGGCTCCCCCAACATATCCAGTTGTTGTTGAATTAGGATCTATAAAATGACTAGTAATTAAATAATATGAAGAAAACAAAATACAAAAATGCCTGATATTTGATAACATAAATAAGACATATTGATATGCCGTAAATATGGTAATCGTTTGATTATATGGAGATATTGGAGACAATAGTACATAGTACATAGTATGTACATATATAGTACATATATAGTACATATATAGTACATAGTATGTACATATACATACATATATAGTACGTAGTATGTACATGCACATACATATATAGTACGTAGTATGTACATATATAGTACATATATAGTACGTAGTATGTACATATACATACATATATAGTACGTAGTATGTACATATACATACATATATAGTACGTAGTATGTACATATACATACATATATAGTGCGTAGTATGTACATATACATACATATATAGTACGTAGTATGTACATATACATACATATATAGTACGTAGTATGTACATATACATACATATATAGTACGTAGTATGTACATATACATACATATATAGTACGTAGTATGTACATGCACATACATATATAGTACGTAGTATGTACATATACATACATATATAGTACGTAGTATGTACATATACATACATATATAGTACGTAGTATGTACATATACATACATATATAGTACATAGTATGTACATATACATACATATATAGTACGTAGTATGTACATATACATACATATATAGTACATAGTATGTACATATACATACATATATAGTACGTAGTATGTACATATACATACATATATAGTACATAGTATGTACATATACATACATATATAGTACATAGTATGTACATATACATACATATATAGTACATAGTATGTACATATACATACATATATAGTACATAGTATGTACATGCACATGTACATACAAGTACATGTGCATGTACAGGAAGTTGTTAACTGTATAGCAATGGGAGGCGTGCCCTATATATATATATATATATATATATATATATATATATATATATATGTAATGTATGTACTTGCATATTATAGAACTGGTGAGAAGCACTGAGAATCATTTTAATTAACTAACCAGACCATGTTTATATTTATACTGACATTATTGAATTAATCTATTGCTCAACATAAAAATATTTGTCAAGCTAAAATCTGATAATCTTAGCTCTGCAATTAAAAGTTTTAATGCATTGATATTTTGTGTTGTGAAATAAATTATTAATAATCCAACTACCACACTCTAATCATATGATAGTCATGTGCTCATTACATCATATCTCAGAATGAGTACAAGACTAATGTACATACACATGTATATAGCCATATTTTTTACATATGTAGATGTATGTGTACATGTATATAATAAAACTTTATAATGATATGATATTTACCTAGTTCACCCAGAGTTTGATTGTAAGTAGCTTCATCGGGTCTTGCTCTAGGTATAAATCCTGGATCAGTACAACCAGCTTTTAATAAGAACATCAATGAATAAAACAGGCCCAGTACTCCAACAAATGCAACAGGTGCTGTAGCTGGATGAACATGTTGTATTAGAAACCGACAACTGAAAAATAATATAAAATATAAGTACATGCAATATATGTACTTATTATCCCTTTAACATTAAAGTTAGAACTATTGTATAAATAGGATTTTATGGTTGCTAACATTATCACCTTTTAAAAGAAGTCTAGACAGGTTATCAATACATGTACAGCTGGACTTGTTATTGAATAAACTTTGAATGAGATTCATTGAATCTTGGAAAGTGCTATAACTTTCCCATTTAACCACCAAAGACATAACAACTAGGACTTCTAATGGTACACTATAATATATTGTCAAGTTTGTTATTATATTATTTTCCCCTCCAAAGTATCTGAATTTTAACTAAACAAGCATACATGTAGCATAATATGATGTGTATGAAGTCAAAGTATTCAGTACACACATCTAAATGTGACCATAAATACAAAAAGGGAATATGTCATGTTTCCCTGTAGTTATCAACAAAATAAACAAGTCATTACTTTGTATGTAATTTGTGAAACTCTAGTAAGTGTAACTTAACTTTTATTGTTCAAAAAAATAACATGTAGACCTAGTAAGAACATTCTAGAAACATTTTAACCTCAATTTGAATGATGTCAGTGATTATGTATTTTGTAGTAATAGTCATAATGCAAACATAATACTATTATATTTGAGACCTTGTTCAAGCAAGGTCTCAAATATAATAGTATTATGTTATATTTACATAAGATAGACTAGCATATAAAAACTAAATTATAAACATCTTCTCTTCATTCTTAGAATCCTAAAACATTACTCACAAAAGACTTCAAGAATTAAAGACAACTATTAAAGTTTCCCTTAAGACAAATAGAATATAAAAACTAATACTACATAATATAATATAATATAGATATATAAAGTATATAAGCTCCTAACTACAACTATATGTATGTACTAGGACTTCTAAATGAAGAGTCCTTACAATGGGGTATTTCCCAAACTTGTTTTAATAACTAGCAGTTTGCTATACATTTTGCCTTTCATCTTCTAGACTAACTAATAAAACTTACAAAAAGGTTTCTAATTACATTCTTAAGCCTTCAAAAACAAATCAAAACAACTCAAATGAAACCATTAAACCATTAAATAGGCTAATTGGATCAAAAGATTAAGATGTTTGTTAGACTGGTGGATTCTACCAAAGATAATAGAATAGACTACTCTACTATCTATGATTCTACAATATATATATAAGGTTTCTCATTGCATTCCTATGCACCAAACCAATTAGAACAGACTAATTGTGTTTAAAGATCAAAGCATTTCTTAGACTAGTCGATTCTACACCCTAAGTTTGCTTCACCACACACACACACACATACACACACATTATATATATTGTATATATATATGACCTGATTTGCAAAAAGGGACCACTTCCGTCAAAACATTTGTCTCTTGATTTATAAAAAAACACTGTTAAAACATACCCAAAAACAGTTTGGTATACATATAGATTAGTTATGCATATATAACAACTGTATGTATACAAAAATGTTGTTGAGATTTTTTAACAGTTGATTTTTCACAAATCAGGTCACAAATGTCCAGTTGGATATATTGAGTTTGATATTACCGAAGCAGTTCATAATTGGAAAGCTGGACAATCAAATGAGGGTGTAGTGGTCTGGGCTACTAACGAGAACCAAAATGGGCATGATACCCGTTTTTATAGCCGAGAACATAGTTCTAACAGACCATTTGTTAATGTCCTTTGTGAACAATGAAGACACAAAGATGTAGAAGGCACAATGAACATGTTATACAATTTTTTTATATTTTACGCACCCACTTAGCTACCTTGAAAGCCATAGTCATTTCAATTGTGCCTGTTTATGTACATGTAGTTTATTATCATATAGTTTTATTTAGTAAAACAAAATGATAATTATAAAAAAAATTAAAATTATTTCAGTAGTTAACTAGTAATGATGCTGCAATAAGGGACTAGATTTTGATATACGCGTACATATGCGTATGTTTGAAGAGTAGAGAGTTCACAAACAAAAGGTAGTGCTCAAAAACATTTTTTTCAAGTTACAGAACCCTGATTTAAACAATTGATGATGAAACAATTTAAATTTGTCCATATTATCATTAATACTATAATTATGTTAAATTAAACTACCTGAACAAAATATAAGTTCTGCTGTTAGCATTGTACATTCAAAATTGATCATGTAAATGATTTCAAATGCATAACTGTCGTCATCAAGCATGAAAATTGATTGAAATGTTCTAATGCTTACATAGAGCACATTTAAATGGACTGGTACTCATGTACATTTAGACACGCTTGTAGGGTGGTCTAGGGAAGGCAGCCCTTTGGTTAGAGTTGAAGAGACAGGTAGGGTATGCATAATATACAGATGTTAAAAAGAAATGTAAATTTGTATAAACTGTAGTTTAAAGTGTTAACTTGGGAGCCAGCTAGGCCCTTCCTCTCTGTGTGACTCTAACTATAGACAATAGTACATTTGGTATGGAAGTCAAGGGCAGACATTACAATATATTAATAATATATAATAAATTAAAATATCTAAACACATATAAAAAACTAGTTATTGTTCAAGGCATTCTTTTAGTAATACATTCATTTCTATATTACTTTTGTTCAATAAATTTCTCCATTCATTAGCACATGCAATAAGAATATGCTTTATTTAGTGTAATTTAGCTGTCCAACATTTTATCTACATTAACAAATAAAACATTTAGTACATGAAATAACTAACTACAACTAACTAAACCATTGTTTAATGGCCAAAATTAACTATAACTAATTAAAGTAAAAAACAAAAACAAAACAGTACTAATTACAACACGAACCAATACAATGATGAAGTATTAACAAATTATATTATAGCAGGAATTATGTACATAATAATTTACTTACAGGTAGCTACATTATATCAAAGGAAATTACAGTCAAACATATCTATAATAAGATTATAACTGAAGTGTCATCATAAATTTATTTTGGAAGATACTAACTTTATAGTAAAACACTAACTAGAGTTATAAAGACCAGACTAATAGCTATAGAATGCTAGAAATATAGGCAGAGAAACAAGATAACGAACATGATCAGTCACACACATCATCAGAACACTTGAGGATAGCGTCAATGAAATTCATTGGTTGCTATATCCACTGACGGTTAAAGGATATAAAATCATTTGTCACTTTCAAATCTCACATACAATAATACAATACAATGAAGCAAGTAAATATACCAATACAACAAACACATGGTCCAGTATGATTATAGGACTTTCTGGCATGTACAGCTTGTCAGGCACAGGTTCAATAGGATGTGAAGGCAACTGTACTACCAAGCACTTTCTCTCTAACCAAAGGGGTTGGCTTTTCCAGACTGTTGAATAGTACAAGTACATATTAGGTATAAGATTCTAACATCAAAATTCTTTGATATGTGATTTCTTTAAATATAACTTACTCAAAGGAAAAGAACAGAATAGCTATGACAATTATAGAAATGACACAGAATATTAAGATGCTGACTTGATTTGCACTCATTAAAAGACCATTACAATAAAATCGATTGTTGCCTGGAAAATGACGCCATTTACGATCTGGCATAGTGTTAATCTAACAAGGGAAAGTCAAAAATAAAATCATAGGTGTGTTTTAAGGACATGATACCTGATGAATGGACACTAAGACTCAACAATTTGTAGGAAGGCGGGGTTTTC
The DNA here is from genome assembly GCA_963965975.1 of Xestospongia bergquistia. Lineage (NCBI taxonomy): Eukaryota > Metazoa > Porifera > Demospongiae > Haplosclerida > Petrosiidae > Xestospongia > Xestospongia bergquistia. The sequence goes on along the minus strand of OZ014414.1, from coordinate 1,530,410 downwards.
AGATTATAGTAGGAGGAGCAATCTTTTAGTTCTAAATAATGCCCTCCTCAGATGGTCTTTTCTTCACTATTGGAATTGGGCTAGCAACTGCTTTGGGAGCCTTTGGGATTTCACTTGGTATAGCTAGAAAAAGAAGCCCCGATGCTTTTGCGGCGAGTCTACCGCAAGGACATGAGAGTCCAACACGTTTGGCAGTGAGAGCCTTAGGATGGGGTACAATTTGTGCAGTTGTTGGTGTTGGGAGTATTGTAATGGCAGTCAAATGTATTGCAAGAGTCTCTAATGTAAGATATAGTGTCTCCGCTCATTATGTTACTTTCATAATTTCTATGTTCTTAAAATGCATCTTATAATTTTCATTATTCATGCTTATCAGTCTCACGAACCATGCATGCACTGACCTGCCCAACCCAAGTGATGAAAGATCTGGAAACAGTTTAACATCAATTTGTTATAGAGTATTGTAATTATTAGCAGTATGGCGTCTTTGGGTTATTGTCAGCTGTCTGATGATTGCATAACGTGTGAAACTCAGAGTAACAGTAACACAGCGAGAGCCCTGTTCTTTTGTCCTTTAAATTCTGTTCTATATATATATTATATATATATAATGATTGTTGTTGTCCCTTATTTTAGGTTAAAGAGTTTGGTGCTAAAGTTAATGGTTTATTACCAACAAAATATAAACTTAATTCCAGACCAAATACTAGCAATCATGAAGACGACTGAATCAAACTGTTTTCTTAAATGTCACTATAAAAATGTTCAATTACTCAAACAATGTAGGTCTAGATTTTATAATATAAATTTAAGAATATAGCTGCTTATTTACTGTATACATACATACATAAATATATTGTACAAGTGTATGCAGTCATGTTTGAGATCATGACTAACACACATGAAGTACATGTATAGATATGAATCCATGGTAATGGTCTGACCCTGCAGCATATTGTTTTGTCTATGAAAATGATAATATGATCAACACACAATTTGAACCCAATTAATACTGAGTTATATAATACTGCTTGTTTAATGAAAATCAAATCTACAAATTGTATACGCCTATCTCACAACCACTTACTAACTAATTAAGACAAATTTTTTTAAAGAGTTATTTTATTGGAAAGTAAAAGAACTAAAATTATAATTAATTATGTACAATTAAACTTGTATATTTTGGACAACAATAATGTACGTTAATTCCAGATAGGTTTCATTCCAATTGCACGTTGAACTTCAATTGATAGTTCTTCTTTAGGAGGGCCAGCTTTTGTAGCAATAACATTTAAGGACATTAAAAGTCCATTTTCATCATTGTGAGGTAAATAGCACCGGCTAAAATCGTCATAAGACTCAGGTAAGAAATCTTTCCAGTCATACGTTGTCACGTTAGCGAAACCAACATCTTCTAGAAAATGTTTCATTAGCGTAAAATCGTATCCTATCGTATGAAAATCCAAATTATTCTTTTGTCCTCCATACAACAGGCCAAGTAATTCTGACAGATCTCGTGTACGACTATATCTTTCAAAAACTGCTTCAATATTAGGTACAGCTAGTCGTATAGTACCGCCAACTTTTAATACTCTGTTGCATTCTTTAAGAACATCCAGTATTCCTTTTCGTGGAAAGTGCTCCAAAACATGACAAATATATATCTCGTCGACTGCTCCATCTTCAAAAATCTTTTTCATATCTGATATATCACAGACATAGTCTAAATGAGGCTCTGGAGAGAGATCTACATGAACAAATCCATCTAGTTTTCGCTTTCCACAACCTAAATGGACTTTCTTCAAACCTGCAGTTACGTCCATTCTACTGAGGAATGTGGACACTAATTAACTAAAGAGGTGTGGCTATAAATTTATGGTACAATAGCATTTTGTTATTTCAACCAATGTTTTGTTGCCATGGTTTCATCAATACAATATGTAAGTCCAATTAATACAAAGTTACCACAAAGCCAGTCTAACTCGCGTATGTATAAAGCCAATTGAATCCAACTGGTTTGACAATTACTACATCAAAGTAAGCAATCTGTTGAAAATTAAAGTTATATTGAAGATTTTTATCAATTGGCTTCAACTCTTTTATTGGTTTTCCATCATAGCATTGCTCAGTACATCTTAAATGCAGAAGTTCACCTAAAAACAAGCCAACAAATGATAACTGAAAAGTAATCTTTGTAGTTCATTGCCCAATAATTAAAATCATGAGCTATGAAAGAGCTGGATACTATTTCAACTGAACTAACTAGGTAAGTACAGTCTAAAAGCAGAATGTGAGTACAAAGGTATTTAAAAGAGAATCATGCCTAAGGCCTTGGTTATATGGTTCAACAACACTGCACTACCACAAACCCAAATTATGACCTGCATGGTTGACCACAAAGCCATCCAGGTGTAGTTAAATCTTAACAAACAATAGAAGAGGAAGCATCACATAACCTAAGCATAGATTAAGTATATATCTACTGAATTATACTTCGGAGAATGAGGTCTCACATCTCAACTTTGCAATGGCATTTATTTTAACTCAAAACAGCTACTTATCAGCACTTACAAAAGATAATTTGTAAAATTTTAAAAATGTAACACATAAATATGAAAATTCACACTCTAAACATCAGAACAACGACCTAACAGAATGAGGTCTCACATCTCAACTTTGCAATGGCATTTATTTTAACTCAAAACAGCTACTTATCAGCACTTACAAAAGATAATTTGTAAAATTTTAAAAATGTAACACATAAATATGAAAATTCACACTCTAAACGTCAGAACAACAACCTAACAGAATGAGGTCTCACATCTCAACTTTGCAATGGCATTTATTTTAACTCAAAACAGCTACTTATCAGCACTTACAAAAGATAATTTGTAAAATTTTAAAAATGTAACACATAAATATGAAAATTCACACTCTAAACGTCAGAACAACGACCTAACAGACGTTCAAGACACGTTTCATAAAGATCCAATAGCCCGCCTAGACCTTGCTATATAAGGCACACACTTTCTCTCCCAGTTTGGCTTTTATTTTAGCTGCGTATTAAACAGTCAAGCACTTACTTCGAAGTTGAGATGAGCATCGAGGAAAATTCTACGATTAACAGTCTCCAGTCAGAGATGAAACAGATGTTTCAGGACATGATGTCGCAGTTAGGGACTTTATCGTCGGTATTCATTCATTCATACCCACACACTCATCAGTTAGTGTGGATTCAGATTAATTTGGATTCACATTAACATACACTTTATAATGTATCCATTAACAGCTTGAATCTTACCAGCTAGTACACTCATATATAACCACTCCTATTAGCATGCACATATTTGTTAAGCTTTATCTATGAGCCCACAACATGAATGCACTTATATACTTGTATATGTGTACAGTCACATATTATAATTATATTCTACAAACTGTATTAACCTCATACCAAGTTGTTTGGCAAAAGGAAGGAACACCTGATATAACTACTGCTTCCACATACATTTAGTTTACATAGATTTGTTGGAAAATATACACTAGGAATCCTTCCATCAACTATGACATAAAAAGTTAATTATCTTGTGTTCATGAAGTTATAAAAAACATTGCCTACAAAGCCATCCAGGTGTAATTAAATCATAACCTATCAACACCATTAAATCATAGATACTATATCTATGCATATGGTTGATTTACTTGATTATAACAGCATGTTCTACAAAGCCAGATGTTTGACAAAAGGAAGGAACACCTGATAACTATTGCTTCATACATGCAATTTCCATAGATATACTTTTATAGTTTTATACTAAATAATTGAAGCCAGATGGAGTAACTGTTAATGTTTACATCATATTAGTTCTAACATTAGCTATGTTGACATTCAAAGATTTGGAACCATACATAGAGGTCAGCAAATATGCTTAATTGCAAGATTTTTAAAAAATGTCAAAGAACCTGAGTTGTCATGACGTGGGTCACAGATAAAGCCAGAGAAGTTGTTTAGGTTAATTATTCAACTCTCCTTTCTGTTATCATCTATTTTATTATATACATGTTATATTTTTTATTGTATACTGAATAATTATATGTCAATTAATTTTTTCAAAAAAAAAATTATAAATTTACAATATATATATATGTATAATTGTTTGACTGAAGTGAGCCCAAAGAGAAACATGGAAAGTGCTCCAAAGAATTAATCATGCACTATATATGAGGATTTAAAGTTCCTAAGTGTTGTATTAACACATTGCTTACAAAGTCATCCAGGTGTAAATTAAATCATAACCCAGACAAAGCAACACATAGTTAAATCATAGATACCTATCCTGACCACAGGTTAAGTGTCTACTGGTGTCTACTCATATGGTTGATTATAACAGCATGTTCTACAAAGCCTCGTACCCAGGCGGAACACACCTGATAACTATTGCGTCAACTATGATATAAAAATTCCTTTTACCATAATGTTCAATTATCTAACTTCTCAAATGCTCAACTCTATGTTCTAAAGCAGCTATGAAGACCAGATCTACCATTTTTAAAAGAGGATCTCTTTTGAAATGTTGTAATTATATTGTCATTATATTGCAAAATTACAATAATTATGTATATATACAAGCAGTAGTTACCAGGCATTCTTTCTTTTTGTAAAACACCCGGGTACAAATCTACAAACTGTATATGACTATCTAATTAAGGAAAATTTTAAATAAATGCTTTTATTGGAAGTAAAAAATAATGACAAAACTAATTAAAAATAAAATTATGATTAATTATATGTATAATAAAACTTGTATGTTTTCGATAGTCATTCTGGAAATAATGTACGTTAATTCCAGATAGGTTTCATTCCAATTGCACGTTGAACTTCAATTGATAATTCTTCTTTAGGAGGGCCAGCTTTTGTAGCAATAACATTTAAGGACATTAAAAGTCCATTTTCATCATTGTGAGGTAAATAGCACCGGCTAAAATCGTCATAAGACTCAGGTAAGAAATCTTTCCAGTCATACGTTGTCACGTTAGCGAAACCAACATCTTCTAGAAAATGTTTCATTAGCGTAAAATCGTATCCTATCGTATGAAAATCCAAATTATTCTTCTGTCCTCCATACAACAGACCAAGTAATTCTGACAGATCTCGTGTACGACTATATCTTTCAAAAACTGCTTCAATATTAGGTACAGCTAGTCGTATAGTACCGCCAACTTTTAATACTCTGTTGCATTCTTTAAGAACATCCAGTATTCCTTTTCGTGGAAAGTGCTCCAAAACATGACAAATATATATCTCGTCGACTGCTCCATCTTCAAAAATCTTTTTCATATCTGATATATCACAGACATAGTCTAAATGAGGCTCTGGAGAGAGATCTACATGAACAAATCCATCTAGTTTTCGCTTTCCACAACCTAAATGGACTTTCTTCAAACCTACAGTTACGTCCATTCTACTGAGGAATGAGGAAACTAATTAACTAAAGAGGTGTGGCTATAAATTTATGGTACAATAGCATTTTGTTATTTCAACCAATGTTTTGTTGCCATGGTTTCATCAATACAATATGTAAGTCCAATTAATACAAAGTTACCACAAAGCCAGTCTAACTCGCGTATGTATAAAGCCAATTGAATCCAACTGGTTTGACAATTACTACATCAAAGTAAGCAATCTGTTGAAAATTAAAGTTATTTTTTATTTATTAAAACACAAAAGCTAATATGAAGAGCATCAAAAACAGTATAAATAGGAGGTGAATGATATATGAAGAGTGATGATATTAACAGGTGAACAAATGAATAAATATGAACAACATGTACGCTATATTCCTGATAATTTTAATATAAATAAGAAATATTTTGCATGAATTGACTTGCAGAGTTGAGATCTTTGAGTGATGAGGGAAGGGAATTCCACAAGGAAATAGCACTGGGAAGGAAGGAGTTGAGAGTAGCAGAAGATCTGGAGAAGGGTAGATTCAGGTTTAAAGGATGGGAAAAATGTAAATTATAATAGGACTGGTTTTGAAATGAAAAAGAGCCAGCAGGAATGTAGAGCTTAATAAATTAACCGTTGTGGAGGTCTTGAAATCCTTGTGGGTCTACGCACGATATTTGTAGGTGGTTCTGTGTGTTCTGGCTCTGCAGGAATTAATTCAATCTCAGTGGGGTCACTGCTAACTGGTGCTGGGTAACTTTCCTTATTTCGAGGACGTAAATGTTCTGCATGTCTCCTCCAAACCATTTCTTGTACTTTTACACGATAAGAGAGAGGGCCGGTTTTCTTCACTATAATACCAGGTACCCACTTGGTAGTCCCTCGAGAGTCTCCCATCCAAACTTCTTCTTGTTCCTGAAAAGTGTTTTCCCTGGCCTTTTTGTGAAATATTTCTTTTGCTTCTCTTGTCTTTCAATGATCTTATTTAAATTTGGAACCAGCAAGTCTAATCTACTCCTTGGTATCCTCTCCATCAATAACATAGCTGGTGCTTCCTTGACTGTTGATTGTGGTGTTTTCCGATAATTAATAATAAAAAGTTTGTTAGCTTTTGGTTAATATCACCTCCTCTTCTTGACATCTTCATTGCCATTTTGAATGTCTGCATGAATCTTTCTGCAAGTCCATTTGATCTGGGATGGTAGGGTGCTACTTTGCTATGTCTGATACCATTTTGACTAGTAAAATCTTCAAACTCCTTTGAGATAAACTGTGGTCCATTGTCTGTGACTATAATCTCTGGCAGGCCAAAACGAGCAAATATTAATCTCAGCTCTTGAATGGTATGTTTAGCTGTTGTGGGTATGACTTCAGACCATTTAGAAAACCACACATCTGACCTAAGGTCCAGCAAAGTCTAAGTGTACTCTTTGCCATGGTTTGTTGGATTGTTCTAGTGGGTGAAAGGGGAGTTTTTGGTCCTCCTTGTGGCTCTGTTGGTAGTACTCACATTCATGAGCCACATCCTCTAAGTCTTTGTTTGTGCTAGGCCACCACACATAAGACCTGGCCAGTGCTTTCATCCTTACTATTCCTGGATGTGTTTCATGCAGCAAGTTCAACACTTTCTCTTGCAAATCTGGTGGTATAACTACTTGCATTCCTTTCAGTAAACAATTTTCTTCAATGGTTAATTCTTCTCTGTGTTGGTAATATGGTCGTTGTTCAGCGCTTATTTGTTCTGGCCACCCCGTTTTCACACAGCTGAGTATCTTTGCTAGCAATGGGTTCTTGCAAATGCTCTATAATGCAATTTGTTTTGTTGAGACTTGTATCTCCTCAAATTGTTGTTGCTGTACTGATGCGACAATATCTGTTGCTTTCTCTGTTATATCCTCTAACCGAAACCTCAACAATGTATTAGCATTTCCATGTTTGGTAGTTGAATGAAACTGAATGTGGTATCTATAATCCATTAAAAAGAGTGCCTATCTCTGGATTCTTCCAGATGCTAATACTGGTATTGCTTTGTCTGGATTGAACAGTATGATCAAAAGTTTGTGGTCTGTGACCAATGTAAACTAGAGATAGGTGTGAAACTTACTAATTCCCCACACTATGATTAAAGCTTCTCTCTCTATCTGAGAATAATTTCTTTCAGCTTTGGATAATGACCTTGAAGCATATGCTATAGGTCTTTCAGTGCCATCTTTCATAACATGTGATAACACTGCTCCAATTCCTACTGATGAAGCATCACACTTCAATGGTAACTTTGGGTCATAGTGTACCAGTCAGTACCTTGGCTGATGATAGTTGTTGCTTGAGCTGTTCAAATACTTTCTCCTCTCTCTTTGTCCACTTCCAATTTACTTCTTTCTTTCTTAATTCATTAAGGGGCGCAGCAACTGTTGACAAATTAGGCATAAATTTTCCATAATAATTTACCATCCCCATAAATGATTGTAGTTGCTTTATATTCTTCGGAGGTTTGGTTGCTAAAATTGCTTCTAATTTCTTTTCGACTGGGTGAATTCTTTCTTTGTCAATGACATGGCCTAAATATTGTACTGAATCTTGAAAAAATTGACATTTGCTTCGATGAGCTCAAAGACCATACTTTTCTAGTCGGCTCGAAACTTTCTCCACATTTGCTAATGTTGTTCCTCTGTTTCTCCTGTGATGAGTATATCATCCAGGTACCACACTACTTGATGTAGTCCTTGCAAAATTTTGTCCATTATCCCTTGGAAGATTGCAGGACTTGATGCTACTCCATATGGCAATCGTGTCCATTGGTACAATCCCTTATGTCAAATCAGGTCACAATTGATTAGTTTAATTAACCATGTGTTTGTAAACTTGTATCCAGTATTCCTTTTCATGGAAATTACTCCAAAACATGCAGACAAATAAATATCTCATCGACTGTTCTATCTTCAAAAGTCTTTTTCATGTTCATAATATCATAGACATAGTCTAAATAGGCCTGGACTTACAATAGCATCTTGTCATTTCAACCAATGTTTTTGTTATCATAGGTTCATAATAAAATCAAGATCATTTAAACTCTAATAATACTGAGTTACCACACTGTACAACCAGTTGCTGTTTCTTTGGGGCTTACATTATTTGAATATTATGAGTCCAAAAATAAATATATGAATTATTCATATTATCTATAATTTTTGCTTTGTAACAGTAGGTCAACAAATTGTACAGTCAATAATAATTCACATAACCTTCAGACTCCATAGTAATCTATCCATAGTATGTTGTTAATTAACTAATTGATTTTTACAGTGATATAATTATAGTACAAATATTTTATATTGATTAAATCAACCAATCAATTTTATACAAGGTTATAATTGTGACCTGATTTGCAATAAGGGACCACTTCTATGAAATCATTAGTGAACTGATTGGTGAAAAAGGACTAGTGTTAAAACATCTCAAAAAAAAAGGTTTGTATACTATATATACACAACTATCCTGTATGTATACATAACAGTTTTCTGAGATGTTTTAGTACATTGTTTAATTAACTTTCCTTTATCGTCATCACTCGACTAAAACAATTACAACATACATGTACATGATCAGGTGGTAATATTATATGATATGACAGCACTGTTATTGTTTAATTGTTATCATAATTCTATTTAAACCATTATTGTTATTACATCCATGTGACCATAGCACTATGTACATTCAGTTTTGGTTAAGATGTGCAACTCTCAATACAGTGTGCATTACTTATACATGTATTTTATACACAAATATTTTACCAAATATGGTAATAAATTCATCAAGTGTACATGTACAGTTTGTATTGTATCTATCTGAATTTTGTTAAAAATGTGTTGTCTGGTATCAATATTAATAAGATAAAAAGTTAATTATCTTGTTGGGTAGATTTTTCATTTTCTTTTTCATTTGTACCAGTGTTAATTTGTTGCTGCTCCATTAATGACCTTATCTGCTCTATCTTTGGTACATAACAGTATTAGAGTATCTATAAAGGGAAAGAAAGCCGCATATGGTATGACTAAATCTAACATTAAACAATAAAATAACATTTACCTTCCGAAGGTAAATGTTATTTTATTGTTTAATGTTAGATTTAGTCATACCATATGCGGCTTTCTTTGTCATATACAATTTTGTGTGATTGTTTAATTTATTTTTAATGTCTTCTTTTTCAGTGTTCTTTGGCTTTGCTAGTCTAACTGATGGCTTTTTTGTCTTTTACGAGTGCTGAAGATTGCTCGCTATTGAACTATATTTTTATTTTCTGCTTCATGTTGTGTCAGTGGAAGTACTGGTTTCTTCTGCTCTAAATGACATTTTATTAGTCCTATTGTGGTACCAAGCTGTGTGTTTATTGTTTGTAATGTCTGTTTATCAGTACATTGTTCTACAGATGTTGTAATAGTCTGAATTTTGTTAAAAATGTGTTGTCTGGTATTAATATTAATAATGTCCAAATCAACACTAACTGACACTATTGCTTTAAGTAAGTCATTTAGTTCTTTGTCTGAATTCTTTCCATCATTAGTTGAGTTGTTTTCATTTAGTTATTCTTGACTGTTGTGTTGTTGAAATTGTACTGTTAAATGAATGTGTTTGCATATGTTTCCTATTGTAGTATAGTCTTGACATGTACAGGTCATTATATATATCATACATATAATAGGCTGCATGCTGGCACTATACCTTTTCTGTGTAAGCTTCTCAATGTCTTCTTGGTTTTTTAACACTAGGAATTCTGTAAAAACGTTTTGTCTGTTAGTACATCCGACACACATGGCGGACAGGATGCTCCGCCTCTCGTTGATTGCTTCTGCCTATACAAGATTCCATCTCGTTGACTCAGAACTATGGCTGAACGCTACAAACGTTGCTTTTTGTTTTCACTCCTGTTTGTCTTCATTTTTTCTATATATTTTATTGCGACATCCTATCATCTAAACGAACCAACTAAATTTTTAACAAAGTACCTTTATACCCAACAAGGAAACGATGAACAAAATCGAGACCATTCAAATATAGCAGACTCGCAAGAAGACTATTTGCCACGTGTCAACTGGAGATTATATACAAATCAAGAAGTGTCTCCATTAATTCCCGAAGATCTCAAAGAGGCTGCTATGCTTTTCAGCAAAAATTCCCAGATTTTAATTAAAACATTACCGACGCAACTACAAAGAAAATTATTACAAGGTCTTCCATTGTCATGCTATTCTGGAAAAGAGGGAATCTTTCTTAAAAACTATGAGAATTTGTTAACTATCCTCTTTAGATACACTCAAATACATCAAAAACTGTTAAAAGAAAATTTAACAACTACTAGAACATTGATATGGCAATGTCATGTAGGCCAGTTTTGTGGTGGACTAGGAGACAGAGTGAGAGGTATGACTTTTGCTTTGTTGTTAGCTGTATTTAGTAGAAGAAGATTAGTAGTAGACTGGAAATCATCTTTTGAAAGCCAATTTTTCAAACCTAATCTAATTAACTGGGAACCGGACAGTGCCCTCCTTCACATAATAGAGAATCCTAAAAATTTTGTTAAAATTGATGTGCAATCAACTACTAAAGATCCGTACTTGTCTTTGTCTAAAAAGAAATGGGAAAATTACCTAGATATAATAGGTGGTAATCAGTCTCATGTTGTCATGGTAACTAATGTAATGATGATAGCTCTTACAACTAAAACATCTACGTCCAACCAACATAAATGGCTAGCTGAAGGAGTTAAATCAGCTGGGCTATTGAACCTATCCATTAGCAACCTAAATGGAATCATCGGACTAGCTTTTAGGTATTTGTTCCATTGGGATAAACAGTTCTTTAGGGAACTCTCCAAAGCAAAGGAAATTTTAAAGTTGACTAATCAACCTTACATTGGAGTTCATATAAGAACAGGTTTTTATGGTGTGAAACAGGTCCAAGATTTTAAACATAAAAAATTGATCAAAGATCAACATATTTGGAAGACTGTGTTGCAATGTGCAGTGTCTATAGCTAACAAGTTTCTAGGTAACAATAGTCTTATATTTTTAGCTACAGACTCCAATGTAGTCAAGGAAATGGCAGTCAGTACATATGGGATGAGATTTCGATCATTTAATAATTTTCTCGCACATGTGGGTAGGGATATAATATCATCAAGTAGACAAAAAGAACAAGAAGGAGCTCTGTATACTCTAATTGATTTGTTTCTTCTTGGACAATCGTATGTGTTGTTAAGAGGAGATAGTGGATATCCGTGGTTAGCTAGTCTATTGTGTCGCATACCTAAAGAACATATTATTGATGGTAGTAGTTGCAAATTGTTTGATGATAATATTGTACAATAATTTATCATTTACTATAAATATGTAATTAGTGGTTATTGACAAATTAAATGATTCCATAGTAATTCACTATTCAGATTAATTTGGATTCACATTAATATACACTTTATAATGTATCATAACAATTAACAGCTTGAATCTTACCAGCTAGTACACTCATATATATCCACTCCATTAGCATGCACATATTTGTTAAGCTTTATCTATGAGCCCACAACATGAATGCACTTATATACTTGTATATGTGTACAGTCACATATTATAATTATATTATACAAACTGTATTAGCCTCATACCCAGTTGTTTGGCAAAAGGAAGGAACACCTGATAACTGCTGTTTCCACATACATGTAGTTTACATAAATTTGTTGGAAAATATACACTAGGAATCCTTCCATCAACTATGACATAATTCTTCATACCACAATGTTCAATTATCTATGATGTAGTGCTGATAGTAACTTATCAGATGTTCTACTCTATGCTCTAAAGCAGCTATGAAGACCAGATCTATCTTTTTTAAAGAACATCTCTGTTATTTTCTTTGAAATTTTGTAATTATATTGTCATTATATTGCATAATTTCAAAAATTATGTATATACACAAGCAGTAGTTACCAGGCGTTCTTTCCTTTTGTCAAACACCTGGGTATACAAGTCTACAAACTGTATATGCCATTCTTGAAAGCAAAATTTTAATTTATTGAAAAGTAAAAAAATAATGACAAAATCTAAAAATAAAATTATAATTAATTATGTACAATAAGACTTTCATGTTTTGGACAGCCATTCTGGAAATATTGTACGTTAATTCCAGATAGGTTTCATTCCAATTGCACGTTGAACTTCAATTGATAATTCTTCTTTAGGAGGGCCAGCTTTTGTAGCAATAACATTTAAGGACATTAAAAGTCCATTTTCATCATTGTGAGGTAAATAGCACCGGCTAAAATCGTCATAAGACTCGGGTAAGAAATCTTTCCAGTCATACGTTGTCACGTTAGCGAAACCAACATCTTCTAGAAAATGTTTCATTAGCGTAAAATCGTATCCTATCTTATGAAAATCCAAATTATTTTTCTGTCCTCCATACAACAGGCCAAGTAATTCTGACAGATCTCGTGTACGACTATATCTTTCAAAAACTGCTTCAATATTAGGTACAGCTAGTCGTATAGTACCGCCAACTTTCAGTACTCTGTTGCATTCCTTAAGAACATCCAGTATTCCTTTTCGTGGAAAGTGCTCCAAAACATGACAAATATATATCTCGTCGACTGCTCCATCTTCAAAAATCTTTTTCATATCTGATATATCACAGACATAGTCTAAATGAGGCTCTGGAGAGAGATCTACATGAACAAATCCATCTAGTTTTCGCTTTCCACAACCTAAATGGACTTTCTTCAAACCTGCAGTTACGTCCATTCTACTGAGGAATGTGGAAACTAATTAACTAAAGAGGTGTGGCTATAAATTTATGGATTATCACTTACAATAGCATTTTGTTATTTCAACCAATGTTTTGTTGGCATTGTTTCATCAATACAATATGTAAGTCCAATTAATACAAAGTTACCACAAAGCCAGTCTAACTCGCGTATGTATAAACATAGGTGGCTGCAGAACTGCAACTCCACCCGGGCAAGAAAAGGGGTGTGGTCAATATTAGGGTGTGGTCACGTTTGTTAATGTCAAATACGCGAAAAACGCAATCTTAAATACTCGATCCAGGGAAATATCAGCTTAGGACTTTTAAACTGTTCAAAGCATGCATTATTTAGAATTGCTTGGTCGAGTCAACCCGGTCATTGCCCGTGTATGCCCGGGCCTGCAGATGCCTATGTGTATAAAGCCAATTGAATCCAACTGGTTTGACAATTACTACATCAAAGTAAGCAATCTGTTGAAAATTAAAGTTATATTGAAGTTTTTTATCAATTGGCTTCAACTCTTTTATTGGTTTTCCATCATAGCATTGCTCAGTACATCCTAAATGCAGAAGTTCTCCTAAAAACAAGCCAACAAATGATAACTGAAAAGTAATCTTTGTAGCTCATTGCCCAATAATTAAAATCATGAGCTATGAAAGAGCTGGATACTATTTCAACTGAACTAACTAGGTAAGTACAGTCTAAATGCAGAATGTGAGTACAAAGGTATTTAAAAAAGAATCATGCCTAAGCCCTTGGTTATATGGTTCAACAACACTGTACTACCACAAACCCAAATTATGACCTGCATGGTTGACCACAAAGCCATCCAGGTGTAGTTAAATCTTGACAAACCATAGAAGAGGAAGCATCACATAACCTAAGCATAGATTAAGTATATATCTACTGAATTATTCATATAATCTATAATTTGTTCCTTTGTAATAGTAGGTCAACAAAGTGTACAGTGAGTAATTCATGTAAAAAGTTAGGTATTGGTTATTTGTCTGGCTAACAAAAAATTAATGACTTCTCCATAGCACTACATCATTATTACAGTTATTAATCAAGTTAGTATTATCTCTAATTTCTTTGCAGTAACGTTCAGGTATACCTTGATCCTCAAGAAAAGCCACCACATTTCTGTCACATTATCGCTGTAAAAGTTCTCAAGCTCCACTTGAGCTGCTATCTCATTCAGTTTAAGGTGTTGATAAATGTATACACAACGTTTGATAAGACCACACAACATGTTCATCAAGTGATTCAATAAGGGCGTGGCTCCTCTGATCTTTGTATGTTTGAAGAAACTAATGTTCCTGATATTTTGAGTAACCTTCATACAATGCACTAAAAGTAGTCATTTGATGCATGTTGAAATGCTAGATGGTGATGTAACTAATCATTATATGTGGCATCAAATAGCGGTCGTCTCTACTTGATGATAAGTATTTCAACATGTTTGAGGGTGGTTTACCTTGCGACGCTATGCATGCATGATATTCTTGAAGGGATAGCACCTTTGGAGATTAAACTTTTGCTTTCACAACTCATTGCAAATGGTTTGTTTACCTTGGGTGAATTTAATAATAGACTTTTGAACTTCAACTTTGGTTATTCTGAAAATGATAAGCCTGTGCCTATTCTCAGTCAATGTTTAAATAGTGACACCAACAAACCATTAAGAGCAAATGCATCACAAATGTTACTTCTTGTTCGAATTTTACCTTTCTTAATTGCTCACCAAATTCCTGAAAGCGAAGAACACTGGTCATGTTTCTTGTTACGCTAAGGAAGAAAATTGACATTGTCCTTTGCCCTACAGGCCTCTGTTCATCATTGAAGCTTCTAATTAGAGAGGATCATCTTTTCTTTGTAAACGTTTATGGCATTTGTATACCTAAATGCATTTCCTATTGCATTATCCTGCTCAAATGGTAATGATAGGTCCTATGGTGCGAACCTGGACCTTTTGTCATGAAGCGAAGCTTAATTTTTTTAAAAAGGCCTCTCACCTATCTAATTATGAGAACATTTCTTTAAGTTTGGCTAATTATCATCAAAGATGGATGTGTTATGAATTAGCAGCAGACACACTTTTACATACTCCTCTTGAATGTAGTCCAGGTAGCTAGAAGTGGTAATGGCTTAAATCGAGTAAAAGATGAACCAAAATATTTACGACTGTTTAATTAGTGTCGTACCAAATGTAAGCTTGGATTGCAAATTTTAATACCAACATGGGTATGTAAAAATGGCATTATGTACCAAAACAACAATGCCTATCTTATGACAGGTACCTTTATTTTGTCATTTAAATTAATGAAGTATTGCATGGGCATTGGTGGTGACATGCTTCTTTTTTGGTTTCATCATGTAATGTACTTTATTTTGATAGCCATTATCATGTCTATATCATTTCTGTTTCTTCACACCAGTCATTAATATCTGATTTATTTGATTATAATGTTTATCATGGTCATAAACTAACAGATGGTTTGACTTATATTTGCCTAAAACACTATGTTATGTAAATTATTATTTTTCCCTTTACCAATTTGTTTTAATAACTAGATTACCTTGTTATTTTGGTATGAAACTACCTAAACTAGTTATAGTAACAGTCAGTCAACATGGTAGCTTCAACCAACTAGTTACATTGACCCATTTTAGTTAAAGTTACCCAGGAGTGTCACTTCAACTACATGTAGGTTAATATAACCAATTTGTATTGTAGTTGATACAACCATGTGGGTAGTTTTAACCCTGTGTACTTACATCAACTTGATGCGATTCTGGTAACGAGGACAATTAAGGGTTGAAATGACAAAATTCTATTTTAAGTGTATTATTATACCTATGTCATTTCTGTTTCTTCACACCAGTCATTAATATCTAAATTTATTTAATTACAATGTTTATCATGGTCATATTTATATAAACTAACAGATGGTTTGACTTATATTTATCTAAAACACTATGTACTATAATTATATCAATGTAAAAATCAATTAGTTAATTAACAACATACTATGGATAGATTACTATGGAGTCTAGAGGTTATGTGAATTATTGTAGTTTACATAACATATATCTGTTTCTTCACACCAGTCATCATATTTTATATTGGTTAAATCAACCAATCAATTTTATACAAGGTTATAATTGTGACTTGATTTGCAATAAGAGACCACTTCTATGAAATCATTAGTGAACTGATTGGTGAAAAAGGACTAGTGTTAAAACATCTCAAAAAAAAGGTTTGTATACTATATATACACAACTATCCTGTATGTATACATAACAGTTTTCTGAGATGTTTTAGTACATTGTTTTTTTTAACAAATCAAGTGAAGAATGTTTTGACGGAAGCGGTCCTTTTTGCAAATCTAGTCACAATTATTATAAAAAGAACATTCCTACTACACTATTATCAGTAGTGTGTTCATTCATACGCACACACTCATCAGTTAGTGTGGATTCAGATTAATTTGGATTCACATTAATATACACTTTATAATGTATCATAACAATTAACAGCTTGAATCTTACCAGCTAGTACGCTCATATATAACCACTCCCATTAGCATGCACATATTTGTTAAGCTTTATCTATGAGCCCACAACATGAATGCACTTATATACTTGTATATGTGTACAGTCACATATTATAATTATATTCTACAAACTGTATTAACCTCATACCAAGTTGTTTTGCAAAAGGAAGGAACACCTGATATAACTACTGCTTCCACATACATTTAGTTTACATAGATTTGTTAGAAAATATACACTAGGAACATTCCATCAACTATGGCATAAAAAGTTAATTATCTTGTTGGGTAGATTTTTCATTTTCTTTTTCATTTGTACCAGTGTTAATTTGTTGCTCTTCCATTAATGACCTTATCTGCTCTATCTTTGGTACATAACAGTATTAGAGTATCTACAAAGGGAAGGTAAATGTTTTTTTTTTGCTTAATGTTAGATTTTGTCATACCATATGCGGCTTTCTTTGTCATATACAATTTTGTGTGATTGTTTAATTTATTTTCAATGTCTTCTTTTTCAGTGTTCTTTAATTGGCTTTGCTAGTCTAACTGATGGCTTTTTTGTCTTTTACGAGTGCTGAAGATTGCTCACTGTGGAACTATATTATTTACTGCTTCATGTTATGTCAGTGGAAGTACTGGTTTCTTCTGCTCTAAATGACATTTTATTAGTCCTATTGTGGTACCAAGCTGTGTGTTTATTGTTTTTAATGTCTGTTTATCAGTACATTGTTCTACGGATGTTGTAATAGTCTGAATTTTGTTAAAAATGTGTTGTCTGGTATCAATATTAATAATGTCCAAATCAACACTAACTGACACTATTGCTTTAAGTAAGTCATTTAGTTCTTTGTCTGAATTCTTTCCATCATTAGTTGAGTTGTTTTCATTTAGTTATTCTTGACTGTTGTGTTGTTGAAATTGTACTGTTAAATGAATGTGTTTGCATATGTTTCCTATTGTAGTATAGTCTTGACATGTACAGGTCATATATATATCATACATATCATAGGCTTCATGCTGGCACTATACCTTTTCTGTGTAAGCTTCTCAACGTCTTCTCCTTGGTTTTTTAAGACTTTAGGAATTCTGTAAAAACGTTTTGTCTGTTAGTACATCCGACCACACATGGCAGACAGGATGCTCCGCCTCTCGTTGATTGCTTCTGCCTATACAAGATTCCATCTCAGAACTATGGCTGGACGCTACAAACGTTGCTTTTTGTTTTCACTCCTGTTTGTCTTCATTTTTTCTATATATTTTATTGCAACATCCTATCATCTAAACGAACCAACTAAATTTTTAACACAGCACCTTTATACCTACAAAGCTCAACAAGGAAATGATGAACAAAATGGAGACCATTCATATATAGCAGACAAGCAAGAAGACTATTTGCCACGTGTCAACTGGAGATTATATACAAATCAAGAAGTGTCTCCATTAATTCCCGAAGATCTCAAAGAGGCTGCTATGCTTTTCAGCAAAAATTCCCAGATTTTACTACCGACCCAACTACAAAGAAAATTATTACAAGGTCTTCCATTGTCATGCTATTCTGGAAAAGAAGGAATCTTTCTTAAAAACTATGAGAATTTGTTAACTATCCTCTTTAGATACACTCAAATACATCAAAAGCTGTTAAAAGAAAATTTAACAACTACTAGAACATTGATATGGCAATGTCATGTAGGCCAGTTTTGTGGTGGACTAGGAGACAGAGTGAGAGGTATGACTTTTGCTTTGTTGTTAGCTGTATTTAGTAGAAGAAGATTAGTACTAGACTGGAAATCATCTTTTGAAAGCCAATTTTTCAAACCTAATCTAATTAACTGGGAACCGGACAGTGCCCTCCTTCACATAATAGAGAATCCTAAAAATTTTGTTAAAATTGATGTGCAATCAACTACTAAAGATCCGTACTTGTCTTTGTCTAAAAAGAAATGGGAAAATTACCTAGATGTAATAGGTGGTAATCAGTCTCATGTTGTCATGGTAACTAATGTAATGATGATAGCTCTTACAACTAATACATCTACGTCCAACCAACATCAATGGCTAGCTGAAGGAGTTAAATCAGCAGGGCTATTGAACCTATCCATTAGCAACCTAAATGGAATCATTGGACTATCTTTTAGGTATTTGTTCCACTGGGATAAACACTTCTTAAGGGAACTCTCCAAAGCAAAGGAAATTTTAAAGTTGACTAATCAACCTTACATTGGAGTTCATATAAGAACAGGTTTTTATGGTGTGAAACAGGTCCAAGATTTTAAACATAAAAAATTGATCAAAGATCAACATATTTGGAAGACTGTGTTGCAATGTGCAGTGTCTACAGCTAACAAGTTTCTAGGTAACAATAGTCTTATATTTTTAGCTACAGACTCCAATGTAGTCAAGGAAATGGCAGTCAGTACATATGGGATGAGATTTCGATCATTTAATAATTTTCTCGCACATGTGGGTAGGGATATAATATCATCAAGTAGACAAAAAGAACAAGAAGGAGCTCTGTATACTCTAATTGATTTGTTTCTTCTTGGACAATCGTATGTGTTGTTAAGAGGAGATAGTGGATATCCGTGGTTAGCTAGTCTATTGTGTCGCCTACCTAAAGAACATATTATTGATGGTAGTAGTTGCAAATTGTTTGATGATAATATTGTACAATAATTTATCATTTACTATAAATATGTAATTAGTGTTATTGACAAATTAAATGATTCCATAATAATTCACTATTCAGACTAATTTGGATTCACATTAATATACACTTTATAATGTATCATAACAATTAACAGCTTGAATCTTACCAGCTAGTACACTCATATATAACCACTCCCATTAGCATGCACATATTTGTTAAGCTTTATCTATGAGCCCACAACATGAATGCACTTATATACTTGTATATGTGTACAGTCACATATTATAATTATATTCTACAGACTGTATTAACCTCATATCCAGTTGTTCAGCAAAAGGAAGGAACACCTGATAACTACTGCTTCCACATACATGTAGTTTACATAGATTTTTTGGAAAATATACACTTGGAATCCTTCCATCAACTATGACATAATTCTTCATACCACAATGTTCAATTATCTATGATGTAGTGCTGATAGTAACTTATCAGATGTTCTACTCTACACTCTAAAGCAGCTATGAAGACCAGATTTATCTTTTTAAAAGAACATCTCTGTTATTTTCTTTGAAATTTTGTGATTATATTGTCATTATATTGCATAATTTCAAAAATTATGTATATACACAAAAGCACACTGTAAAAATTAATATGCTATTTTAACAACTAATTTGTACTTTACATGGAAAAATTACTATGAAGTTTAGAATTTGTGAGTTACTCATTGTATAATTTGTTACTATATAAAAGTATAACATAACAACAATTTATACAATGAGTAATTCACAAGAATTTTATATTCCATTGTAATCTATCTGTTGTTTTGACAGAAGTGGCAAATCAGGTCACAATTGATTAGTTTAATTAACCATGTATTTGTAAACTTGTATCCCTTTTTATGGAAATTGCTCCAAAACATAAAATTTTCAATTACTCAAAAAATGTAGGTCTAATATATATTTAGGAATATTGATGCTTATTTACTGTATACATACATACATGAATATATTGTAAAAGTGTATGCAGTCATGTTTGAGATCATCACTAACACACATGAAGTACATGTATAGATATGAATCCATGGTAATGGTCTGACCCAGCAGCATATTGTTTTGTCTATGAAAATATTGATGCACATGGTTGACTATAATAACATATTCTACAATACATCATGGATAATTGAACATTGTGGTAAAAGGAATTTTTATGCCATAGTTGACAGGAAGATTCCCATAAAAGGCTAATACAGTTTAAACTGTATTAGTCTTTTATAGGAATCTTCCTGTCAACTATGACATAAAAATTCCTTTTACCACAATGTTCAATTATCCACGATGTATTGTTGATAGTAACTTCACAGATGCTCTACTCTATGCTCTAAAGCAGCTATGAAGACCAGATCTACCATTTTAAAAAGAACATCTCTGCTATTTCCTTTGCAATGTTGTAATTGTATTGCAAAATTACAATAATTATGCACATATACAAGCAGTAGTTACCAGGCGTTCTTTCCTTTCATCAAACACCTGGGTACAAGTCTACAAACCATGCATGCCAATCTCACAACCACTTACTAATTAAGCAATTTTTTAAAAGTGTTCTTTTATTGGATCCGGAAAGTAAAAAAATAATAGAGCTAAAAAAAATAAACTTGTATGTTTTGGACAACAATAATGTACGTTAATTCCAGATAGGTTTCATTCCAATTGCACGTTGAACTTCAATTGATAATTCTTCTTTAGGAGGGCCAGCTTTTGTAGCAATAACATTTAAGGACATTAAAAGTCCATTTTCATCATTGTGAGGTAAATAGCACCGGCTAAAATCGTCATAAGACTCAGGTAAGAAATCTTTCCAGTCATACGTTGTCACATTAGTGAAACCAACATCTTCTAGAAAATGTTTCATTAGCGTAAAATCGTATCCTATCGTATGAAAATCCAAATTATTCTTCTGTCCTCCATACAACAAGCCAAGTAATTCTGACAGATCTCGTGTACGACTATATCTTTCAAAAACTGCTTCAATATTAGGTACAGCTAGTCGTATAGTACCGCCAACTTTTAATACTCTATTGCATTCTTTAAGAACATCCAGTATTCCTTTTCATGGAAAGTGCTCCAAAACATGACAAATATATATCTCGTCGACTGTTCCATTTTCAAAAATCTTTTTCATATCTGAAATATCGCAGACATAGTCTAAATGAGGCTCTGAGAGAGATCTACATGAACAAATCCATCTAGTTTTCGCTTTCCACAACCTAAAATGGACTTTCTTCAAACCTACAGTTACGTCCATTCTACTGGAAACTAATTAACTAAAGAGGTGTGGCTATAAATTTATGGATTATCACTTACAATAGCATTTTGTTATTTCAACCAATGTTTTGTTGCCATGGTTTCATCAATACAATATGTAAGTCCAAAGTTACCACAAAGCCAGTCTAACTCGCGTATGTATAAACATAGGCGGCTGCAGAACTGCAACTCCACACGGGCAGGAAAGGGAGTGTGGACAATATTAGGGTGTGGTCACATTTATTGACATATTAGGGTGTGGTCACGTTTGTTAATGTCAAATAAGCGAAAAACGCAATCTTAAATACTCGATCCAGGGAAATATTTGATACCAGCTTAGGACTTTAAAATTGTTCAGGGCACTATTTAGAATTGCTTGGTCGAGTCAACCCGGTCATTGCCCGTGATGCCCAGGCCTGCAGCCGCCTATGTGCCAATTGAATCCAACTGGTTTGACAATTATTACATCAAAGTAAGCAATCTGTTGAAAATTAAAGTTATGTTGAAGATTTTTATCAATTGGCTTCAACTCTTTTATTGGTTTTCCATCATAGCATTGCTCAGTACATCTTAAATGCAGAAGTTCACCTAAAAACAAACCAACAAATGATAAATGAAAAGTAATCTTTGTAGTTCATTGACCAATAATTAAAATCATGAGCTATGAAAGAGCTGGATACTATTTCAACTGAACTAACTAGATAAGTACGGTCTAAAAGCAGAATGTGAGTACAAAGGTATTTAAAAAAGAATCATGCCTAAGGCCTTGGTTATATGGTTCAACAACACTGCACTACCACAAACCCAAATTATGACCTGCATGGTTGACCACAAAGCCATCCAGGTGTAGTTAAATCTTAACAAACCATAGAAGAGGAAGCATCACATAACCTGAGCATAGATTAAGTATATATCTACTGAATTATTCATATAATCTATAATTTGTTGCTTTGTAATAGTAGGTCAACAAATTGTACAGTCAGTAATTCATATGACTCCATAGTATGTTGTTAATTAACTAATTGATTTTTACAGTGATATATTTATAGTACACAAATTTTATATTGGTTAAATCAACCAATCAATTTTATACAAGGTTATAATTGTGACTTGATTTGCAATAAGGGACCACTTCTATGAAATCATTAGTGAACTGATTTGTGAAAAAGGACCACTGTAAAACATCTCAAAAAAAAGGTTTGTATACTATATATGCACAACCATTCTGTATGTATACAAAACAGTTTTCTGAGATGTTTTAGTAATTTCTTTTTAACAAATCAAGTGAAGAATGTTTTGACGGAAGCCGATTTTTTTGCAAATCTAGTCACAATTATTATAAAAAGAACATTCCTACTTCGCTATTATGAGTAGTGTGATTAATAGCAAGCATTCATTCATATGCACACATTCATCAGTTAGTGTGGATTCAGATTAATTTGGATTCTCATTAATATACACTTTATAATGTATCATAACAATTAACAGCTTGAATCTTACCAGCTAGTATGCTCATATATAACCACTCCATTAGCATGCACATATTTGTTAAGCTTTATCTATGAGCCCACAACATGAATGCACTTATATACTTGTATATGTGTACAGTCACATATGGTTAATTATAATTATATTCTACAAACTGTATTAACCTCATACCCAGGTGTTTGGCAAAGGAAGGAACACCTGATAACTGCTGCTTCCACATACATGTAGTTTCCATAGCTTTTTTGGAAAATATACACTAGGAATCCTCCCGTCAACTATGACATAATTCTTCATACCACAATGTTCAATTATCTATGATGTAGTGCTGATAGTAACTTATCAGATGTTCTACTCTATGCTCTAAAGCAGCTATGAAGACCAGATCTATCTTTTTTAAAGAACATCTCTGTTATTTCCTTTGAAATTTTGTGAGTATATTGTCATTATATTGCATAATTTCAAAAATTATGTATATACACAAGCAGTAGTTACCAGGCGTTCTTTCTTTTCGTCAAACACCTGGGTACAAGTCTACAAACTGTATATGACTATCTTGCAAGCAAAAATTTTAATTTATTGGAAAGTAAAATAACATTATAATTAATTATGTACAATAAGACTTTTATGTTTTGGACAGCCATTCTGGAAATAATGTACGTTAATTCCAGATAGGTTTCATTCCAATTGCACGTTGAACTTCAATTGATAATTCTTCTTTAGGAGGGCCAGCTTTTGTAGCAATAACATTTAAGGACATTAAAAGTCCATTTTCATCATTGTGAGGTAAATAGCACCGGCTAAAATCGTCATAAGACTCAGGTAAGAAATCTTTCCAGTCATACGTTGTCACGTTAGCGAAACCAACATCTTCTAGAAAATGTTTCATTAGCGTAAAATCGTATCCTATCGTATGAAAATCCAAATTATTCTTCTGTCCTCCATACAACAAGCCAAGTAATTCTGACAGATCTCGTGTACGACTATATCTCTCAAAAACTGCTTCAATATTAGGTACAGCTAGTCGCATAGTACCGCCAACTTTCAGCACTCTGTTGCATTCTTTAAGAACATCCAGTATTCCTTTTCGTGGAAAGTGCTCTAAAACATGACAAATATATATCTCGTCGACTGCTCCATTTTCAAAAATCGTTTTCATATCCGAAATGTCACAGACATAGTCTAAATGAGGCTCTGGAGAGAGATCTACATGAACAAATCCATCTAGTTTTCGCTTTCCACATCCTAAATGAACTTTAGTAGTGTCCATGATCTCTTCTAAAATTTTAAACAAAGGGGGCGTGTATTCAAGCACGAAACGTGTTGTTACACACCCCACCATAGATGCTAAAAAAATTCATCGTTTGAGGTTACGCTTAAGCGTAAGCACAAACGATGAATCATTTTAGCCTGGTACTTACACTCTCTATACACATACGGTCCATTTTTTTGTTGTTTAGCTTATCGCATATATAAAAGCCTTTTAATCAATATGCAGGAAAAAACAGCAGTGATTTTTTCAATCTACTTGATATTAATTGATTCATAACACTTAATTGGTTATTTAAAACTGTCTATAAATATTATATAAAATGACAAATATAGAGCAATTATTTCATGTAAAATCAATTACAAAAATACATTTAAAGGTCTAAATGAAATAGGCAAATAAAACATTCTTGAAAAATGGCTTGAGGCCAGTTCGTTCCACCTTTGATGCTTTATTAAATAAAGTTATGCAGAAACACATGTATATGCATGTGCAAATATTGAGGGTTGATAACATCATTGACGTTAAGTTGTTTCATTAATTAAAATGTTTTTTTAACTCTTTCAATATCTCTATCAGTTCCTTAAGGACCATATTTGTTGAGCACAGCACACCCATTATGACCACAACACCAACTTGTTTATGATCATGCTGCATGTTCACTTGTGTATCAAGATCTGCATGGATTTCAGCTAAAGTAACAAAATATAAACATTTGAAGTATATTATTAACAACTGGTTTCTTCCAAGACATTAATCATATTACACCTTTTCCTGTGGGGTGGAGCATTTCTTGTGGGGTGGAGCTGGATCATTCAACAGGTGGGTGTTATATAAAAGGGAAGTTGCCAAGTAATTACAAGTACAAATGCTATAATTTATTATATTAGGATAAAAAGTTAGAAGAAGTTATTAATTTATAAACATCTTACAACAGTATATATACTGTATATTATCATGTATACATAATGTCAATAATATAGAATTTTTAATTTTTGATGGCATCTTTATTGATCTGACTGAAATATAAGAACATAATTTACACCTAATGAAATGTATTATGCATATAAATTTGTTCTTTTTGACAGCTTGTTACAAATTCATACATAATGACTGATTAGGAAATGTGACTATACATACAAGACATTGGTTTATAGATAGCATCCAGTAGATATACGCTCAGTTTCCATATAACGAGGTGATTACATCAAATATCAAAATGTAATTGGAGCTTTTTATTAGCATATACTGTAGGTATGTATTAATGACTTTGATGTATAGATATCAGTGTCAAAATGTTGGCTTCAATTGTTTACTAAATCAAGACTTTTCTATATTTTCTTACACAGCTCGCAACTGTGTGGAATACACATTGGATACTTTGTTAGTCACTTGGGAATACAATAGGTGTCCAAAAGTGTATACTTGAGGTATCCAAACATGGCTACTTGGTTGAATATGTACTTAAATTTCCAATCTCATAGACAATCTTGGATACTAGTATTGTATACTGTTAGGATACTGTTGTGTGATTTCCACATGCGCACAAACATTTTGTATACTGAATGTTGTTGATTGAATTCCAAACATGAAAAAAATTAAGAAAAAAGTTCAAAAAAGTCATTTAGAGGTTTTCAAAATCCACTCTGGGGTGTTAGGG
This sequence comes from Xestospongia bergquistia, assembly GCA_963965975.1. Classification (NCBI taxonomy): domain Eukaryota; kingdom Metazoa; phylum Porifera; class Demospongiae; order Haplosclerida; family Petrosiidae; genus Xestospongia; species Xestospongia bergquistia. The sequence goes on along the minus strand of OZ014414.1, from coordinate 1,504,250 downwards.
AGAGGTGCAGAGGTGGAATTTGTCCTAAGTCTTCTTGTTTTCCTCCAAAACACATCAACTTTACTCCTGGCACTCTTTGAATAACGATCATCCAATAACTCCAAGAAATGATTCAAAGCTACGTGAGACACAATGGCAATTAAAAAAGATGATTGAGGTACATAATCGTAAAACCTACCTTCAGATCTCCAAGTAGGTTATGAATGAGAATAACTTCAGTGTTGGAACTTTCTTCAGACATGTGATCCAATGTTATGTCATTCCAATACCGAAGTTCAGTCTTTCTTACCATATCTCCTCTGTTCTTAAATTTTTAAAAATCAATAGTCTCAATGAGGAAAATTAATCTGGCAAAAATTCATACCCTATGAATTATAGCTCTATATTTCTTCTTCTTCGTTGCTTCAGTGTTGAATACTTCGGCATCACTGTTTTCTTCAAGTAAAAACTGTCTTCGTAACCCTTGGTACTTCATTTTAATAACACCTACATGTAAATCTTAATAAGAACACACTAAATATTAATTAGGTGTCAACACCTTTAATTTGATCTTCTGAATAGGTGGGTCCCTTCATTTGTTCAATTAAAAAGGAACATACCACTACATTGTGAGGGGACATTGAACTGAAACATAGTTTTAATATTTAAGTGACACTGAAAAAATGTCAACTTACCTTTCCTTTAATTTAAATTTGTCATTTTGTTGTAAAGCATCATACAACAATGATATCCTGTTCTATAAAAAAAACAATCAAATGAGCACAAGAATCAAACAGAAACATACTTTAAGATTCCTAGCAATCCTTTGTTTTCCTCTCTCTGGTGTGTTACTATTTGACGAAAGTGAATCTTCCTTCATCAGGTTCTCCACTGCAGTGAGCCTTGAATCTTTTTCATCCATTTTTGAGGTAAAAACCTTCTGTTGATCAATCAAATGCTGCAACATTGCTTCTTGTTGTTGTAGAAGCAACATTATATCTATTTGCGAATAGGATGCACCCACACCCCCAATGTCGAAGATCTGAGCCTAGGATGAGTCAATATTTGATCAACAAACAGTACTGCTTTTAGGTAGATTGACATCAGAACTGCTTGAAGGAGAACACAAATTCATTGGTGGCAAGACAGTGGTTATTTTATTTAGCTTGGGGTCAGGTAAGGAAAATATTTCATCATCTTCAAACACACTTTTACCATCATCACTTCCTGAATCTCTCACAACCTGTTTAGTAACAGAGTATAAACTAGACAAATCATCACCTGGTATATACTGTGGAGTAGTACATGTTTGCCTAGTCCTTGTTGACACCACATTCTCTTTGTTAAAGAAGTATTTTGGCGATATGCTTTTCTTCCTTTTTACAGAAGATCTCCCTTTATTAGTCTTCAGCCTCAAAGAGTTCATAATGATGAAAGTATTCAAGATTTCACGCTCAGTGACAGCCAAATTTCCTTTCTTCTAGGTTCAAAAACTACTAATGCACGTGCTCTACTCTATTACGAGGGTGTGGCTAGTAGTTGAACTAATAAGCAAGTCCAAAAGTATACAAGTTTGTATACTTGGATTTGGATAGTTGTTTGCATATGTGGCGTGTACAACAATGGATACTTTTGTATATGACAGGTGTTTCTGCTGTGCTGATGAGTCCATGTACACACTTAATTCTTTCTTTAAATTCAGTGCATCATAATGAACATAGCAGTGACTAGTATAGATGAGGTGTATGTGCTTGAGTTGCTAGGACTGTAGATTAGTTTGTTATTGCTATAAATTAAGTCTTCACATTTGAGTTCACTATAATAGTACTGCATTAGTGTCAAGAAACTTGCATTTAAGATTGTGTGTTAGCTGTAAGTTTTATAATAAAATTTCTTTAATCAAAATTTATGAAGTTTAAAACTTTTTATAGCAATATAATGAAAACAAATCATGGTTCACTAAAATAATAGCAATAATAGATGTGTCTTGGAAAAAAAAGATATTTGGCAAAAACAATAGTTCTAGTTGTTATACAATAAGTTACATTACAAACATAAAACATTAGTTTGGTTTTGACTTCAATTGATCTATATACTTCTCATACACATCACGATTATTCAAATGATCTATGACTACTTCAGAAACACGCTGGCGTTGTCGTTTACTCCCAATCTCAATGACTGATGGTTTATCTAATGCTTGTATGACAGAGCGCCAAGTATATTCGTAATCATCAGGATGATCTTCTGTAATCTCATCAATCAGAAACTCAAGCTCAGTAAAATTATTATTAACCTCAAGTTGACCTTTGAGAAAACGTTTCCCAAAATACTCACGCCACTTTTGTGTATCATCTTTAATACCATCTAACACAGTCATAAGATCACCTTTGTCAGGTCTGGCATCCATGATTTTATCAATATCAATATCAATATCTAAAACAAAAAGTTGGTAACAAACTATATATATACATCAGTAACAAACCATCATCACTTGGACCAGGACCAGCTGCAGCTGGAGGTGTAGGAATATGTGGATCAGTTGAAGGAACTGTACCTATATACATTGATTATAGCAAATATAATGTAAGTAAATTAGGTATTAACAAAATGCTAGCTAACAAACATAACTAGAATATATAAAGTTCCACATGACAACAAATAAAATTCTCAAGCATTTATACATTATATAACATGTCTAGATTATTTAATGTACAGTCATTCATATACTATGTATTACCTAATATTACATAAGTCAACTTACAGTCTGTGCTAACCTTGAAAAAGCATAACATCTCCACCCATTGCCTTATAAAAAGGAGCCTGGACTTTACCAGCTGTCTTTTTAATTACATCTTCTCTTGTTATATTAAGAATAGCGCCAATTGTTTTGGTACTTCCATATGACTTAATGTTGTCACAGAGATAGTGTGTCCAGACACCTCCATCCCAAAACTTGCCTTTAGAAGCCTCCCTAACATATGCAGCATGGGCAACTAGAGTGTAGTCAACCTGTGGTTGATAAGGTGGTAAATTAAGATCGGGTTCTATAACAGTTTGAGCAGTAGGAATTTTTCCAGAATTGGCATCTTCTTTCAGACAGCAGTCAAAAAGGAACAGACGATATCGATTTGAAAGACGGCACTCTTTATTTTTCGGTTGAAATGGAGCAATAACTTCACTATCAATGAGGAACATCTCATGCTTATCATCATCACAAGGTAAGAAAAAGAATCCTTTCTCATCACAGCTTCCTCCATGACCTGCGTAATAGACTATGATGCCTCTGAAACTGAGAGGAAAGTTGTATTCAGTTACAATCTTCACAGCTTCTCTGACTTTATCTGGTGTTGGATCATTAATAACCCATGTCGCAAAATTTAGGTCTTGAAATGTTTTTCTAACTCTGTTAACATCGATATCAGTCCCTTGAGGACCATGTTTATTGACCACACCCATTATGACCACAAGACCAACTCGTTTATCTTCGTGCTGCATGTTCACTTGTGTATCAAATTTTTCACGCATATCAGCTAAAATTATAAAAATATAATTATTTAAAGTAAAAATACTCTAATGTCTTAATTACATATAAGAATATTTTAAGATAAAGATAAAATAAAAGTATTTAAGGTAATAGCATTCTTTGAATATTTGTTTCCAGTTATTCACTGTAAAAATGGTTTAGATCATCTAACCAATTCATGGTCATTTATGTTGTATATAATACAGGACAAGATACTGCAAACATCACACTGCTGTCATTATTATATACACTCATTAACAGTTCTATAGTTATTTGTAAGTACAATAAAAAATCAGTTTACCATCCATTTAATTAGTTTCATATATAATCCTCATAGATAATGAGTCTATCTGTGGGTAATGAGGGCAGAAGTCAGTGGCAACTTTGTAGTTCTGTTGTGGTAACTTTGTAGGTGTAACAGCTGTCACTATGTACCTTTTTGAGAAGCCTTTTACATGAGCACTTGCCAAAACAGTCTACCTGTCCAGACCTTGGGGATGCTAAGTGTGGTTAAAACTACATTAAAAGTAATGCTAATGTTCTAACTAATACTTTGTAATCCAGATATGTTATAGCTTGAATGGACAGAGTGCTCTCTCCAAATGTTTGTGTTTTAAGATTTAAACCAATCTAGACAATGTCTATACTCTTCATCAGTTTGATACACAAAAGCTTAATAGTATTTCCCTAGTACTTTGTCATTTTGAAGTACTTTTTTAGTACATTTTAAATACAATTGCCTGTTATTAAAAAAACCTAAACATTTGAATATAATGATAAACAGTTAAGAAAATAAACAGGTTTTAGGAATTGTACTGTGGCATGATAAAAAGGATAAAATTGGCACCACTGCTGACAGTCTGTTTACTTAGTAAGGACACTATGACAATATATGATAATAAATGTATGCCATACATTTCTGGTGTTCCTTTTTTTCATTTATATCCTGGAATAATTCCTTTAAATACAATCCCAAATCTGGTACATTTAGCTAGTCATTGACATCATATATTAAGTTACTTATAAGTTTAATACAGCATAGCATTATATCTCGAATTGTGTGTCATGTAAGAAAAACCAATATGAATAAGAAATAACATGCATAATAGGCAATATAAAATACAGTTCTGAAATTTCCACTAATAAGCATCATTGATGAACAATGACTCAAGGCTTGTTATAATGTAACAACCTTCTTTGGGAAAGGTTACTATAGCTACACCCCCTTGCTAGCCCAATGTGTCTTTAATGTGTGAAACCAAGTTGATAGAGGTCAATGTAGTAAAAGGAATTTTGTCAAAATAGACAGAGGATTACTAGAGTATACTATTTTCCAAGAAACCTGTGAAAATTATACAAAACAGTAGATACCATGCATTTTTTCTTTCACGAACACCTGGGTATGAGGCTAGCAAAGAAGTTACCTGGGCGTTAAGTCATAAAATTTTTTTATTACATTGTAAACTCTATATTACCTCATTAAAATTTTAACAAACTTAACACTTTGTAATTGCTGTCAATTATGTTGTTATATCAACAAGCACTTTGAAGTTAAAAGGCAAAATATTTATAATGAGTTAGCACTCATCCCAATTATAAAATAAATACATAGCAAGAACTCATCACTGAGCAACTAGTTATCAATGACTCAAGCACAACTGAACAGGCAAGAAGTGGTGACCTACTAGGGTTCGGCAAACCGAACTTTCAAGCTTAGATGCTACAACTTCTTGGAGATACTCTAGAAAGGGATCTCAATGTGAAATGCGCTAATTTTTCTTAAAATTTTAAAGAGGCAGTAATGTAACCAAATTTTCCACAAAGGACAACAGTTTAGACAAAATTATTGTAACTTATATTCACATTTTCCTGCCATTTTGATATCACAGGTCTTGTGGAGGTTTATTCAGCTGACTCAGCTTCAGGGCTATTGAATTGAACTCGAGTGATGTAACTATAATATATAGAAAAATTATAATATAATGTTTTAACTATAGATCTAAGTCGATTAAGAAATAAAATGAATACAGTGATGAACCAAAGTAATGTAGTACAGAGATCTTTACTTACCTTGCTAAAAAATTTTTAGATACTAGCAATTTAGCATATAGTAGGAAAACATCACGTGAACTTCATCATGAATATTATTATGAGTTATAATTATTCATAATTATTAACTAGGCACAAACTTTTTAATGAAATAAGTAATTTCATTTGAAACTCAATAAATTCCTGTCAGATATTAGATATAGGCTCTTTTCTTGATTTTAAACTTTATAACTTTTAGACTATGTATAGTTTAATAGATACACTATAAAAATTGATTACTTGATCTAAACAATATTATGGTAGCTATAGTTATACAGGATACATGTAAAGTAACTATCATATTGTTTAACATACTAATCAGATTAACTAAACAGTCAATCTGACAGTATATTAGAACTGTTTAATCAGTCTAATAATATGTTTAGGAATGAAAACAGTATGATGTTTACTTTCCTACACATATACAACCTGTACATGTAAAAATATGTATATATTATGTTTATAATGATGCAATCATGGATCTTTGTACAATTGATCTAACAATGTATTGATACTTGGCTTCAACATGTTTTGATATAGTTGACTTTATAAATACTGGGTTTTATCTACTGAGGGGGGGAAGTTCCCTCCCCCCCAAAAAATTTACAGTGATTTAGTAGCATGAAATTAAGATTGAGAAGCAGAATGAGAGAATAAACATTAGAGCATGCAATGAGAATATGTATCAAAGGACCTGAATGTTTAACAGATGAAACAGCTAGAAGAAATTATTAAAAATTACAAAAAAGTCAAGAAAAGAAAAATAGCACTGTGATTAATAATTATTATTTATTCTCTTTAGTTATTCACAACATATTATTCAATAAAGCTAAAAGTGCATTGGAAGTCAACTTCTCCCCCCAAAAAAAAATTCTAGATAGAACACTGAAATAATAATTATATATTATTGAGTTAGTTCTGATTTATGTATCAAACTCAGTATTGGGCTTACATCATATTATGGAAATAAAAGCCTCAGTTAATTGAATGACACATTAAATAATGCTTTTAAGTGCATGAGTTCTAGACTATATATATGCAGTGTATGAAGTAATCAGTTATTTAACAACCAATTTATTTATACCACTTATATTACATAAGCTAGTGAATTACTATGGGATCATTTAATTAGTCATAATACAATTAAAACCACTACATAGTGATGGTAAATGAACAATTATTGTACAAAATTATCATCAAACAATTTGCAAGTACTACCATCAATAATATGTTCTTTAGGTAGACCGCACAATAGACTAGCTAACCACGGATATCCACTTTTTCCTTTTACCAATACATACGATTCACCAAGAAGAAACAAATCTATTAGAGTATATAGAGCTCCTTCTTGTTGTCTACTTGGTGACTGTATTTTCTTATCCACATGTGCAAGATAATTATTAAATGATCGAAATCTCATCCCATATGTACTGACTGCCATTTCCTTGACTACATTGGAGTCTGTAGCTAAAAATATAAGACTATTGTTACCTAGAAACTTGTTAGCTGTAGACACTGCACATTGCAACACAGTCTTCCAAATATGTTGATCTTTGATCAATTTTATATTTTCGAAATCTTTGACATATTTCACACCATAAAAACCTGTTCTTATATGAACTCCAATGTAAGGTTGATTAGTCAACTTTAAAATTTCCTTTGCTTTGGAGAGTTCCCTAAAGAACTGTTTATCAAATTGGAACAAATACCTAAAAGCTAGTCCAATGATTCCATTTAGGTTGCTAACGGGTAGGTTCGATAACCCTGCTGATTTAACTCCTTCAGCTAGCCATTGATGTTGGTTGGACGTATATATTTTAGTTGTAAGAGCTATCATCATTACATTAGTTACCATGACAACATGAGGCTGATTACCACCTATTATATCTAGGTAATTTTCCCAGTCTCTTTTAGACTTAGACAAGTACGGATCTTTAGTAGTTGATTGCACGTGAATTTTAACAATATTTTTAGGATTCTCTATTATGTGAAGGAAGGCATTGTCCGGTTCCCAGTTAATTAGATTAGGTTTGAAAAATTGGCTTTCAAAAGATGATTTCCAGTCTAATACCAATTTTCTTCTACTAAATACAGCTAACAATAAAACAAATGTCATACCTTTTACTCTGTCTACTAGTCCACCACAAACCTGGTCAATATGACACTGCCATACCAATGTTCTAGTAGTTCTTAAATTTTGTTTTGACAGTTTTTGATGTATTTGAGTGTATTTAGAGAGGATAGTTAATAAATTCTCATAGCTTTTAAGAAAGATTCCTTCTTTTTGAGAATAGCATGACAATGGCAGACCTTGTAATAATTTTCTTAGTAGTTGGGTCGGCAATGTTTCACATAAAGTCTGGCTATTTTTGCTGTAATCCATAGCAGCCTCTTTGAGATTTTCAGGAATTAATGGAGACACATCTTGATTTTCCGATTTACCTGTATATAATGTCCAGTTGACAAGTGGCAAATAGTCCTCTTGTGACCCTACTATTAACCAATAATTCCTCGGTTCTATATGATAGGACATCATATATATAATACTAATGACTATAAATAGGAATAAAATCAAATAACAACGCTTGGAACGTTCAGCCATAGTTTTGAGTCAACAAGATCAAATCTTATATACATAGTAGGTAATCAGTTGTAGGTTCTGATGGAAGTCCTGCCCCCTTGTGGTGCTGCCACGTTTCCTGTGTCGGAATGCAGAATCACCCCGTGCAGCAAGGCCCCCCGGACAATTTGCACTAGTGTAGAATGGCCCCCGGGACATTCTGCAAATTGTCCCACCCCATCGATGGATGAACTAACTGACCACGTATGAACTTTATACTGCATGTAAATTCTTAGCAGTTAAGGCTTAAGTGTATAAATCTCAACTAAAAATACGTTGTTCACACATTAAGATCGAGATCTAGATCTATATCTAGCTATATACTAGACAGAGAGATGGGAACCAATGAAAACAGTTACGACTTTTTGACTTTCTTTGTTACCATAGGTACCCAAATGGGTATACTAAATGTGACAAAAGAGCTTTAGGTCGTAAAACTACCAACTACAAGGTGGAAAGTGGCCACTTAATATATTATCACAAGACTGGCCAGACATGGAAGCAGGTACCACGTTCATTTACTGAAAGAATAAGAATATTAGAAGCATGCCACTCCTTACCTGAAGGCAAGTTACTTTGTCCTGTTAAATTTAAATATGTACAGTACATTTATAAAATAACAAATTTTTAAATATATATAGGAGGGCATCTGGGCCGTGATAAGATGTATGAAAAGATTGCTAAAAGATTTCATTGGAAGTTGCTATGGAAACACGTAACTGATTATGTTAATTTTATTATTCATTGTTGTTGAGTAAATAATCAGCACTATATACCTTTTAGGGGACGTTTTATACTAGTACAGGATGTCTCCCCCAGGGGACACTTTGTACTAAGAGGGGACAATATGCACTAGTGCCAGAAGTCCTATGGGGAATACTACACTAGTGCAGATTGTCCCCAGGGACATTTTGCACTAGTGTAGTATGTCCTGGGGGACAAATTTAGGGGGAGGGACAAAATGCACTATGACACCAGGCGAAAAGTACCATATTTATTCTAAATAGTCATCCTACTATGAATGACAATCTCAATATTTTGATGTTATAATTGTCGCAATTATTATGTTATAATAGTTCTATGTATATTAAACTGTAATAGCTTTTAACATTCTTCCAGTCACTGGCCAGTTAAGTTTAGGTAAGCCTTGATGTCTTTGTTCCTCAATTGGAGGTAAGTGGACAAGTTGTGGTACTGGTCTCATTGGTACTTTAGTGCCTTCTACTGATAGTAGTCCCAGATCTAATTGACGACTTGCAAGCTAGGTAAAGAAATAGAGCTAAAATAGATCTCCATTCATCTATTTTGTCCTTCCTTTCATAATTAGTTATTAGCAATTTAACTCAATTGGTAATATATATTATTTGATGTATTCGGTAAGGAAGACATTTGTCTTTGTTACCATAAACTCATCAATATGATGTAAGCCCAATATTGAGTTACCCTGATAGCCAAAACTGGTCTAACTTAGTTTGTATAAAGTCAACTAGAAGCCAAAAAGTACACTTTGTAGTTTATGTCTGATAATTGAAACTATGAGAGAGAGGTATATACTATATAAACTTAACTAACTGGATTAGTATCTATTAGTATTAGTATCTGTATCTGGATTACTATTAAGAACTGTTTATCAAATTGGAACAAATAGCCAGGCCATTTTGTGCCCAGAAAAAAAGAATTTTGAAACATTTGGCATTCCATGGTGTGTAACAACTGTCACTATGTACTCTTTTTGAGAAGCCCTTTACATGAACACTTGTCAATCAATCTAGCTGTTCCAGACTTTGGGGATGCTAAGTGTGGTTAAAACTACCATTAAAAGTAATGTTAATGTTCTAACTAATAGTTTAAATATAACCCTAAGTCTGGTACATTTAGCTAGCCATTAATATCATATATTAAGTTATTTATAAGTCTAATACAGTATAATATTATATCTCAAATTGTGAGAAAAACTTACATGAATAACAAATAAATTCATAAATAGGCAATAGACAAATCAGTTCTGAAATTTCCACTAATAAGCATCATAGATGAACAATGATTCAAGACTTGTTATACTGTAACAACTAACAACCTACATTGGGAAGGGCTACATCCTAGCCCTGTGTCTTTAAAATGTGTGAAAATTCCAAATATTTAAAATACAACATCCTTTACTGGTTCTCTATCACCACAGAAAAGTTTAATTCTATAGTTAACTATCTAGTGAAGTATACAAAGAAGTACCTGGGTATTAAGTCATAAAAATTTTTGGTTACATTGTAGACTTTATACTACCTCATTAAAATTTTAACAAACTTAACACTTTGTAATTGATATGCTGTTTTATCAATATAGCACTTTAAATGAAAATGTTTATAACGTGTTTACTTAGCACTCAATCTGATTCCAATTATAAAATAAATATATAGCAAGCAACAAGAACTCATCACTGAACAACTAGTTATCAATACCTCAAACACAACTGAACAGGCAAGAAGGTAGTGGACCTAATAGGATTTGGCAAACTGAGCTTTCAAGCTTAGATGCTACAATATCTATTTCTTGGTAAAGAAGAAAAGGGTCTTCTAGATGAACTGAAATTTCATCAATCATTTTCCTATACACATACAACCTGTAAAAATATGTATATTATTATGTTTATAATGATGTAGTCATGGAAATTTGTACAATCGATCTAACAATGTATTGATACTTCTTAGATGTAGTATACATAATATACAATGAATATGCTCAATTCAATGTTGTGTGGATGTGCACATAGCTCTACATGTAACAGACCTTTACATTACATTTATATAGAGAGCTATTATATCTAGCTATACAATAGGTCTGCACATCATTGTGGTTAAGATCAAATCTAAAATTAAGATACATTTCTGGCTTGAATCATTGAATCTATTGTGTCTCTATGGAATAAAGGTTACTATCATTTAAAAAAGAGTTAATGTGTCATTTCAAACAAGGCCTTTGTTACCATAGTATTAACAATATGATGAATAAGTTATCACAGACTCTACATAAAATAAGAAACCAAAAGTAATTAATTTTTGATCTTGGCTTCAACATGTTTTGATTTCTAGTTGACTTTATAAATAATAATTATATTATTAAGTTGAATTGATTTACATATTGTAACTCAGTATTGGGGTTACATCATAATTATGGCAATAAAAGCTTCAGTTAATTGAATGACACTGCTTTTAATTGTATGAAGTTCTAGGCTATCTATATATACATATATGCACTGTATAAATTAATCAGTTATTTAACAATCAATTTATAGCACTTACATAAGCTAGTGAATTACTATGGATCATTTATTTAGCTATTATGCAATTAAATCCAACAATTACATAATGATGATAAATGAACAATTATTGTACAACATTATCATCAAACAATTTGCAAGTACTACCATCAATAATATGTTCTTTAGGTAGATCACACAATAGACTAGCTAACCACGGAAATCCACTTTTTCCTTTTACCAATACATACGATTCACCAAGAAGAAACAAATCAATTAGAGTATATAGAGCTCCTTCTTGTTGTCTACTTGGTGACTGTATTTTCTTATCCACATGTGCAAGATAATTATTAAATGATCGAAATCTCATCCCATATGTACTGACTGCCATTTCCTTGACTACATTGGAGTCTGTAGCTAAAAATATAAGACTATTGTTACCTAGAAACTTGTTAGCTGTAGACACTGCACATTGCAACACAGTCTTCCAAATATGTTGATCTTTGATCAATTTTATATTTTCGAAATCTTTGACATATTTCACACCATAAAAACCTGTTCTTATATGAACTCCAATGTAAGGTTGATTAGTCAACTTTAAAATTTCCTTTGCTTTGGAGAGTTCCCTAAAGAACTGTTTATCAAATTGGAACAAATACCTAAAAGCTAGTCCAATGATTCCATTTAGGTTGCCAATGGATAGGTTCAATAGCCCTGCTGATTTAACTCCTTCAGCTAGCCATTGATGTTGGTTGGACGTAGATGTTTTAGTTGTAAGAGCTATCATCATAACATTAGTTACCATGACAACATGAGGCTGATTACCACCTATTATATTTAGGTAATTTTCCCAGTCTGTTTTAGACATAGACAAGTACGGATCTTTAGTAGTTGATTGCACGTGAATTTTAACAATATTTTTAGGATTCTTTATTATGTGAAGGAAGGCACTGTCTGGTTCCCAGTTAATTAGATTGGGTTTGAAAAATTGGCTTTCAAAAGATGATTTCCAGTCTAATACCAATTTTCTTCTACTAAATACAGCTAACAATAAAACAAATGTCATACCTCTTACTCTGTCTCCTAGTCCACCACAAACCTGGTCAATATGACACTGCCATACCAATGTTCTAGTAGTTCTTGAATTTTGTTTTGACAGTTTTTGATGTATTTGAGTGTATCTAAAGAGGATAGTTAACAAATTCTCATAGCTTTTAAGAAAGATTCCTTCTTTTCGAGAATAGCATGACAATGGCAGACCTTGTAATAATTTTCTTAGTAGTTGGGTCGGCAATTTTTTACGTAAAGTCTGGCTATTTTTGTTGTAATGCATAGCAGCCTCTTTGAGATCCTCAGGAATTAATGGAGACACATCTTGATTTCCTGACTTATAATTACCTGTATATAATGTCCAGTTGACAAGTGGCAAATAGTCCTCTTGTGGGCCTGTTATATTTGAATGGTTTCGATTTTGTCCATTATTTTCTTGTTGTACTTTGTTCCCTATTAACCAATAATTACTTGGTTGTTTTGGATGATAGGGCGTCACAACAAAATATATAACAATAATGACTACAAGTAGGACTAAAATCAAATATAATCGCTGGCAACGTTCAGCCATGATTCTGAGTCAATGAGATCGAATCTTATACTAAACTATATATAGTAGATAATCTATAGGTAATGAGCACGTTCCTTAGTCTAATCCTACCCCTTCTGGTGTGTCAGACACTCCTGGAGAAAAGTACCGTATTTATTTTAAATAGTCGTCTTACTATGAATGACAATCTCAATATTTCGATCTTACAATTATTATGTTATAATAATTATATGTATATTAAACTGTAATAGCTTTTAACATTCTTCCAGTTACTGGCCAGTTAAGTTTAGGTAAGCCTTGATGTCTTTGTTCCTCAATTGGAGGTAAGTGGACAAGTTGTGGTACTGGTCTCATTGGGACTTTAGTGCCTTCTACTGATAGTAGCCCCAGATCTAATTGACGACTTGCAAGCTAGGTAAAGAAATAGAGCTAAAATAGATCTCCATTCATCTATTTTGTCCTTCCATCCATAATTAGTTATTAATAATTTAACTCCATTGGTAATATATATTATTTGATGTATTTGGTAGGGAAGACATTACCATTCAGTTAAAACAACCAATCTATTGTGACTTTGATATAGTATAACAAATCTTACAGTTTCCACAATATTACATTGTTATAATGTAATATTGTATTGCAATATTATTATAATAATATGATACAATATTACATTGTTATAATGTAATATTGTATTGTAATATTATTGTAATAATATGATACATTATTATACCTTGCTTTGTGAAGAGGAGGTATGCAAACTAGACACTGAACTACCAGCTTTAATAGGAGTAGAGTGACGTCCGGGTATTGAAAATAACTTCTGAGCTCCTTCTAACTCTTGACAATGACAGTTATAAACATTTTCCATTACTTCTAAATTTCTTAGTTCTAGACTGTTGATCTCTTCTTGTAGTTTTGACTCAATAATTCTCAACATAGATATCTTATGTAGACATATGGAAAGTGTTGTTATCAAGAGCCAGCTTGATTGTATAATGTGTAATAGTATTATATTATAATGAGGTACTATATACTATATAAGGAAGGCATTACATTACATATACTTGTCATTAATGAAAGATGTAGGTTTTGTGCAATTTTTTTTACTTTATCCTATAATGATAACCTCACATAGCCAGTCTATATAAAATTAAGATACATTTCTGGCTTGAATCATTGAATCTATAGTGTCTCTATGGAATAAAGGTTAATTACTATATCATTTAAAAAAGAGTTAATGTGTCATTTCAAACAAGGCCTTTGTTACCATAGTATTAACAATATGATGAATAAGTTATCACAGACTCTACATAAAATAAGAAGCCAAAAGTAAGTAATTTTTGATCTTGGCTTCAACATGTTGTTTTGATTTCTAGTTGACTTTATAAATACTGGATTTTATCTACTGGGGGAGGGGGGGGGGGAGCTTCCCCCCAAACTCAGTAACTTCCCCCCCCCCCCCCACCACCACCAAAAAAATTTACAGTGATTTAGTAGCATGAAATTAATAAAAAAAAGATTGAGAAGCAGGATAGGAGAAGAAACACTAGAGCATGCAATGAAAATATGCATCGAAGGACCTGAACATTTAACAGATGAATCACTCGAAGAAATTATCGAAAATTACAAAAATGTCAAGAAAAGAAAAATAGCCCTGTAATTAATAATTATTATTTATTCATAAAGCTAAAAGTACATTGGAAGTCAACTTCTCCCCCCCCCCCCACAAAAAAAAATTCTAGATAGAACACTGAAATAATAATTATATGATTGAGTTATAGTTCTATCTAACTCAGTATTGGGGTTACATCATAATTATGGCAATAAAAGCCTCAGTTAATTGAATGACACATTCTAAATAATGCTTTAAATTGTATGAAGTTCTAGACTATCTATATATAAATATGCACTGTATAAATTATTAATCAGTTATTTAGCAACCAATTTATAGCACTTAGTGAATTACTATGGATCATTTAATTAGCTATTATGCAATTAAATCCAACAATTACATAATGATGATAAATGATAAATTATTGTACAGCATTATCATTATACAATTTGCAAGTACTACCATCAATAATATGTTCTTTAGGTAGACTGCACAATAGACTAGCTAACCACGGAAATCCACTTTTTCCTTTTACCAATACATACGATTGTCCAAGAAGAAACAAATCAATTAGAGTATACAGAGCTCCTTCTTGTTCTTTTTGTCTACTTGATGATATTATATCCCTACCCACATGTGCGAGAAAATTATTAAATGATCGAAATCTCATCCCATATGTACTGACTGCCATTTCCTTGACTACATTGGAGTCTGTAGCTAAAAATATAAGACTATTGTTACCTAGAAACTTGTTAGCTGTAGACACTGCACATTGTAACACAGTCTTCCAAATATGTTGATCTTTGATCAATTTTTTATGTTCAAAATCTTGGACCTGTTTCACACCATAAAAACCTGTTCTTATATGAACTCCAATGTAAGATTGATTAGTCAACTTTAAAATTTCCTTTGCTTTGGAGAGTTCCCTTAAGAAGTGTTTATCCCATTGGAACAAATACCTAAAACCTAGTCCAATGATTCCATTTAGGTTGCTAATGGATAGGTTCAATAGCCCTGCTGATTTAACTCCTTCAGCTAGCCATTGATGTTGGTTGGACGTAGATGTTTTAGTTGTAAGAGCTATCATCATTACATTAGTTACCATGACAACATGAGGCTGATTACCACCTATTATATTTAGGTAATTTTCCCATTGTTTTTTAGACATAGACAAGTATGGATCTTTAGTAGTTGATTGCACGTGAATTTTAACAATATTTTTAGGATTCTCTATTATGTGAAGGAGGGCATTGTCCGGTTCCCAGTTAATTAGATTGGGTTCGAAAAATTGGCTTTCAAAAGATGATTTCCAGTCTAGTACTAATCTTCTTCTACTAAATACAGCTAACAACAAAGCAAAAGTCATACCTCTCACTCTGTCTCCTAGTCCACCACAAAACTGGCCTACATGACATTGCCATATCAATGTTCTAGTAGTTGTTAAATTTTGTTTTGACAGTTTTTGATGTATTTGAGTGTATCTAAAGAGGATAGTTAACAAATTCTCATAGCTTTTAAGAAAGATTCCTTCTTTTCCAGAATAGCATGACAATGGCAGACCTTGTAATAATTTTCTTAGTAGTTGGGTCGGCGATTTTTTACGTAAAGTCTGGCTATTTTTGTTGTAATGCATAGCAGCCTCTTTGAGATCTTCAGGAATTAATGGAGACACATCTTGATTTCCCAACTTACCTGTATATAATGTCCAATTGACAAGTGGCAAATAGTCCTCTTGTGGGCCTGTTATATTTGAATGGTTTCGATTTTGTCCATTATTTTCTTGTTGTACTTTGTTCCCTATTAACCAATAATTACTTGGTTGTTTTGGATGATAGGGTGTCACAACAAAATATATAATAGTAATGACTATAAGTAAGACTAAAATCAAAAACCATCGCTGGCAACGTTCAGCCATGATTCTGAGTCAATGAGATCGAATCTTATACTATAGTAGGTAATCTGTGGGTAATGGCACGTTCCTTAGATTAGTCCCACCTCAAGTACCGTATTTATTTTAAATAGTCGTCGTACTATGAATGAAATTTCAATATTTCGATCTTACAATTATTATGTTATAATAATTATATTATTAAACTGTAATAGCTTTTAACATTCTTCCAGTTACTGGCCAGTTAAGTTTAGGTAAGCCTTGATGTCTTTGTTCCTCAATTGGAGGTAAGTGGACAAGTTGTGGTACTGGTCTCATCGGGACTTTAGTGCCTTCTACCGATAGTAGCCCCAGATCTAATTGACGACTTGCAAGCTAGGTAAAGAAATAGAGCTAAAATAGATCTCCATTCATCTATTTTGTCCTTCCATCCATAATTAGTTATTAATAATTTAACTCCATTGGTAATATATATTATTTGATGTATTTGGTAGGGAAGACATTACCATTCAGTTAAAACAACCAATCTGTTGTGACTTTGCTATAGTATAACAAATCTTACAGTTTCCACAATATTACATTGTTATAATGTAATATTGTATTGTAATATTATTGTAATAATATGATACAATATTACATTATACCTTGCTTTGTGAAGAGGAGGTATGCAAACTAGACACTGAACTACCAGCTTTAATAGGAGTAGAGTGACGCCCGGGTATTGAAAATAACTTCTGAGCTCCTTCTAACTCTTGACGATGACAGCTATAAACATTTTCCATTACTTCTAGGTTTCTTAGCTCTAGACTGTTGATCTCTTCTTGTAGTTTTGACTCAATAATTCTCAACATAGATATCTTATGTAGACATATGGAAAGTGTTATTATCAAGAGCCAGCTTGATTGTATAATGTGTAATAGTATTATATTATAATGAGGTACTATATACTATATAAGGAAGGCATTACATTACATATACTTGTCATTAATGAAAGATGTAGGTTTTGTGCAATTTTTTTTACTTTATCCTATAATGATAACCTCACATAGCCAGTTTTTCCCTTAAATAAAGTATTTTATTTATGGAAGAGGCGACTTATATAATTAAGCATATTCCATAGGTACTGGCTAGGCCCTAGTGTGGCTTCATGAATGACACTGAATATTATAGTGCTTAACATACAATGTCTATACCTGTTGTTTCAGCCAAATGTTATCAGATATCTCCCCCTTGGCATCGTTATCCATGGTACATAATAATCTCTATAGAAATATACATGTTCATTTATTTGTAGTTAATTTAGCTAATTCTAATCGTAGCCATCTCAACTAACTAACAAATTATAATTCAGTAAGTCTTTGGTTAAAAACAATAATAATTATAACAAGTCAAAGTCAAGGTAGTATTGAAAATTCAATGTACTTATAGTACATTGGTAGAATACTTATGACATCATACCTCTGATATTTTTTCTTTTTGTTGTTCTGAGAGTTCAACTAATCTTTGATCAACTTGTGTCTTCGCTATTCCAATATCAATTTTTAATTTATCTACATAATAATAATATAATTCCATAATCAATTATAATATTATGTAGTATTAAAATGTATTGACATATTATATAGTCATGGTAGTAATTGGTTATGACATCTTATATTTAGTTATAGTTAGTTTGGCTCTATCAGAAGATCATTTAGTTCTTGTCTACATATTTTAAAACAAATTTAGTTAGTAACAGTTTATTAACTAAAATATAAATAATAATAGTTAATTAACTAAAAATAATTAGTAATAGTTAATTAACTAAAATCTAAAAGGGTTTTACTTTTAGTTATAGTAAACTAAAACAATACTATACTAATAATACAATAATAACAATATAATAATAATAATAATAACAATACTAAAACAATACTATTATTAAATGATAATATAAACTACCTATGAGAGTTAACAGTTATTTCTAATTGCTATTAGTAAAATCCCACTATTCTCAATAGTATACTCTTAAGATCTTCACTAATTTTAGAAAAGAAGATAGTAAAATCTTATAGTTAAGTGGTATGCTTGCTTTCTCCTTATTTTATAAGCAGACATGAACAT
Organism: Xestospongia bergquistia; assembly: GCA_963965975.1. Lineage (NCBI taxonomy): Eukaryota > Metazoa > Porifera > Demospongiae > Haplosclerida > Petrosiidae > Xestospongia > Xestospongia bergquistia. The sequence continues at coordinate 1,485,578 of OZ014414.1, read as the reverse complement.
TTCTTTATAATATTTTCAATAGCTATAAATTCCAACACTGTGACACTGTAGATATATATTGTACTCTGTTCACATTGACAATGACCACTAATTCAGTGTTATAACTCTGGCTAGAAATGTGTCAGAGAGAAACGATTTGCACCATCAAAAAGACCTAACAAGCTCACACATAAATTTATAGTATTTAAGTATTACCTTCTAAATCTCGTTCAATTGCTTCCCAATTCTCCATAGTCTCTTTCATTGTGTGAATATATTGAGAATGAGAATGCTGAGTCTCATCCTATAGAAAAAGAATAAGGTAGACTATAGTATACATGAACTTTTTCGTTCTACCAAGAGTCCCTTCAAAATACTATATTAGCAACAATTATTGTTATGTTATTGAGGCACAATTCATGCTTGTATGTACATGTATAATGTCAAACATAACACACAATTGTTAGTGTTAAAATGTTAATATTAATAATATCAGATGAGACATATGGATATTGAGTGAGTAAATAAAATAAAAATATTGTATTGAATAAACTTATAGTTGTATTTCATTATATCACACTTATAGGCTATTATTAAGTCAATTCTAAAAGATGCTAAATGAGACAAGTCATAATAAATATGTGAAAAGATTAAAGAGCTTTAATATCCCTACTTATAATATAGCGTTTTCAAAATTTCAAAGTATAGGGTATAGACAAGTACAGTTATTTGTCAGTAATCAACTTAGAGGTGATAAATTACTGTTTTATTTACAAGGTTTTCTGTAAAATTAGGCACATTGGTTTATTCTAAATTGTATACCATCTTAAGACTCAAATAATAATCATTACATGAGTGAGTAGACTACTGGTAAAGAGGAATACTAAGTAATATTTGTTGTATGTAGCAACTTTAGAATAAGTCTTGAGGATCTTCCATATAAAGGAGCAAGTTACCATAGGCAAGGAGAGAGTACAATACATAAATATTTAACTGTTTAATGGGTCACCTTGTATTTCAGCAACTTCTTTAACTCTTCATAAGCTTCTCTTAACTTTTCATCTTCTTTCATAATAGTCTCATTTATTTTTCTTAACTCATCATTAGCCATTCTTGACCAATTTAATTTTTCTAACATGGCTTTCTCAACTTCTTCTCTCCCAACTGTCTCTGCCTCGTTTAGCTTCTTTTCAAACTCTATAGCCTCTTGAACTAGAGTGTTTAGATGATGAAGTTTCTCTTGTTTGGTGGTATAGTTCTGTATAAATAATATCAAAAACATAACAATTGAACTAATGGTTAAAAGACTAAAGGCAGTTTATGTACATGTATAAGGTAGTATACTATAAGTACATTGACTAATATGGTATATCCTATATCCTATAAATAGATCCTTGTGTTGCTAGCTACCTGTAAATATACATGTAATTCATTTAATATTAAAAAAAGACACTTCCCTATGAAGTGTATTATAATATCTATTGGGGATATATTAAGAGTTACTACAGAGAGAAGAAAGACATTGAATGGTATAAACAAGTAACATGTAAAATGTTCATAACTTAAGATATAAAATGTTATAAGGTTAATCAATTTAACAATTTTTGTGTTAATCACATGATTCAATGTTTTACATGGGCTTGTGACAATCGTGATAATTAATGCTAGTAGAAAGATCACTTAACATTTATTATCAGATGTCACAGCTACATCAAAGCAGGTAAATTTAAGAACAATCATGTTGCAGTCTTTCCTATTGTTATATTGTTAGGTACAGTTGAATTCTTGATTTCTGAGTCATAATAGTTGATAATATGGTCATGTTAAATGACTCATGACATTGACAAAGCTTAAATGTAAGAGAACGCTTATCAAACAAGAATGACAAAGAATAAAAGATTTTAGACTATTATACCATACAATAGCAGCTGTATTAAAAAATACACAATGATTGACCTACTTTCTGTTTCTGCTGGTAATTTTTATCTTTATATACTTCAGATTCCTCAGAGTATACATCAATGACCTCTTGTTTACCTTGAATTCTAACAACACACATTGTTGTCATAGAAAATGCATTCATTGTAATACCTATATGAAAGAAGTGCCTCTAATGCACTCTGCCTGTTTTGAGAGAAGTCTGGTGGAGGGGGTAACCCTCCATCTCCTCCGCCTTTGGGTTTCCCTCCTTTTTTCTTTCCACCTTTCTTCTTGCCCGGCATACTTAGCTATATAGCTGTTATGCTTAGCAATTGGGTGGGGCTCGCGGGAGTAGTTTTGCGCATGCTCAGTAAGTCAGTAGGCGTAGCTCGTTTGAGCTAAATAATCCTTTCTGAAGATGGCGGAGGACCTTAGTGGAGCTACAGGCGCTACTACAATCGCCCCAGAAACAAAAAGGCTAGAATTCAAGAAGCAAACGTTAGATGATGCTTATGCTGTACCGGCCAACTTATTGGAGATCGAAGTCTGTAACCCCGAAACGCACGGCCTCGCCAGAAACCGTTACACTGATTATGAAGTCAAAATGAGAGTAAGATGTTTAATATTCTACAAGTAAATTCTTGTTACAGTTAGTTTATACAGTTAATAAAAGAGAACTAACTAACAAATGCATTATATTCATCATGTCAGAATAGATAGGCTCATGAAAGTTAGATAATATACCATATGACTTAAGTATATAAGGAAGACTCATTGATGCTTGCCTTTCTATATTTTGTTAGAATTGATGCCATTTTCATTGTAAAAGTGATTTTTAAGTTCTATACCAGCTATCCTATCCATCAGTACTGTGCTATCAGCATTGTTGTCTTATAGTCTCAGACCTATACCACGTATATTCTCAAACCTGTGTTTTGAAGCAGCAACCATTAACTCTGTAATGAAGCTTTATAAGATATTCAAACTTAGTAGCAAAGTTCAGTTAGTATATGGGAGTGTCTCTTTATAATAGCTATACTTAGTATTCTCATATCCTGAATTATTATTATGTCTTCTTTAGACAAATATTCCTGTATTTAAAATAAAAGAATCCTCCGTTCGAAGACGATATCGTGATTTTGAATGGTTAAAGAAAGAGTTAGAAAGAGATAGCAAGGTAGGCCTAACAATACATATATATGAATTGTACATGTACATAAATATTTACATAAAGCTAGCGTATATGTTTCAGCCTCAAGCTCTGTGTCTTCACAATACTCTATATATATCATGTACATTTGCACTCTATCATTCTTATTTGAATTTTTAGGAAATTTTCATGTATAATATCTAAATAATAGCCCTTTTAAATAGACAATAAATAAATACAGTACATTGACCCAATGTCAAATTATAAGTGGTAAAAATTGTGACCATGTACATGTAAGAATGTCTTTATCATGTACATCCTACCTGGACAATGTAGTAGTCATCTGTTAGTTACTCTGCTAATTTGTAGTCACTATGAGCTATGCATATTTTGGAGTATGTAAGAACATATTTCATGTACAGATACATGTACACGTTTCATAGAAGAGAATATTTGAATATAATGCAGCTGTATATTGCACATGTGATATACTATGTTGACAGTATGTTTTAATGAGGTTATACTCTACCTTTGACCTTAGCAATTTATTATGTTATAATATATTAGTTTCTTTACTGGTTCACTTATCAGATTGTTCCATTATTGTATAGACCTTCTCTACCTCTATACTGTATGTATAATTGTACATCCACTTAAACTCTTTTTTTAACAAATCAACTTCATATACAGATATAGCAATATGAATCTGATTCAGTGAAGCCTCTAATACTTGTATATTGTACATAAACTGTGATTTTTGTAGTAATATTTCCTCCCCCTCTCTCTCTCCCTCTGTCTAGATTGTAGTACCTCCCTTACCTGGAAAAGCTATTAAAAGACAACTTCCATTTAGAGGGGATGATGGTATGTACATGTACATATAATAGATATTACACACACTCTTTATTTACACATCAAATGATACTCAGTATTGTTCATAATTAGCTCAAAGTATCAAACATATATAGCTCTGTAAGGTACATGTATTAGTACATGTATTAATACACATCTTAAATTTTAGTAAAATACACAAATTACTGACCTAATGTATACAATACCCACCTCAAGAATGAGACTAATGATCATTAACATGAGTAGTACTATTTAGCATTATGATACTTGATTTGATTGTTAGCTATTAAATACCTCTGTTATTTCCTATCATTTTATGCATGTACTGTACTAGTAAAACACTATAAATAATAATTTTTGCTCCTAATACATGTACATATTGTGCTATAATTATATATTTGTTGTACATTTATTATAGGTCTGTTTGAAGATGAATTTATTGATGAGAGGAAAAAAGGATTAGAAGAGTTTCTTAATAAGTTAGTGGGATCTTTGTAAATAAGGATTTGGAACATGCATCAATGTACATGAACACACATACACACTCTCCTTTTCAATCACTTATCTCTCTCTCTCTCTCTCTCTCTCTCTCTCTCAGAGTCGCTGGCCATCCCTTAGCACAAAATGAACGTTGTTTACATATGTTTCTTCAAGATCCTATTATTGATAGAAATTATGTTCCTGGCAAAGTTCGTGCTAATATTTAGTAATGAACACTGATAACTACATCCACCAATTAACACGCATCCAAGAGACATTGTTAGTGTCATATTTCTGTACATGTAAATTGCATGTACAATCTTTATGGTTAATTTATTTTGTTATGTTAATTACTTGCTGTTTAATGATCTTTGATTTGTCAATACTACTACTATAACAATGCTGTATTATTATTTTCTTTGAAGTAATGTGATGTAAACGTTCGTTTTGCTATTTTCAATATTGTAAGAGTGTTTGTATAATACATGTCTGCTGAATACTGTAGTATTTTCATTCAATTTTATGATATAATTACCAGTACGAACTAGTCTCACAGACCAGAACATTTAATTTTAACCCCTTAATGTTAAAAGGATGAATGATTATTCAATAGCTGAAGTGGTATACTAAATGTTATCAGTCATATTTATAATATATGTCCAATCATATTATAACTAAAGTGGTATTGTGAATGTCAATCAAACATGTCATCAAAAGATATTAAACTCTAAACTCAATAATTATTGTATTAGTTATTCTAGAGTGGAGTATGTCAAATGGGTCTCGTACAAAATATATATACATATGTTGTGTTATATTGTAGTCATGACAAAAATTGACTATTATAAATTATATAAAATAATTAATTAAATTTTTAAAACAATTACAAAATTTGATATACAGAAAATCATATTTAAAACAATTGACAAAATATTTTTTTTTAAAAATTAACATTAAAATATTAAGAAAAAAAATGATACAACTCCACAAGAAAAATCGAAAGACATTCTATGAAGAATCAGAGAGGCTTAGTAAATAATCCATCCAATCCAGAGGATAGTCCAGTGGAAAATTTTGAGTCCACAAATTGAGAACATAATTATAAAAAGAAAAATAGAGATAAATAAACGAACTGTATCGCTAAAGAGAAGATGGATGAATGGATGTATAACAGAGAGACATCTTACCTATTTTATGTGGCTGCTCCTGAAGGGAAAGAGAGAAAGATATAATTGTAACTGACCTGGTTGTGAAAATGAATTTATGGATGGAAAAAGGAAGTGAAAAGACTATTATCTTCTTACACACAAACACATCCATCCTCTCCCCTATATACCACAAGGGGTAAAAATGGGGGGGAAGGGGAGAAGGATTTGTAAGGTATATGTGCATGAAACTATGGTGTATATTAGTTAGATACCCAAACTTTTTAAAATTAAAAAAGGGAAGGAAAGGAGGCTGGAAGGAAGACGAGAGAGTCCAAGATGAAGAGTTGAAGACAACTCATTTTTCACATCCATAGATATCATCAGTCCAAGTTAAAGCTTCAAGGAGATCTGTCAAAATAGCATCAATCCAGTACATCATTAAAAGGATCCATCAATCTAAGTTGATGATTTCATGATTTCAGACTTTATTTTTTAATCTTATTTCTCTTTCTTCCCTATAGAACTTCAACTAACTCAATAATTTTAAAGACTTCAGAGAGTTTAGACTATTGGATGAACTTCACACTGCAAACTATTTGCAATAAAGAGTTTACAGAGATTAACTCTATTAGCTGTAATGTAATTGTTTATAATAAAGTTCTATAGGGAAGCTTCGAAGAAAGAGAAATAAGATTAAACTGGAATCATGAAATCTTTGGAAATCTCCGGAAATCTTAGCAGTTTACAGTGATTTGAAATCTTGTACACAAAATCGACCTGTTTCGTTTGAGAGATGAGTGCATTAGAGGAGAGCTTAGGTAAGCTAAAGAATGTCTTTACTTCAAGTGGCAGCAAGGACGATGAAGATGATCAGGAGATAGAGGAGACGGACGAAGCTGAAGATAAAAGCATCTTTAGTGAATCAGTGAAAACAGTACGTTGTATATGTGACTACCTCGAATAACATATTCAGTTAATCAGACGTATTTTGCTTGTGTCTTTTAGCTTGTTTTTGCTAGCAATGGGTGTGGTTAAACCATAGTTTTGAGTGTGGCTGGAGTTAATTTAAAACAAGCTGTAATAATACTATGTATTGGACTTTAGAAACCTTTAACTATCATTACTCTGTGCAACTAGAGTCACCTATGTAATAATTATTTATCTGCAAATATCATTGTGCTTTAGTCAGATTGTAGATTACCTTTTAACGTAATCACTTGCTCTTATTCCCTTCCCATGGACTGGTCATACTGACCTAACATTAGCAGAATGGACTAAGATACATTGTACTCTGATGCAATGTTATACCATGGTCTGTTCCCTCAATCTACACTTAATATTGCCTGATTACCGGTTAAATTACTCAGTTTTAACTTGAATGGACAAGATCTAATATTATTTTTAAATTTTTGAAACATAGGTAGTTTATTCCTTACCTCGAAAAGAGCTCCATCCATTACGTTACAAACACAAAAAATTATGGGATATCAATGTTGATCATATCTTAGTCACATTATAGCAGTGTTTTGTGAAAATCTTATCAACAATATTAACATGATATTTAAATGATCACTCTGTCATTTTTTTGTATATTTAGGTTCGTAAGGTAACTAAATTGAATTGGAAAGAACGTATCATTGGATTTATAATCTGTGTAGTTATTGCAGCTGTATTTGTTATTGTGGTAAGTGTGCACGACACGGAGTAACTGATATAAGGATGTGACTTACCATACATATCATTAATTCTATTAACCAATATCAAATTGTTACATGTAAAAATTACAAGCACTTTACAATAGTAGATAATGTTAACATATTGTGTTATATTATAGACATGTTTATGATTTGTTAGAAATTACTGCCCTCTTTACACTCTATAGGGCTGTGCAGTGGCTGGAGTAAGTCCTCCAGCTTTTGCTGTACTCTTCAGTATTGGGATAATAGCAGCAGTTGTTAGGTGTGTGTGTGTTAGGATATTTCTCTGTGTTTGTCTGTGATAGACTCTCTCTCTCTCTCTCTCTCTCTCTCTCTCTCTCTCTCTCTCTCTCTCTCTCTCTCTCTCTCTCTCTCTCTCTCTCTCTCTCTCTCTTTCTCTCTCTCTCTAGTACATTCTTTCTAATGGGTCCTGTTGCACAGGCTAAGAAGATCATAGACTATAAAAATACTATAGAATTTATAGTGAGAATAGTGGCATTGGTAGTAATTGCAATAGCTATTGTTTTAGCAATTGTCTGTGGAGCACTGGTAAATATAGATGAAGAGAAGTGTGGTTAGATGGATAAATTAATTGATAGAGATACATACACAGGGCAGCCCCAATCCAATGCAATTTTGTTTTATAGGGTCGACCTGGGTTAGCTGTATTTTTAGCTATTATCCAGTTTGCTGCTCTCATTGTGTAAGTTACATATTATATTTAATAATTTATTTAATTTCCTCTATATTTATAATAGGTATGCCGTCACCTTGATACCTTTTGCTACGTGAGTAAACAGCTGCATTTATCTATTCATCTATCTGTTCATCCACCCATTCATCCATCTTGATATCCTCATCTATCCATTCACTGTGTCATTCTTCCATCAGTCCTATTTACCCTCCAATAATTCTTATATATATAGTACATTTATTGTCAAGAGTTTGAAATCACTTTGCACGGGATGAAGCTAGTTAGTTGTATAACTAGTATGATATGATATTACACTATAACAATACTATTATATATGAAGTTACCAAATATTATATGTACAGTGTATCAATATAATGTATGTCTCTATATACTGTGCATTGTATGGTTGTGAAGAATTAAATAAAGATTTTAACTTCTATTTTTTTGATAACACAACATATCAAGAAAAACTACAAAAATGAAGTGCATATGAGAAAAAATACAAACTTATTACACGAGACTTCTTGTGCACAAAAATTAACACATTACAAAAATCTATACAAAGAAAAATTAACCCAAAACTTTATAAAATATTTAATTCACAATTACTCCAAAGATTATCAGTTTAACAATATTGATTAGTCATCAGAGGCTGGAAGGTTGGGATTTAAGATCTATATCATCTCCTGCCTCATCAAAATGACGCTCATAACGTCCTTCTTCTTTCGGGTTATTACTTGAAGGGGTGAACCCACGGGACTTAAAATGTTGTATGCACACACAGACCACTAAGCCAATAATGACACCTATTATGATCCCCACAATTAACATAGTAAGCGTAGCAGCAACAACAACTCCACTACGTACTCGACCATCACAAGATTGTGTGACCGTATTATTACAAGGTTGCATGATCGTATTATTACAAGGTTGCATGATCGTATTATTACAAGGTTGCATGACTGTATTATTACAAGGTTGCACGATTGTATTATTACAAGGTTGAATGATCGTATTATTACAAGGTTGAATGATCGTATTATTACAAGGTTGAATGATCGTATTATTTCTATATTCGTTGACAATGTAAAGTGGGTACACTTCCATTGGTGGCTTGGATGTAAATCTAATGTATACATAATACATGAATCATTGAATAATAATTATGTACAAATATTAGAGGACTAAATATGGTATTATGCAGTTGATAACTATAGGTATAGCAGCATACATTACATGTATCAATATAGGAGCAAATGTACATTACTGAAAGAGGATAATCCTTTCATTTATAGATTAAGATTGGGTATTGTGATTAGGTTTTCATAAGCATGTACATGTATACAGGAGAACCTCAGTTAATATAATATCATAAGAACTACAAAAAGGATGCCCCTTTAATTAATACAAATAATTCTCTGCAATAAGGATTCCACTTCATTTACATTTTAAAAACATAATTGTATGAGGTAATAATAGCCTGCACTCTTCAATAGCATTAGCATAGAGTGTATACACTAAACCACAGACTGTATTTTAATGAGAGTTATCAACTCTTACATGATAGAGAAAGGTAGTTTGCTGTTGTTCTGTAGTCCTGATGTGAGCCTGTTATAAATTGCTTGAGCTGTGTAGTTCCAGCGAACTGAAGCATTGGCTGTAAGATTTGTCATAAGAAGCGAGACAAGTATGACATTAGAAATACTCTTACTGTCAATCTTACGAGTGAGTGAGAGAGAGAGAGAGAGAGGCAGGAAGAGGGAGGGAGGGAGAGAGAGAGAGAGAGAGAGAGAGAGAGAGAGAGAGAGGTCATTAATTCTCTAAGTTAATAGAAGCAATACCTACAAGTACATATACCACATACTACATATGCAAATATCCCACACTATAATATATAACATATAATATCCAGTCAATCACCTGTATAGAATTGATTTGCAGAGGAGATTTAAAGGGCATACCAATACTGGTAGCATACTTCATAAAAGCACTACGAATATCAGATCTAAACTGGGTCTGGTTATTAAGAGTGACATTTGATGGAACAGAGAATCGTATCATGACATAATCTGATGGAGAGTAACAAACTGAAGTATCAAAGACATCAAGAGGTGGCTCGGAAGGTGTGAAACCAAACAAGCTAGTGGTTACTGTAAAGTTTTGCTCAATAATTGTTCCATTTGAAAGTCCTGTGCGAGCAAATCCACTAAACTTTGTCTGCACAATAACTGGATTGTCTGTAACACCAAATTCAGAAGCAACCAGTTGCCCTGGTCGAGTGAAGTACAAATTATAGACACCATTTGTGATATTAGTGCGATAGTATTGTTGAAAATCACGTGGTGATATCCAGACATCGACCATCAAACCACGGACAGTGGTAACCCCTTCATAAGAGTAATTAAATTGATCATTGGCCAGAAACAGATTTTGCAAGCTTTGCAGATGTAGTTGTCCTTCAGAATCAACAGTTGAGTCATAGAAAGTATTCTGCTTGGTGAGATTTTGAATGTAACAAGATTGACTGTTCTGTTCAATAATATATTGTGCCCCAATATTGAAATCGTGTATAAGAGTGAATGGGACTGAATAATTGCGGGAATAACCATCAACTCTTAACAACTGATGTGTATAGTCATAATATTCCTGTAAAAGTAAAGATTGTTATCATTTTGTTAAACTACTAAGACTGTCTTTATTTCTAAGATAACAACCCAACAGTTTATATAGATCACATGCATAATATTGATAAGATCAAACTCCAGCTAAATATTGCAAATCCAATCCTAGTGGGGTCAGACATTAGAATGCCCATGTATATGAATATGCATCAACCCTTAATAAACTACATTTACAGTCAGACTAAGATCTATAATATACATGTACATGTAAGTCCTGTAGACAAGTTAAAAATTAAGTTGGCTCAAATAAATGTGTTTAAGTAGACACATTGCCTATACCTTTGTCTTACACTTTTAGAGTGAAATCTGTAAGCTACATATTATAAATGTGTTAACAACTGATCTCTATGGTATAGTCAATGCAATCATAATAGCAGTCAGACCAGTACTGTTCACTAGCTATACAGGACTATAAAAGTAACAAGGCTAAAAGTTACTAAAAATGTCAATAAAAATACATGTACAATATCAATAATTTATTATGATTTTGACAAGAAATTTAATGTTGATAGTCACAGCATGCAACAATAGCTTGTAATCCAACATTACACAGCATGTAATCGTAAACTGTACTTTATAAATACACAATGTATTATTAAGTCCACTACAGCAACAAAAAACAACATTAGAGCTTACTCTAAATGTGGACACTCCTGTAGATCCTACGTACTCAACACCAGCTGAAAATACATTAGGAAATTGAGGTAGAGGTTGGCCAGGAATACGTCCCTTACAAACAAGATCAAGAGGTATACGAAAAGCATCATCAGGTACTGAACTCGGCCCAGAATTGAAAACAACAAATGAATAATAATGTTCAAAATAAACTGACGTATTGGATGTTGCATTCCATCGATTACCGATCATATATATAGCCACTGGAATAAGGTTGCTGGCATCAGGATAGGTAGCATTCCAAATAGTAGAATTAGTAAAGTAATAGTGTAGAGTATATGAACTATAGTCATTGCTTGTACACGTCTTCCAGTGGTATGTAGATACACCACGAGTGATGTTATTATCTTCAACTCCCATGAATGTAGCATTTGTAACATTAACAAGTGAAAAGAATAAAGATGGCGAGCCAATTTGAACGGTATTGTTTGGACCAGGAGCTATACCAAATATGAAACGAACTTCTGGGTTAGTTTGAGAACTGTTTGCATTCAGTAAGGAGACAGTACAATCATCTCCAGTACGTGGATTTGGATAGACAAATGCTTCTTTCAAATTATAATCAATGACTGTGTTAATTTTACGACCACCTCCTGTGAAATCCATGCGACCACGATTACCAGGTCCATCAAAATATTCGACTGCATATACACTATGATTGCGTTCAACAAGAGTAGCTTCCATTGCCATGTAGAATTGATCTGGAAGTTGAGGGAGAGGTGGGTCAGCTGGTAAATAATCGCTTGGATCACATACTGGGATGACTTGATTCTGAACGATTGTTGCTAGACCGACTAATATAATGAGTTCAATTAGTAGGGTTAACCCCATGTTAATGTGATTGGGATATCTATGATTTTGAAGTGAAAGAGTTAGTTAGAAACTGAAATATATTATAATATATTGTTTTCCTTTAGCACTACCTAATGGTACAAATCATATGTATAAACACATACATCTAATAATACATGTAGATGTAGTATGCGTACAAATAACTTGCACGTTTTCTTTAGTAATTTTGTATATACTACACTAGCTACTTAATGTATATATACATACTATATAATACATTATACATGTAATGCATGAAGAGAGACAACAAATAGTGAAATAGTGGTGATCAACAATATTTAACTAAGTGATTTTAAAAGCCTGTAGTCTATTGTGGGAGATTGACTTGGATTGATTTCATATATTTATGTGAAATTGTTAAGCTTGTTGGGATGGCATTATTTAATGCTATTGCTTAAATTATATTAATAATAGCTATTTCATGATGTAGGTCATGCTATTTAAGTAATTTCTAAAACACATCATTTTTCATCTATATAATAATAATAATATATACTATAATATCACAATGCAGCATTAATTAATAGACTCGATATTCAGTATTGATTTGCGGATAACTCACTATGCTTTGTTTGCAAACAGCGAATTTCTTGAGCTCTGGTTGGGACAGTGAACTCACTCTGACTGCCTACTATATATACAGCACAGCACGAGCTTGCTTTATAAGATTACATCATAATAACTGCATGTGACTATCAGCTTCGTTAATTATAGCGAGGGCGTAGCCTTAAATTTCACGTGATCCGTTGGAATGTGGGTGGAGTTGCGATCGTTGAATTTTCTTGGAGACAAGATTATTCATAGCCAAGAGCTTTAAGTCATTTAAAGGCGTATTTTATGCTCAGAATTCATCCTTTTGCTACAGCTGAGTGCTCAAAGAGAGTAATAATCACAGGTAAGTCACAATTAGTGTGTCTGTGTAAGTTGAATAATTGAGTTTGGGAAGCGATCGCTGCTGGTGTGAATCAATAGCCATGTGCAGTTTAAAGAAAGGGGCGTGGAGGATAGCCTTAAGAGTGGGAGGGTGTGTACAAACAAGCCTTACAAAATCTGGCCTCCAAACGTGCTCTGTTTCCAAGGTAGAAGGTGTAGTCATAAGATTCATAGATGGCTTATGCGGTGAGTAAATTATATGTTTTTAGGATCTTATTGTAACACTTGATAGATCAGTTTTATGCGCAATTGTTTGTTTAGCTCGGTAGTTTACAAAAAGTGTTTTGGGAAGCCTTTCTGCTGTCATGATGGCTTTTTCTCCTTTTAGGCGATGGATTTTGAACAGTTCAACGCCCAAAATCAGCAGAACGGTCCAAGCAACGGTGAGACTCAGAAGCATCAACAGACGCATATTTCCGCCGCTAATCATCAGCAAACGATGGCCAGTCCTCTACAAAGTCCTACAGTTGGTGTTCCTATGAAGAGCCCAACAGGTCAGCAGCACAAAAACGAACTTCCTCTGAGCCCCACGCTTCAGTACGGTGGCGCTCCATCAACTGCACAGATTCCAGTCCACGTAATCGCTCGTCAAAACCCTCACTTACTGCAAACTGCAGGAGCTCTAAGCAGACTCTCCCAAGGTCAGATACCAGTAGCAGTGACTACCAGCTTTCAAATTCCTAACGGATCACCAACGCAACTGACGCCAACTTTAGTCCATCCTTCTATTTCATTGGCAGCTTCAACACAGTCCATGACAGCAGGTGTTCAACCATACCAACCTGTTATACAGCCTCCTCCTCAACCTGCAAGGACCATGCCTCACTCACAGCAAGTTGATCCGGACTCACCAGAAGTCAAAGATCTAGAAACATTTGCAACCACATTTAAGACTAGACGTGTTAAACTTGGTTATACTCAGACAAACGTTGGACAAGCATTGGCAGAAGTCCACGGAACAGACTTTAGTCAAACAACTATATGCAGGTTTGAGAACCTACAACTTAGCTACAAGAATGCTCAAAAACTAAAGCCAATTTTAGAAAAGTGGTTGGAAGAAGCTGAGAAGCAAGGAGCTATTCACCATGAGGAAGAACAATCTCCTGAGCGCCGCCGAAAACGAAGAACCACTATCGGCATGAACGCCAAGGAACGACTCGAACAGCACTTTCAAGTCCAGCCAAAGCCTTCTTCATCAGATATCTCTAAGATTGCTGATTCCCTTCAGCTGGACAAAGAGGTTGTACGTGTGTGGTTTTGTAATCGACGACAGAGAGAGAAACGAGTACGTACTTCATTGGGTGGTACGCCAGAAAAGGAATAACTCTATTTCAGTAAGTACTCAGACTTAAAAGGCATAATGACACTTGTTTGTGTTATACATTTCTACTTTTCCACTTCACAATCTCCACTCTTCAAAGTACTACAAATCTCTGTCTCTCCATTTGTCTTAACACTGTTCTATTATTTCAGCTACTGTTTCTGACAAGAACCAAAAATTAAAATAACAATTTTCATTGTTTGCTTTCCCTGTCATTTCTTGATGTGGCTCTTCTCACCTTTTTTACACTTACCTATATTAATTATAATTGTGTTTTTTCTAGTCATATTTATTTTGACTAAAACTGAAAAGACACTTGTTAACTTGTAATACATACAATATTGGAGTCCAATTTTTATATAGTTTTGGCCAACCATTACAATTACTGTTTTGTCACTTCATTACAGGTATAACTTAACATGTCCTTTTCTTTCATTTTGTATTATCCATTCTTAATACTAGATTTGTCTCTCAATTTTGCATATAAACATTTAACTCTTTCTTTTCTCATCTCTTTAATGTGATGAGATATAATAAATGTTCTTGCTTTGTTATTATAAATGATTGTTAAAAAAGCTGTCAATCAATTATTCAGTATTAAATAAAATGTAAAAAGACACAAGACAAAAATTACTCAAGAAGTCTGAAAATAAATTGTTTATGTTATAACTAACACTGATTAGCACATACTAAAGACATTAATTACCTCATCAACAACACCTCAGGACTTTGCTACACATGTCATCGTTTTTATTAAGCCATCAAATACAGCTAAAGACACAGTTAACTGTGGTATCTCTGACTCAAGTTGATGTAAATTTCGTAGGAGATCTACTGTAGTACTTGAATCTTTTATTGAAGTAGTTATCAAATGGTCAGCTGACTGTAAAATAATATATATATATATATTGAATCTTAATATTTGTTTTCTTTAATTTATTGTTGAATAAATAAACAAAAGTCATTGAAGAGACAAACACAACTTAAATTGAATTATCAGTGAAATCTGGAAGAATTATATAGTTACTAAAATAAGGTCTATTAAGAGAGGAGCATGTACAATTTGTACACTCTAACAAATACTGTTAAATATTGTCAGAATACTTCAATAATTATTAAGTAAGTAAGATGTTCGATGACATCCAGTTTCATTGTTAGATTTTATTAGTAAATCCTTTAAAATAATTTTAACAAAAAATATATGTAGTTGCATGTATCATATCTCATTAAGTTGATTTAACATTTTAATATTGACTAATGTTACATATTATATTACACAATATATATATATATATAATAAAAATGTATATTGGTCATTGTAAGACTATTTTTAGTTAAACATGATCATTACAATGAAGTAGTTCTCATTATTGCACTTTTGACATACTGTACAATGATGACAGCTTCTATTAAGCTACCAACCAACTTACTAGTGAATACTACTTAGATTTTAATATATATGTACATGTACATGAACTATATGTACATGTATTATATGTACATGTACTATATGTATGTGTACATTTACATGTTCTGTATGTACATGTACATGTACATGTATGTATCAGTAAGAGACTGGCACAAGTATAGCAATTAATTTGTCAATTCTTGTTATTATTCATATCAAGTTATTCAATTGTATATATAACCATACAATTATGAAGTGGTGTATTTGCATTCGGTGAAAAGCGATCTTTTGAAAATTTTACCACACTTAATTTGTCTCTCTCTCTTTCTCTCCCCATAGCTATAATATAATTAATTCGATCTCTTTTACAAAACTTTAATCTTTTCCTGTCTGAATAATGGTTGCAACCATTAGGCTTTACAATGTTACATTTATTACTGAAATGTGTCCAACATAACTATCAGTGGCATAGCAGCTGTTTGAGTATTAGTACAGCTATTCGCCTGGAAACTATTTCCCGTACAGCACATAAACAAGTGGTGTTGTTTTATTGTTCAAGTTCATTGTTGACTAGTTTGAAATAAATGAAGTTAGATCATACATGTCAACATTAATGTATGCTTGCATGTTTTACTACCAAATGCACAGTGTAGGCATTATATAGAGTACATACCTATTAGTATGATATGTTTAGTAAAGTTTTGATGTAACCAATACAAATTCTTTCTGACACTACACAATTAACAAGTTTGCCTAATGTACATGTACATGTATATGAATATATATGTACATGTACATGTATATAATAATAACAACTAAGTACATCATTGTACATGTACATGTACATGTATATAATAATAACAACCAAGTACATAATTTGTACATGTACATGTATATGAATATATATGTACATGTACATGTATATGTATATGAATTGATCCAAGGACATCAGGTCAAAGGTGACCACTAATAAACTAAATCATTTATTTGTTTACCCATTCATCAATTCACTCACTATCCATCTCTATAAATTATTCATCCATTACTATCTGTTACAAACTGTTTATACATCTATTCATGAGGGAATACTGCACTATATACACAGACCCGCCTTCTGATTAACTGACCAATCAAATACTGTTGAATATGTAAACAAGACATCTAACACACCTCTTGATTGCATAGTTCCCACTTCTATCATCACATGATGCAATACACCTAGACAACCAATAATACCCCATCACATGGGAAATAGATAATGAGATTCATAGTCCACAGGCGCTTATGAATATTAATGAATATCGTTAAACTATTTCTCATGTGCATATTAATATCATGTGTACAGGATATCGTCTATTACATTATTATTATCATTATCATAGCTCATAAATTATTCATGATAAATATACAGTCACAGATATGTCTTAAGGAATAAAAATTGGACTGAATCTTCCTTCAATCAGACTATCTTCACTATATTGACTTACCATAAAGGTTAAATAATACAAATATTGGCTTAAAACTAGAACCATTGTCATGAATATAGGAAGCTTCCTCAATATATAGAGCCCTTTTGTGACATCTCTATTTACAGTGCAACCTCTGAACTAAGGACAGGCCCATTATATTTACAGAACACTTGTCTAGTCCCATACTAATACTCTGTGTAATATTTAACCCTCTATATTAAAACCTTTTTTCTCAATGTAGATAGCATCAACATAATCATGTACATGTATATATATATATACATGTACATGTAGCTTTATTTTTTTAGTTGGGATAATTGTGAAGGAGGAATGTGGTGCATATGTAAACAACATCTACTTTCTAGATGACTTCGGATTATTTTCTATAACCACAATTAAATATAACACATATAAATAACATTAAATCATATGTTTATTATATACAAGTAATTACTTTCGATATCAAACAATGTTTTGTTAATATCTTACTCTTTATTGAAAGTGGAAGGAAACAAATGTATTTGTTAAAGATTAAATAACAAATATGGAATCAAGTTACAATGAAACTTCTAAAATTAATAATAATAAAAATTCTTTTAGTGCTCCAAATAGTTAATTTATTAATTTATTAATTTATTAATTACTTAATTACAATATTTAAAGAAGTCTGTATGCTATAACTAGCATTATGTTCTTTACAATATCTACAAGTGTGTAGATAGAGTTTCTCTGTTTCTAAAACAAGCAATCAAATAAAACTTTTAACTATGTATAGTACGGACAGTTTCAAGGTCTTACAATGTCTGTCTACTAAGCAGAGATGTTTTGCTAAACTTAAAACCAATGACCAATACCACAAAAAGTGTTTTAATAAAAGTTTAATATAATATATTATAGTCCAAGGCCTTAAAACAAATCATAGATCAACATAGGGAAGTAAGTGACAAAGCTGATAAGTCCTACTTTTATCCTTTAAATATAAAGGATAAAATGTTTGATGGGTATGTGTTTCCTCTGTTTGAGGAAATCTTGAGAGAGAGAGAGCAATTTAAATTGTTATTATTCTCTACCACTGGTAGTCATAAGACAAAAGCAAATATTAATATTATGTATTGTTTAAAATATTATTGTTATAGGTGTTTGGAGGTAGTGTGTTTTATTACCCACATGTTGAAAGCTAAACAGACCAGTGCTAGTGAAGTGTTCAGAATAAACATCTGATACTCTAACTGTGGCCAATTTGGAGAGCAAACTCATTTAATAGTAGGATTCTCTAAACTAGTGGGACTTTAAAACAGTTTCTTTCAGTTTTTAACTGTGGTTTGTTTGCTTATCAAAACTACTGAATACAATAAGGGAAGTCATTTTGGGTATTAAGGGTTAACAAGATTCACAGTTTACATTGTACATGTATACAGTCAAAGATACATGTACATATAAATGCAAACTACATCTATATTTACATTAATGAGGATTCACTAAAAAACTGTTAATGCTAAAAGCATCATTAGTTATCTCTGTCTGTCTGTCTCTCTCTCTCTCTCACCTGGGTACTTGGTACAATGTGATAGCTCAATACAGCTTTCCCCTGAGGATGTTTAGCCAGAGAATAAAAGCTATGTACATTGTGATCCTCTTGTAACAATAACTGACAGTTATGAGGTGACAGACAGAATCCATTGTGCTAAAAAATAAAGTAAGTATTACATAAGTACCATATAAATACTGTTATATAATGTAACACTTTAGTATAAACCTCTCTGATGGAGTTCTTAATATTGATTTACAATACTAGATTAATTACTGTGTTAAAATGGACTAGAACAAGTGTCCTGAATATGGAGGGGTCTTTAATACAGGAGTGTTAATAAATGATTCAGCTGTGTCATGTAATATCTAATAAATGATTCAACTGTGTCATGTAATATCTAATAAATGATTCAGTTGTGTCATGTAATATCTAATAAATGATTCAGTTGTGTCATGTAATATCTAATAAATGATTCAACTGTGTCATATAATATCTAATAAATGATTCAGCTGTGTCATATAATATCTAATAAATGATTCAGTTGTGTCATATAATATCTAATAAATGATTCAGCTGTGTCATGTAATATCTTACTAAAAACTAAAAACTTCTATAACTAAAAACATGTACATATTACACATTCCCATACTAACACTAATATACTGTACTAACTGTAATAATACCAACTATAGAAAAACTTACAGGTGATTACAAACATGAACCATTTAAACTAACTGACAACTTGAAAGTGGGCTAATTGTTTCTTGTATGCAGTGTAAAATATGTAACATAGAGTATCAAGAACCACCATAAATATAACAAAGAAGAATCCTTATAACATGATAAGAAACAAACCATTATGTAAACATATAATTGGAGAGGTGTGGCTTCTTATAAATATGTTCATATATATATATATATATATATATATATATATTGTAGTTTATCAAGGTTTGTTCATCCAGTCCTAAACTAATAACCTCAACTTTTGTATGAAGGACATGTCCAATATATTGTATGTATTTTTGTAATAATTATTTGGCATTAAATTAATTTTAATAAAATTTGTGATAAAATTAACATGACGTCAAAGACATAATAAAATTTGTCCAGACAAGCCAAAAAAGTAACCAAACACTTAAAAAATGATAAAAATATAAGAATAAAAGATCTTTGTGAATCCTTATAGAAATCAGCCCTAATAATTTCTAAATGATTCCTTCTGCATGAGATACATAACAATATAGTGTACAGTTATCATTTTTAGAGTTTAAGATCAAAGATTAATCCTAAATGACAAAACTTGTGTCAACGTTACGTTATTAGTTTACCGATTAACTGATTTATTGATGTATCATTAGCAGCTGCCATCATTACACTAAACCTGTTTACCATTTTATATACAGAAAATGTCCTATACTTTTTAGTTAACCAATTATACCACAAAAATTCAAAGCCATTACAAACTAGACCAGCTAAAGTTAAACAAAGATTACAAAATTCACCTCAAGGCATATATATTTAATTGACAGGTGCTTACCAATCTAAACTCCCGCCTACTGGTATATCCTATATCCATTTGGTATGCTACTAGTCAAAACTCTATACTCATTAATATCCATTTGGGATGGACTTAAAGGAAGTCATTGGTATACAGGTTTGGGAAAGAATTCATGTTTTGAGGAGATATTCTTGAGAGCTCCAGTAACTGAGGTTTCCTTGAAAGAGTCCAATGTATACAATATACAGACATAACATAAGATGGTATATCAATATATATATAATATAGTTTTGCATAAACTTATAGTGTAAACAATGGACATATTATATGTGCATTTTAAAGGAATAATTATCATAATAAAATACATCAAATGTGTATGTACATTATTTAATAGTTAGACTTATTTGTGTCATTTAAGTATATTTATTATTCAATATGTAAAAATGGCATTGTTTCCATAGCAACATAAGCTGTCAACATGTACACTTTTATATATTTGTATTTGTGGTATATTAGTGAGAGAATGATTCAGTCAATTTATAAATTATTGTAGGTAATATATATATAATATATATTAGTATTGGTTTCTATAGCAACAAAGGCTGGACAATCTCCACATATACCTTGATGCATTTATGTAAATAAGGTTTATTAATGATAGAATGATTTAGTTCATTTATAAATTATATGTTAAAAATAGTTTCCATAACAACATAGACTGTAGTATTTCCATATTAAACACTATATGACATGTGTGTGGTTAATACTGGTTACTAAGTTTACCAGCTGCAAACTCACATTTAAAAAATCTCAGTCCATGCATGCACTAACATTATTTAACTATTATTATTCCATTTTGAAACTGAAATGGTGAAAACTAAAGAACCCACAGAATGTCATATATATCATAACATGTAAATGTACTCTGAGTACATGTACATGTACTCTGAGTACATGTACATGTACTCTGATGTACACATAGAAGTAGACTAAGTACTGTTAGGCCAAATAAACATTTCAATGAAAACAAAAACACAGAAACAATATCATCAGTGATAATTCTAACATTATAATTCTTTAAAAGTCACTTACAAGATATAATATATTTGATCTTCACTAACAATTCATAGCACAAACTTTCAACAATAAATCTCTCTAGACATAAATCTACTACAAACTTCAACTGAATCCTATTCTAATACAATAAATTTTGCAAAGCAATATACTTATAACACTAAATTTCTAATTACACGAATTTCGGAGAGTAAAATTGAAATTGCGTACCATAATAATCCTAAATACGCATATATTAACGATATTACTATTCTAATTTATCAGTAGTTATAAAGTATACAATATGATAATTAAACTAGTTTCATAAGTCATACTATATAAACTGTTTAGACAAACACGAGCGACCGCTAATAAATATTCATGAGCGGCGGCCGACACGCGTCGTACCCAACAATATGGCTGGTAGCGTACTAATTAATATGCATATTAAAGGAGACGAGCCAATTCCATAGAAAAAAGTAAATGGTTGTTATTATATTAAGTAGCAATAAATTGACGAACTAACAAACACTTAGTACACAATATGAGATAAATTAATCCTTAATTGTGATGAAAACACACAAACTTACAATTACTTAAAATGCTGATATGCTATTTATTGGGATAACAAGAATTAGGACAAGGGAGAGAGATCATCTAATAGTCTCCCACAATCTGAATTTCATGAGACAATAATACAAACAAGTATTAGGACGATGTGTCCTGTAATATAA